>JAFEMH010001472.1:0-382500 GCA_022495995.1 Adenophora triphylla var. japonica | reverse complement strand
CTCTGGAAATTTTGAATTTTTTTTTATTAAACAGACGGAATATTTCCGTCGCTGATAAATAAAAATTATTAAATTATCAGCGGCGGAAATATTCCGTCGGTGTTTATTAAAAAAAAAAAAAAAGCATTTAATTTCACCGTCGGAAATATTCCGTCGGTGTAATATTTCGAAAAGAAAAATAAAAAATATTTTAATTTCAGCGTCGGAATATTTCCGACGCTGATAATTAAAAAAATAAAAAAATGATATATTTACACCGGCGGAATAATTCCGTCGCTGTTAAAGATTTAGCGGCGGAATATTCCGTCGGTAAATCAACCGCCAAATTAGCGGCGGAAATAAACGAATATTCGAGGAATATTCTTTTTAGCGGCGGAATTTAGCGGCGGAATTAAATTCCGTCGCTAAATTTGACGCCAAAATAATTCCGACGCTAAATACTATATTCCGTCGCTAAATAGCGACGGAATCTGTCCGTCGCTGTTATTTCCGTCGCTAAATGACCTGTTTCTGGTAGTGAGCAGTAGCATACATATTGGACAAGTAGTCTTTGAGCTCAGAAGCCTGCTTTAAGGGCCTGAAAAGTCAGGCATAATAGGAAACCAAGAGACTTGAGTGCTCCATTTTAAGAAAGTGTGACAAACATTTTGTTACAGATATGGATAATAACCGATATAGTCACGGAGGAGAACATTAAACAAAATGTATATACTCGCAAGTCTTGAATTTCTTGCTGAGGATTGAGAGACCGTTCGGCTTTGAAGCTACTTTATCAATTTCTGTCCATGATCTTCGTATGGTGTTGTAGCAATTTGCGCTCACTTCCTACAATTGCAACCGTACTTTATTTTTGAGACAAAATGAAGATGAAATAAAAAGATATTGATTGAACAACATTGTGTTTTTATTTTTCATTGTAATATAAACCATACTTTGAAATCTTTGGTAACAACAGAATAATATCCATCTTGAGGGGTAATATCATCAAAGTAAAGAATAGGAGCTGATGAAGCTAAAGCACCAAGAGCAATGTGTGGATACTTCAGCCGAAACCATGATGCGAGCACTGCAAATTTTACATAACATTAACATCAACAAGTAGTATAGAAAACTAATTCCGTTATACATTGATATGAAAATCAAAATGATGGATTTTATCACATACTTCCTCCATAGGATCCTCCAATAACAATAACGGGAGAATTTTGTGCATAATGTTTTTTCTTGATATACATCAATACTTCTGCATAGTCTGCGAGAGCTTGAACCGAGCTAAAATAACCGCGAGCTCTTTTATTTTTCAGTGCTTTTTCCATTGACCCAACTGGATTTGAATCTCCATAGAATCGATGCTGCAAAAAAAATTATGCGAATCATATCCTTTGGTACAAGATTTTTTTACGTTCTTCTTTGAAACGACAATCATATAATAAAAGTTTTAATTAGTAGTACCTCAATATACACCACGAGAGCTTTAAACTGAGGGGCATTCTCAGCGAGAAACCCAATGGCCATAACATCATAATCCAAAGGACCTTCAGCACCAAGGTATACAAAGATTGGCGCACTTGAATTCGGACCACCCCAACACTTGGAATCGATAAGGTATTTTTGCTTGAACGTACGATAGCTTTCTGGCTTATAATTAAAATGATCAATTGTTTGATCATACAAATGTGTCTCCAAGTCCTGGAAATGAGTAGGATTTAAAACATCATCTGGTGAGTCTCCGAAAGTTCTTAGTATAGGACTGAGTCTCGGAACTTGTTTTGCAGCTATTGAGGTAAAGAATGAGGTTGTAACAAGAAGAAGAGAGCGAAAGAGAATTTGAGAATTCATGGTGGAAGTATATCCTACAAAGAAGATGGAAAATGGGATTGCTGTCCTTTCGCTTATGAGGATCTATGTTAAACAAAATTAACCTTAATTATTTTATTGATAATAAAAATAATGGAAATGCAAATTCTAGATCCAAAGAAGATGAGAGTGATTAGGAAAAATATTGACTTTTGGTAAGTCTCCTACAATTATTACTTCATTTAGTACAACTATTAATTTAACTATACTGAAAAAAATTCTGTTTCATAAATTTATTTTGTTTACATAACAACTGAACTGGCAGTCTGACACAAAGACCCGGAGCGAGCATAATAAAATAAGTGTATTGCTTGAATTTAAAACAATTAGCTAACACATCAATCGCATAAGAAGGATCTTGTAATAAATGGGAAGCTGCTTTATCTTTTACTAAGAACCTTATTATGTATTGCCTTAATTAAAATAATGTCCAAATTTAATCTTTGATTGGTTAAGAGCAAATTTAGACATTTATTTTGGGACGGAGGTAGTATATTTTACATTGCAAACTTATTCCATTTATGCCCAATAATATTTTCTAACAACATTATTCCCATAATTTCTTCACTTCAGTTCACTTTTACAATGGCATTTGTGATACCTTCGGTTAAGTTGATTTTTTTTTGTCAACTTAATTTAGCTTTAACTAGTATTTGTTGAACATCAGCAAATAGATGTTAACTCCCTTCATATGTCTTGTAGAGTTTCAATTGAGCTTGTTAACATTTTCAGTTCTTGCTCGTTACATTTTTGACTAAATCTTGTCAACTATTCAAAGTTCAAACACGAATTTAGCATTGGAATCACTTGTAATCATAAACAGAAATCCATTCTTCAATGACTTTAATCTCCCTCTCTCGCATTTCTGCCAACCAGTCAGGGTCAGTTGTTGCATTAGGACTATATAATTCCAAGCAATGACTTCCTGTTTTCCATAACAACCACTAAATCAAACTCATATATTGATTTAAACCAATGAACTATGCACTCAAACAAACAAAGTGGAGAAGAATGAAATCAAAGATTTACCTTTTTCAGTATGGATAGCTACGATAGTATCCGATATGTTTTTAAGAACACTGCCATTTCAATTGCAATTCAATCAGTGTGAAGAATTGTTATATATATCTATGTATGTATAACTCGAGCGTAAGTATAGTTGATTAAAGAATTTTATTTTTTTGCTTACCCTCCGACACTATAAGGGTCTTGTAGTCCATTTGAGAATATGATGTTGCTCGCGAATTTCTTTAGCACGGTCCTTATATTCTGCAAAACTCAACATAAATATTAGCTGTAAGTTTACAGATATGTAAAGAAAGATGTTTGAATGAAGCTTGAAAGAAGCATACGTGGCCTCCGAATTCTGTTGTGGCCCAATTAGGCCTTGGGGAGATGCCAAATAAATTCATGCAATTCTGAGTGTAATCTTCCAAGTTGAAAGAGGATGCCTGAAACATTGTGTCATTTTCTCCACGTCCGTACGGTATTACCATCTCTGTACATGTCTATGCAAGGGCGAACATTTTTATTTTTAGAGTTTAGATACTAAAAAAAATCTGCTTTTTTTTGGGGTACGGAACAAAAAATTGCTTATTGCAACATACTCGTTAGTGACATCATGAAACAATGTACTTTCACAAAATAATGGAACGTACTAGTTTTTTTTACTTACAAGGTCAAAAAAACTAACAGTGTGACACTGCCAAATCAGCACCACGTCATCAAATTGCCATCAATACTAACATGGCAATTGATGTGGATCTGACATGGTAATGTCATGCTGGCATCTCCGTTAGTTTTTTTACGTTGTAAGTGTTCAAATTTGTACATTGCATTATTTGTAAACATTTGAGAAAGTACTATATTGTCACCTACAAGTACATTACATTATTGAAAATTTGCTTTAGTATGCTGCATATATGTAGGTCATTTGCCCGGTAAGATTATGATAATACCTGCCAATCCCAGCCACTCTTGTTGCTAGGTTTATTGTCTGTATTTATGCAATGTTTTCCATAGACAGTCTTTATTCCGGCTGCAATTTTTACAAGTACATCTTTCTCTTTTGTTGCTCCATCGATGGTTCCGCATATCTTCTCTACCAATTTATCTGAAGGGGTGTCATACTGAGCTACAAAATTATATATGATGATGCAAAAAATGGGTGGAACCGGGGGTACCCAATCAGTCTTCGGGAATGCGGTGTTGGATCCTGGACGAACGGACGAACTATCTGCAAAACCGACACCGTTAGGGGCGCGGGGGTTGTCCCCGCGCAAACCCTCCGGCGTGAGAATAAGCTCATTGTATATGGGGATAAACTGGAAGGGAAGACATGGATAATAAGGAGGGAGAGTATGTAGAACCTGAGCCTTCTTCTTTGGCTGTCCCCTTTATTTATAAATGAGAGAGGGCCTTGTAGGCATCTTTCTCTCAGCCGTTTGAATGGGTATCCTTGGTCAAAATGGGCACACTGCTCAAAGTAGAAGCCTTTTGCATGCTGGATAAAAGCAAGCATCCTTCCTTTGGCATGTTGGATAAAAGCAAGCATCTTTCCTTTGGCATGTTGGGTAAAGACATCATGAACCGCTGGGTAAAAGAATCTTTGACCCAAGTCAGACTTAGGTTTATACCTAGTTTAATAGACTTTGACTTGGTCTGCATAGAGGGCTGACCCATTGAGTGATGTTGGGCTGAGCCCGTCACATTTTATTCCGTTCAGAGGCCCCCAACTTTCTAGTTCGTCTTGACGGGCAGAAAGTTATGTGACGAGCGGCTAAATGATGAGCTGCAATGCGACGAGCTTGAGCTGGTCCTGTTATGTCATACTTGGATGGGCTCGTCCTGTATAGACGACCCAAATCCTAAGTTGACGAGTGACGACCTTTGTCGGTCATGTATTGTCATACTTGGATGGGCTCGTTCTGTGGACGACCCAAATCCTAAGTTGACGAGTGACGACCTTTGTCGGTCACGGTTGTCATACTTGGATGGGCTCGTTCTGTGGACGACCCAAATCCTAAGTAGACGAGTGACGACCTTTGTCGGTCACGTGTTGTCATACTTGGATGGGCTCGTTCTGTGGACGACCCAAATCCTAAGTAGACGAGTGACGATCTTCGTCGGTCACGTGTTGTCATACTTGGATGGGCTCGTTCTGTGGACGACCCAAATCCTCAGTAGACGAGTGACGACCTTTGTCGGTCACGGTTGTCATACTTGGATGGGCTCGTTACGCGGACGACCCAAATCCTAAGAGAGGCAGTGACGACCTTTGTCGGTCACGGTTGTCATACTTGGATGGGCTCGTTCTGTGGACGACCCAAATCCTAAGTAGACGAGTGACGACCTTCGTCGGTCACGGTTGTCATACTTGGATGGGCTCGTTCTGTGGACGACCCAAATCCTAACTCGTCGGTCACGGTTGTCATACTTGGATGGGCTCGTTCTGTAAAGACGACCCAAATCCTAAGTTGACGAGTTGTCATACTTGGATGGGCTCGTTCTGTAAAGACGACCCAAATCCTAAGTTGACGAGTTGTCATACTTGGATGGGCTCGTTCTGTAAAGACGACCCAAATCCTAAGTTGACGAGTGACGAGCAAGGTGCCATGTCATGCTTGGATGGGCTCGTTCTGTAAAGACGACCCAAATCCTAAGTTGACGAGTGACGACCCTCGTCGATCATTATACTTGATCAAAGTGAATGTAGTTCGTGACGACCTGACTAATGTCGAGGTTCGATCCGAGGTTTCGTGACGACCTGACTAACGTCGAGGTTCGATCCGAGATTTCGTGACGACCTGACCATTGTCGAGGTTCGATCCGAGTATGCGGGTAGGGTGCCCGGCTTATGTATGCGAGCGGGGTTGCTCGGCTTTTAATGCGGGTAAGATGCCCGGCTTGTACTCAGGTTCCGAATCGGAGAGCGAATCTTCCACTAAATTGTTGTAGGTTGTTCATTCAGATTAGACTGGAGTCAAATTGAGTGGCCCCGTGTGCTGAATCAAGATGAAAAGAACAGTGGCCCCAGTTCTAAGCAAAAGGCAGCAAAGAAAATACTTGAATCATAGACTGAGGTAGTCAATTGGGTGGACCAATATTGAATGAATGAGTTGTAATTTCTTGAAATATTTTGGGCTAACAGCAATTGAACGAAAAAGTATTTTAGTGGTCCAATGGTGTGCCATTCCTGTCAACAAACCCTGTACCATCCATTTGCTAGATGCCACATGAATTTTGAGCTAAGTGGGGAACAGCCATTATCCTTGCTTTAGATTTTAAGTAGGTCAATAATGTTGCTGTAGTCTTTACCCTCCGCCAAAGTACTTCCATCTCCTTTTTTGCATCTTCTCCAGATTATCTGTGTTTGGTTTAATTGAGGCTTCAAAGCTGACAAGTCAATATCATCCTCGGATCCCATCCCTTTTCCAAGCTAGAGAAATTAAGGGGAAGCTTAGCAACCAATGGGAATTTACAACGAGAGATGATAATGTTTGGTGAGTCTCGTTCTCGTCGTTATTCTTCCCCTGTTTGCTTTCGACCAAATTGCCCTTTGGCTCCTTCCTTCCTCTGTTACTCAGTTACTCTTGTCTTCGACGGATCGGTTGGGTCCGGATCCTGAGACGATCCAGAAGCACGTTAGGGTTACTGACGGGCCTTTATGCTGGACCGGCTTCGTTGTTGGCCTCGCCGCCTCCGAGCTCGCTTCCATTTCCGGCGTTTTTTGTTTAAGGAGAGGAAGAACGATGCTGCGACGAGTGGTTTGAGGCATTTGCTGCGGCTTGATCTGGCTTGATTACGATTGTATTGAATTGAATCGAGAAAATGATGAAAGATGGCGTCGTTCGGTTTGCTTCTCTCTCTTCCTTTATTTTTTCAACGGGAAGGTTGTCGACGACCTTCTGTTGTCCGTCGATTGGTGAGGTCGTCGTTGTCTAGACGAGTTTGACTGTCAAATTTGGGCTCTGTCGTTGACAGAGAGAAAACGACGAGCTGGCTGAGAGTGTTGCTGTGCTTCGAGCTCGATGTTAACTGTGCTCGTCGCCGTTGTGGGGTTGCTGTCGATCGGGTAAAGCTTGGTGATTGATTCAGGTCGGATGTGGCAGAAGGAGTGACCGAGGCCCTCGTCAAGTGGGTCGGAGAGGTAAACGGCGATGTCATGGTGGGGGCATCGGCGGGAGATTTCGCCTGCGTCTCCGGCAAAACATAGCTGTAATTTTCCAATTCCGTTACCCATGTAAAGCAGAACTAGAAGAGGGCAAGATGAAAATGGAGGAGAGAGAGAGAAGAGAGAAGGTGGGTGAGAGGACAAGTGCTATCCTCGTTTGTCTTTTTGAGTAATTTTTTGTTGGGTTCTTCCGCTCTTCAGATCTGGAGAGCACATGAATTCTTCCATTGTCAAGTCCGCCGTCCGCCATGATTTCGATTCCCGGCAATGGAATCAAACTGATGATGCAAAAAATGGGTGGAACCGGGGGTACCCAATCAGTCTTCGGGAATGCGGTGTTGGATCCTGGACGAACGGACGAACTATCTGCAAAACCGACACCGTTAGGGGCGCGGGGGTTGTCCCCGCGCAAACCCTCCGGCGTGAGAATAAGCTCATTGTATATGGGAATAAACTGGAAGGGAAGACATGGATAATAAGGAGGGAGAGTATGTAGAACCTGAGCCTTCTTCTTTGGCTGTCCCCTTTATTTATAAATGAGAGAGGGCCTTGTAGGCATCTTTCTCTCAGCCGTTTGAATGGGTATCCTTGGTCAAAATGGGCACACTGCTCAAAGTAGAAGCCTTTTGCATGCTGGATAAAAGCAAGCATCCTTCCTTTGACATGTTGGATAAAAGCAAGCATCTTTCCTTTGGCATGTTGGGTAAAGACATCATCAACCGCTGGGTAAAAGAATCTTTGATTCAAGTCAGACTTAGGTTTATACCTAGTTTAATAGACTTTGACTTGGTCTGCATAGAGGGCTGACCCATTGAGTGATGTTGGGTTGAGCCCGTCACATTTTATTCCGTTCAATATATATCCTCCAAGACATCCTTAAGCCCTTCTGTTGAATCCAACGGTCTTTAGATATGGAACAGAAAAAAAAAAAGAAAAAAGAAGGGTCATCTTGTCAGTTTTGAAAATACGTAAAAATTGATCAAGAAGTAAATGAAGCTAAATTTGAAGATTTATTACTGGCATGTGTTGAATGTTTGGGAAAGCTTGAAAAGGCCATAGGGTTGAGCAGCAACTTTATCAATCTCAAACCAAGACTTTCTAATGTTGTGGTAGCAATTCTTGCTGGTATCCTGCCATGGGATATACTCCCTCCGTCCCATTAAGCTTAAGAAGATTCCATTTTGCGCGGGAATTAAGGAATATTATTATAGTATTAGGAGAGAGAATGAGTGGAAGAAGTGTTGTGAGTGTGAAAAATTAAATAGGAGAGAGAATGAGTGGAGGGAATAGTAAATTATAATGTGTTGTGAGTATTAAAATAATGTAGGAGAGAGAATGAGTGGAGAGAATAGTGATTTAAGGTTTCCTTTTTGGGATTTCTTAAGACTTATGGGACGCCCAAAATGGAAAGTTTTCTTAAGACTTATGAGACAGAGGGAGTATATATTTTAGGAATTGTTGTAGCAATTTAAGCAATGAGAGTCATATTGAAGAAGATAGAAATTTAAAGATGAATTTATTTTGCTTACTCTAAAATACTTGCTAACTTTGACAGAATATCCATCATGCGGCGTGATGTCCTCAAAATAGAGGATAGGAGCGGATACTGCTAATGCGCCGTATATGATATGGGGGTACTTCAAGCGAAACCATGAAGCAAGCACTGTATATGAACATTGGAGCGAAAATAAAAAGAACTTTAAATATGAAAAAAAAACACGAGGCCTTAAATCAAGATCTTTAAGCCTCGATCATTCATTCTAGCGTTACCCATTAACCATTATCGAAATTAAATTTCAAAAGTTATTATACAATAACATTATTATGAATAGCTAATTTATTTTCTAAAGAACTTACTTCCTCCGTATGATGCGCCAATTGCAATGACAGGGCAATTTTCAGCGGACAAATTCCTCTTAACATCTATGATTATTTGGGCATAGTCAGCTAAAGCTTGTTCAGAGCTAAAATATCCAAGGGTGCTTGCATTCCTATATGCTTCATCTTTTGATCCAAATGGCATTGAAGTTCCATAATACCGATGCTAAAACACGAAAACAATAAGCAAAACATATTCTCATATTGATAGGTTAATCATCAATGTGCGATTAAGTTTTAAAAAAAGAAAAAAAAGTACCTCCATATACACCAAGAGACCACGGAATCGTGAAGCTAGTTTAGGGACGAAGCCAAGGATATTAGCATCGCCAACAACTGCATCCTCTTCGCCCGTATAGACAAATATAGGAGAGTTGTTACGGGCCCCACCCCAGTATTTAGAGTTCACCAGATATCTTTGTTGAAAAGTGGCATAACTTTGAGGAAGTTAATTGAAATGATCGAGCGTCTGCGTGTAATAATAGATTTGGTACTCTGATGTTTGAGAGATGTCCATGGCATCACCCTTTGCTATTTTGAATCTTGTGGCCTTGGTATACCTTGAATGAACATAACATGTTCTTGCTAGTAGTAGAAACAGAAAATATGGAAGAAGAGAGGAAGAGAGTTGGCCGGCCATGGCCATTGTTCGCTATGCTGAAAAAGCTCAGTTCCTTGGACTATATATAGGAAACTTATATGATATATTATGAATACTTCCTCCGTCTCTATATAAATTTGCAAAATATATATAAAAAAAAACATGGTACAAATTTAGTTGCCAGTAGTTAATTGATTAATTATTTAGTTTTGCCCAGTTTTTGAGTGATCATATCAACTCTCACCTATGATTTTTTAAGCCAATTTTAATTTGTTACTCTTTTGTACATCTGTCATTGCTCTTTTCAGAAGTCCATGAGTATTAACTTTGAAAGAAGTTTTGAAAATGTTGACCCATATTAATTATCCACTTTATTGACTTACATTATTTCACGCACACAAGAAACATGATATGTGTTAAAGATATTTAGCTACTTCTTTCGAAATACACTTAGTTTGCACATTATTATTATTATTATTTCCACATATTAATATTCATTTTAGGAGAGCAGAAAGAAGTAGTAATAATAATTCCAATAAGTCATTTAAGGGTATTATTTAGTGTTTGGAAGATTCTAGCTTGTTCTTGCTAAGTACTCCCTCCGTTCCCCACCTACGTGCACACTTTTCATTTTGGGCGTCCCAAACCTACGTGCACATTTCCTAAAATGGAAAGGAATCTTTATTATTTCCTCCACTCATTCTCTCTCCTACATTATTTTAATACTCACAACACTATTATAATTTACTATTCCCTCCACTCATTCTCTTTCCTATTTTATTTTCACACTCACAACACTTTTAATATAATACTCTCTCCTTAATTTACGTGAAAAGTCAAACTAGACACCAAGGTCCGGGACGGAGGGAGTACATGAGGTAGACTAAAGGTGACTTATCGTCATTGTTTGAACAAATTAAGATGAAAAATTAGTAGTTACTCTCCCCGTCCCCAAATACTTACAGTATTATGTACTCCCTCCGTTCCATTACAAGCCACAAATTTTTCTTTTTGGGCGTCCCATTACAAACCACAAACTTTCTAAAATGAAAAGGAATCTTTACTATTCCCTCCACTCATTCTCTCTCCTACATTATTTTAATACTCACAACACCATTATAATTCACTATTCCCTCCACTCATTCTCTCTCCTATTTTACTTTTACACTCACAACATTTATATCATTATTTTTTTCCTTATTCTACGCGTCTACAGTAATTTTCCTCCTTGTAATGGGGCGGAGGGAGTATATATTAAGAAGTTTAATTAATAAATATAAAATTATTTTAGATTTATGTACATAGTATATAGTATTAAGAAGTATAATTAATATATATATATATATATATATATATATATATATATATATATTATCTATAATATAAATGAGGGAATGGGTGAACAGTTGAATGAATAGTTCCGATGGCCGAAATTTCCGTTTTGCCCTCACTATTTTGTCCCTTTCCCATTTTGCCCTTTAAAAAAAAATTAATTAAAAAAAAAAAAACGTGTCATCGGACACTGGCTTATTCTAGTATATATATATATATATATATATATATATATATATATATATATATATATATATATATATATAGTATAAATGGCGAGTGTGTCGCTTGCTACTGATTGAATGAACGATGCAAAGTGTCAAATTTACCGTTCCCTCATTTAAGTTGTCAGCTTTCAGGTTTTGCTTTTAAAAAAAATTAAATTAAACCTTAAAAGACTTGGTTGCTGTCAAGTCTTGACGTTTGTGTTTGAGGTATTTAAGTGTCTGAATGCTAATCAGTTTAACTAATAGGGAAAATTTTAACGTCACAAATATTCCAAAAGAAATTACTCCAATAACGATGGAACGGAAATGGTAATATGAACTAGTCAAATCTATTTTTTGGCATTTATATTAAATGTTATATTTGTTGAAGAGTAAAAAACACCGAATGAATTGATGGACGGGGCAAGCTGATCAATGGATGGCCGATTCAGGGGCGGATCCAAAGAATAATTGACGTGTGCTCCAGCTCACCTCAGAATTTTGATTAAAAAAAATTTTTTTTTTTTTTACTAAAGTCAGAACACGTGACCATCAAAATCCCGCCTCACAATCCACTCTATACTGTCATACCCACGTGACTGACTATATATGTAACTTTTTTTATATATATGAAACTTTTTTAACTATTAATATTATTTATAATATTTTTTAAATATCAAACTCACGCAATTTCAAAATTTTGGATCCGCCCCACCTCTGGCAGATTTATTTCACACGAGACCGCTTCCTAAATTAATAGGGAATCAAGACACATTTAACGTCACAAATATTCCCATCTCACACGAGACAGCCCACGATTATTTTTATTGCTTTTATTTTTACATCAAATTTCCTGTGGCCTGCAGTAAGCCTGCAATAAGGAAGAAGCCTGGATATCTTTTATCCCGCTTCAAAATGAATGTTGAAAAAAATTGCAAAAATCATATTTTGGTCGCAAAAGATATTATGTTTTTGCAATGTCCTCATTAAGATTTTTTTCTTTTTTGCTTTGCAATGTTCTCATTCAAATACATGATTTTTGCAACGCTCTCACTTTGCTAACGGAGACGTCAATTTTATAACGGTATTTTGACATGTGGCATCACCTGACTAACAACCTTATAAACTTAACTTTTCATCAATTTTGTATTATTTATTTAGCTATTTTATTTTCCCAATTGTACAGAAAAATTGTTTTAATTTTATTTATTTATTTATTTATTTATTTTTATTTTATTTTTATTTTTCCTAATGTACCAAAAAATTGTTTAATTCATTTTTTATTATTTTTAAGTTTTTTATTTATTTTATCTGTATTTTTATTTTTATTTTTCTTTTCTACTAAACAAATTATTTTATTTTTATTTTCCGTTGGCTTTTGCTTCTTTTTATTTTTCTTAAAAATTAAAGATGCTCGATGAATTTAAGTTACTCCACTAATGAACCCATTATTTTTTAACGGTTGTTAATCATATGCCATCATTTGACAGAAATCTGTTAAAATTTTGACACCTCCGATAGTGGAGTGAGCGCATTACAAAAAAATTGTACTTGGATGAGAACATTACAAAAAATAAAATGAAGACATTGCAAAAACATGGTTTCTTTCCTCCTGACCAAAATATGGATTTTGTCAAAAATAAAAAATCCTATTTGTTTTTTGTTTTTTATCAAGAACAAATTCAACTTTCTTTAGACATCCATTTTGTTTTAGGAAGGAATACTTTTCTTGTTTGAGGAAAAATCTCCAAGGATTACTTCCCATCATTAGCCATTGCAATGGTCAAAGTTTACTTAAAGTTGACCAAGCTTGATTAAAATTTGAAAAAAAAAATAAAAAATTAGGGCAAAGGAGGAAGTGTAACAAATGTATGGAAGGAACCTTTCTTTTTCATTTTCTAGTCCCCCAAACTGAATAAACCAATGACATATGAGAGAAAATACATTCACACATCAAAATGTATAAAAGAATTTATGATCACATATAGTCACGTAGATATACAAATTATTATCAATAACATTCCGAATCCAAAAACTGTGGAATACACATCACCCCTCGCTTATACAATCGAAAATGAAACAACCTTCTCACCGGAGAAGCTCTAGGCCATTTTCTCAGCTCAATCAACGAATCTACGTTTGACATTCTAATATACAAGATTATAATGAGATTGCCCATTAGAGCAAACTATCAAAACGATACACAATAATAACAACTCTCCATCAACTACAAAATTAACCAGCAGCAGTAGTGCAGAGGACACAACGCATCTTAGGGGTACCAGAAGGGTTATCATCGTCATTTTCATCCTCATCTTCCTCAATGTAATCACCATTGCTATAAAATCCATCTTCTCTAGAATGGGTTTTTTCTGGCACTTTCTTTTCACTTACAGAATTGGTCGATTCCATAAGACAAGTCAAGTGATAGGTATGACAACAAAAGAATGCAATTACTGATACGTTTTGTATAGAGAAAGGATCAAAGCAGACACAACACCTTCCCCCTGCTCTAGTTTTTGACTTGACTTCCGTGGTTTTCAGGATTGGAGCTCTCTCGGTTGAGTGAGAACTCCTATTGTCCTTCCTATTAGAACGTGCTTCATTTTCTTCATTGCTCAAATATAATGCACGCCTTGCTTCTTTGTAGTATTTGATTAATAGGTTAACACAATCAGCCTGCCAAACACGCATAAAGTCGATTATTACAAATTTATCCACTGGCGGAGCCACCTTTGTGTATTGGGGGCAGCTGCTCCCATTTGGTTTAAATGAGAAAAAAATAAATAGTAGTGTATATTTTGATATAAAAAAAATGTAAAATTAGGGATCTTAATGCAATAAATAATATTCTACCCCCATTTACGTTTACAAAAAAAAAAACATTTCTTTGCCACCTGTTAATTAGTGAAATGATCTTGCCTCCCTTAAAAAAAAAAAAAAAAAAAAAAAAAAAAAAAAGCTAATCTGGCTTCGCCCGTGATTTTTCAACAACTTACTTAAAGAGGGGGAATGGGACAAGAATGGAGGGAACTAGTGTGGAAAGCGAGAAGTACCTTAAGTATATCATTACATCCATGTCTAAGAGAAGTTTCGGTCCTGTAGTCTGTGATGATTTTGACCAGACGGTCTCTAAGCCTGAAAGAGAAATACATTAATGAATCTGTTGGCAAGTTTAACAAGTGCAACGCTTGTTTAGTATGCAACAATGACCTTTCCATTCCATAATCTTCTGGTAAAAATATCATTCAAAGATAGTGTAAAGAGCATGAAATGAAATAACGATTCTTTCATGCCAAGCGATCACTTTGTAAGAAGATACCAGTACTATTCTTAGTTGGATGATATCTAGACCACTTACAAACACAAATCTCAGACAGTTTTCAGAAAGTAATTAATGAGCAGACGGAAAATAGGAATAAAATGGAAGGTTATGGCCTTCTCAAAAGCTTGTGACGTAACAAAACCCTAACTCTCCCACAAGTATATACGATTTAGCCTTTATACGAACTGGCAACCATTCCACGAGCTAGGATAATTCCAAAACTAATATGTATAAGACACCAAGTATATACACCCTCCGTCCCATCCGAAAAGGCACTTTTGGTCGGCACAAGTTAACTTTGACCCAAACATTAATGTAAATGTAATCTTTATAATGAAATTCTTAAAATTGTAATTGATAAATCATTTGAGTTTTTTTTTTTTAGGCGAAAAGGGCAATGCCCCCTAAATTTTATTAAAAATTCAAAAGTACAATAATTAAAGAAAGACAGAAAATAAAAAAATAAAAAGGTCAATCAAATCGCCTTATTGGATTCCAAGGCCTTTTAGGCTTGAGGTTTTTTGATTTAGCTTTCGATCCAGATTTTCCTCGTTTCCCTTTAACCTTTTGAAATCCATCTTCTTCATCGTAATCATCTTCAAAATTATCGCTGTCAGCCATTGGAGCCCTCGGATCAACATGAACTCCTCCAACAATACCCCCATAAGTGCGAGCATCATGATATGCCGAAGGAGAAGTAGCAGAAAGACCGCCTTCTGGTTCAGAATCGCATTTTTCCCGAATAATAAGAGCTTCTTTTAGGTTTTTTGGGTTTATAAATTCGGAATTAAAATATTTAGGATTTGGCATACGAGCAGTAGAGGAACGTAAGTTAGGAGCTGATGAAGCTTGAATTTGTCTAACCTTTTCCCGAACGAGATTTAGAGCTTCGCTATCCAAAGCAGGAGCCGTCATAGGGATGGATGGTGAGGCCGGGTAGACCCATTTTTGAGTGGCCAAAGCTCCCCAATCGCGCTCCCAAGCGCACAGCAGAGCTACCAATTTCATTGCCTGTATTTATATCAACAATAGCTGTGTCATCCAAGACAACCAATTCTACACCTTGAGTGTCAACCGTTTCATTATGGGTATCTATATCTTCACAACCATTTTCGGCTGACAGCTCGTTAGAATGAACAATCCCCCCATCGAGAACAACAACCTCAGTCTCATGAGCACAACCATCAATTTTCGCATTATTCTGGCCATTAGATTTATCTTCTTGAGACACCCCCTTGATAGGCTCAACATTCCCAATTGACGAAGAAGGATCTTTCACTTTAGCTTTTTCAACATAAATCATTTTCTTTCCCACATTGGCACCATTCGTTATACCACCAGCATTCACCTCTTCCGGAGTCTCTTTTGCAGCCGTGTGACCCTCATTCAGCACCTCCGCACTACCTCCATTAACTTCAGCCCCATTCTTCAAGTTTGGCTCCTTAGGATGAAGGTAGAAACACTCATTCAGATCATGGCCTAACTTATAACAGTGCTTACAATAGCTTGGGAGGTTATCAAACTCTAAAGGCTGCCAAAAACTTGAAAAATCATCTCCGCAATCAATGAAAACTCTAGACGAAAGTTTCTTCAAAAGATCCACTTGAACAAGAACTTTAGCCACACTAGGTCTTGATAAGTTACAAGTTGCTTGATCTATAGACAGCGGCTCCCCAAATATATTAGCAATAGAAAATAAACATACCTTGTTAAACATATGAATTGGAAGGCCTGATAATCCAACCCAAACAGAAAATAATGAAGACTCCTTATCCGGCCTCCAAGAAGGCGACCAACGGAACACACGCATAGGAAAACGCCCAAGATGCCATTGTTCTTTTGCCCAAAGTCTATTGAAATCTCCCTCATGCACAATCTGAATAAGAATATGTTTACGATCAATATGACCCAATTTAAAATCCGCCTTCAAATTCAAACTTCAAGAAATGCTGCCTTGTAACTTCCATTGATGGCCGACCATGAGAAAATTTTCCAACCAAGGTGTATTTGAATGGCTGGACTAAAACATTGATCATATCTTTTGAAAACTTCAAGCATGGCTCACCTTTGTACGTGGAACTAGGGATGGTATTCAAGAATGAGCCCTGATTGACGAGGGCGTAGAACCTTTCACAGATGCGAACGATTTTGTAGCGGGACGGCCGGCCGGGAGGGTTGGAGTTAGGGTTTAAAGGCGGTTTAGGGTTAGGGTTTGTAGGAGACGTACCTTCCATACCATTCCCAAGCGGCGGAATAAAAGCAGGAGCAACTGGGCTTAAGCCAAGGCCAAAACCCGACGAGGAAGAGGCCATCTTGGCCGGAGAAGAAGCTTGCCGGCGGCGGCGGTTTAGGGTTTCATGGACGGAGGGTTTATTTTTTTGCTTTTTGTGTGTTTCTCTGGAATGCTATGTTTAGAGATTAGTGTGTTGGCCTTCTTACTTCAAGAAAATTATGCTAGTGGGTTGGAAACTTTTTCCATTTAAGGAGTTATCAATTACAATTTTTAGTATTTCAATATAATGAATAGATTTGCATTAATGAATGAGTCAAAATTAACTAAAATTGACCAAAAGTTCCTTGTCGAGTGGAACAGAAGTACTAGAATATTCCACATTTCCAATGTTTCACCTTTCTAAGGGTTATAGAAATTTAAACCTTCTTCCAATTAATCCCCAATACGAGCTTCTAGATTCTCAACTCATAGATGCATTTAGTTATGTATATGGATCCTTCTTTTATACTCATACATGTGCCAGTCTCCTTTATGGCATAAGCACCTTGTAAACTTGTTTTGATTACATCATCTAAAAATACAATCTAATTCTCCGCATATATTCAAATACATTCTTAAAGCATTTGCATTCCTTCTCCATAATTCAAGAAGACTTGGCCATAAGTATACCAATGCACAACTATAAACAACACCGAGAAAGCACAAGGGCTGAAATTCTCTTTCAAGAAGCAATGATAAACATGAATAGTAAGAATCAATTAAAATAACAAAAGTGCGCAGAGATAACAACTCAGGCACATTTTTAAGTTTATCAAAAACAAAGTTCGAAGTCACACTGAGTCACAAACATTCATAAAAGATGAAAGAAATACTCCCTCCATCCCATAATTGATAGTCACATTTGACTATTCAAACATTTGAACAACTAATTTTCATTTCCATCACTAACCTTAATGAAGTTTACTTATTACTCGATTACTCCCTCTTTATCCGTGGTTGGCTCCCATCCTCTCCCCTCTCCCTCTTATTCCTTGGTTGGCAATTTTAGAAGTTCAATAATATTAACCTAAAAATTATGGAAATGGGACTAACCTTTTGGGAATACCAAAATTTGAAAATGGGGACATCTTTATGGGACGGATGGAGTATACTTCAGTCCCACAGTCAAATTTCTCCTTAAATTGGCAGTAGATTCAAACTGTATTTGTAAGTCTTTTAAAGTTCCAATGTGTGCTTCCTTGAGAAATGTACATATCTAGCTGACGTTGTAGAGTTACTTTCAGCAATACATGATCAACCCTTCCTCCTAGTCCTACGGTTTAAAGTATTCTTCACCAAATTTTAGTAGCAAGAGCTTGTAACAAGTTCTGAAGCCAGAAATTTTTGTAAAGAGGGCCTTGGGAATAAAAATAATACTTGCCATATTCAAAATTGACACAAAAGAGGATCAAATTTCACTACTTCATCTCTTGATGGCACTAAGCCTCCACGCCTTAAAATCTTTTGTAGCATATATCATCATTTGATGACAAATTGCCCACCTTTATCATGAATCATGTTTCTTAATTCAGAGATCATCATTCAGATCAGGGTTGAAGCATTCCACTAACCACAGCAATGAGAGAAAATGCTGAGCTCAGGTAGAAGCCAGTTTAATGAAATTGAACTGGGATAAGTCTCATGCAATGACCAGCTTAAGTAGCTGGTAGGGTTGAATCATAACAAGCTGGCCCAATGTTAAGATTAATCACACAAAAAAAAAAAAATCAATGAAAATTTGGATAAATAATCATAAAGTGTAGCAATGGTGTTCTATTATTCACAATGATGATTTGAAACAGCAACGGGGTCTAGTAAAAAGTCACATGATGACGCTCACCAAAAAGTTCTGGGTGGCATAGCCATTGGCCTCAATGAGACACCTATTAGGTTGTATCTATACGGTTATGCAAAGGTGGAAAAAAAAAACTATTTCTGGAGAGTCTGTTATCTTGAAATTTTCGTTACGTGATGGTGAATGCTGATATGAATGAATGCAGCACAGTTGAGCTGTAAGAAGTTGTCGATAGTGGTCAGAGTATACAAGCAAGCAATAAGCACTTTCATCTAGGACATGAGGTGTGCAACAGATAAATTACAAGGAATTTACAACCATTAGAAGATAATTAAGCTGCCAAAAGAATGAGCATCTGTAGTTTATTCTAAGACCTTCACATATGAGTGACAATGACAGATTGACAGCATTTTATCAGAAAAGTCTGTCATGCGAAGATTAAGATAGAACAAGGATTATCAACAGGGACACAAAAAAGATAATGTAAAACCAACAAATGATCAGACTAACCTAGGTATCTCCAAGCCATTGGGCACCATATTCACAATATAGAGAGGATCAAGGTTGCCAACAGTATGTTCCAACAAGACCCCTACCTGCCAATAAGAAGAAAAATGTATGAGAAGTAGCACAAGGAGCAGTAAAAGTTGCTGATCATGTTCCCAATGCTCTTGATCTAAAAATGAACCCACACTGTACCATTTCAGGTTTGTCAAGACATTGTTTAATAAGTTCCTCCCAGAGTTCATCATCATGCTGCATACTCACAAATTCTACAGCCTACACAAAGTCATCATGCTACATCAGTTGAACACAAACAGAAATATAGATTTCAACCCCATATATAGGAATGACATGTACCTCTTCTATATCCCCAAGTTTATTAATGATAACTGCAAGAGCTTGCTTTGAATTCCCCATTCTTCCAAGAATGAAAACTTGCTCTTTTAACAAATCTTTTTTAACGCAAACTTCGTAAGCCTGTCATTAGTTTTGTGGAAAATTAACTAGATAATGAACAGAAAATAAACTAATGTAATTCCCAACATTCACTTTGCAAACCTTCTCAAGCCTATAATGCTGACTATTTCGAAGAAAAGAAAGCATCATTTTTGGATCATAATCTGCATAAAGCTCAACCTATACATAGGAACAGAAGCATATAATTAGACAATGTGTCCATAATTAATGACATCATATATATACATCAAATATTGATTGATTTATTTATTTTATTTTTACTTTTTTCTGTTCTTTATCTCTTTTGGTGTTGCAAGGGGGAGGAGAGACGCACACAGATCATCCATGAATATGTATCTTGTTACATGTATTAGTATTAACTATTCTGTCCAGAAATCAGTAGCAAATAGGGAGATAGACGAGATAGGGAGAATGTAGAGAGGGGAGTGTGTGTGTGTGTGTGTGTGTGTGAGAGAGAGAGAGAGAGAGAGAGGGAGACGAACAGGAGAAGAGAAGTCGCAGATGCTTTAATGTAGTCCTAACTTTTACAATAGAAATCTACACTGACTATTATACCTAGTTTTACTCAAGTCCAATTACGTATATATCCTTCTCTATACTTGCACAACATCGCTGGAGCATAGATATTTATAATGATCAGCTTGTTACAAATATAATCCACTCTCACCCGAATAAGAATCTTAGTTAACAAGTGGGATGGTGGAAGGTACTTTACAGCTGTAGCCCTTCTGACATACCTGCATATCATGATAATCTTTTCCAGCATGTGGGTTGACTACGAATAGGGAATGCAGATATAGGTGCAGAAAATATCTGAAATCACATTTATCTCTCGCAGCCAAAAGTTGGGAAACAACTTCGGATGGAGTTATTATGTCTCTGTGCTGGATCAAAGACGGAATTGCACGTTTTGCATCACTCATCAAGAGTTGGACAACCTGCAAAGTGATGTGTGAAGATGGAAAAGTCAGATATCAGATGATCAAAAACGTAAATAGAAGCTTGAAAAAATCACAGTGCACATTTTATGTTTTTTAGGTAGGTATTATGTAGCATCTCTTACTTGTACTTGAAACAGCCCAAGCAAAACAAAATTTCAGACCAAGTACAGCATATAATACTACTAACTCTCAATAAGAGTAAAATTCAAACATGGAATATTGAAATAATATGAAATCATTTCCCCCAACATAGAAAAATGTGGAAAGACAATCGCCAATTTCAGTATATGTTGTAGAACCACACCTTCTCACGCATGGCATCTTCCAAGTTATGTTTCTCAACAAATTCGAATATATCTGGCTTCATTAACTGAACAATAGAAAATAATAAATGAGTCAATAATGCAATATCAAACAAAAGATATAACTGGACTTGCTTTATGGCATAATCATAATAAATACAATATGGTGGAACAGTTTTCAGTAATAGCCCTGTCAGCACTTACGTCAGCGTAAAGTGAAAAAGCTTTCTCGTACTGTGCATCAATAACATACAGCTCTGCCAGAGCCTGAAATGGTAAAGTAACTGAGTTAAACAATGCAATATCCCTCATTTGCATACATACAACAACGGAACACTTTCGCTGACCTCTTTGAGCCCATCGGTAATGGATGAAGTATTTAGCTGGGGCTCTATAGCTGAGATGACAGGCAAAGCAGAATAAATTGCTGGAGGCCAAGATTTAACAGTAGATAGAAGATCCAAGTGGAATGATGGATTTGTTGCCAAAGCAACAAGAGATATCTGCAATACAAGATATGAATCACTGTTAGGAAAGAAAGGTGAGAGCAGTTACAATTTGACCCCAGAGTGAAAATCAAATCATCGGAAGAATATTGAATATTCACGTGAAATCTGTGTCATTATTGTTTCTCCCAGACCTCATAAGCAGTATCGCGGAGTCGTGGGTTCTCAGTTGGTATGTATGGTACCAGTACAGGAAGCTGGCGAAGATGAGCAAAGTGGAAAACCCATCTGCGAGAAGCAAACGACTTCACTTATTGTTAAATAAGATTAGATTAAAAAGCAGTAGGGCATTCTGTACCTCTCCCATGCTGAAGCGGATCCTCGCAACAACTTGGGACATAATGATGCAGCTTCGGCATATTTTCTTTCCACAATCAAATGATCAAGATATCTCGATCCCACCTAAGCAAATAAATCATAAAGTTATGATAGAATAATTATCATATGACAAGTGTCTTCAATGTTCAAACTTTACAAAGTCGCCAACCTATGACAAGAAATTAATGGGCAGGTAAATAAACTCGAGAACGTTCCTATAAATAATGCCCTCTCGAGACTTATTCTAATTAGCTACATGAATTTGGTAAATTCAGGCCCGAATCACGATGGCCAAGTTATCACTCATGGGTGACATGTGACTAGTAAAAACTCGGTCAAATTATTTGCCATTGTTACTTCCATCCATAGTATGCACCACAACAATGAAGTCATGAACCAATGTAAGTTATAGGCTCACTAGCAGGAAGCAGATCTCAACAATCGGAAAGTAAGATACTTTATACAGGAATGGCGCTGTTTTAGATACAAGACTTCAGATATTAAGAGAAACTCATATTCAAACTTTATGAAAATTGACACTAACCAAGACTGCCCGTTATAAATCTTTGCCAAATAACAATGTATGACTATTTGGTAGATAAGCCCCTCACACCCATCATCCATTTTTACAAAAAGGTCAGGGGGCACAATCATGTAACTGGCACCAGCCAGATCCCGCTTTATTTGTTATGTGATAGATCTATCACCATGGATAATATGCTTATGGCAGTCATTGCCAAAATAACATACTCCCCCCGTCTTATTTGAAAGGACATTTCTCGCCAATTTAGGTGTTCCTCTTAAAAGAGCACACCCCAAAAATGGAAATTTTATAACATACTTTATTCGATGGGAACCAATTGTCATACTCACAACAACTAAACTATCTCACTTACTATTCCCTACCCCACTGACAATTCCTACTCCACTTTCCATAACCACAACACTACTCCACTAACATTATTTTTAAAAAATCCTTAAAACCTGTGTCCTCTCCGAAGAGTTCCTTTTAAGAAAGGTCAGGAGGGAATCTATAATAAACTTGTCTATAGCCAAGTATGGAAAGTCCTCAAGCACCAAACTCAGAAACGTGGATATTTTAATGAGTCTGACACAACTTGGCTGAATATTTCGTTTTTCATGTGCTCACAAAAAAAAATGTGGAAGGGCAATTTTGTGCAATATAACTACTAATTAGGCTCAAATACAACACAATGGAGCGTTAAATAAAATAACTTGCACATGTAAATGAGAGTAGAAGATATTTCCATGTGCATTTCCTATCCTATCAAACCAAAATAATTCACTAAAAACGAGAATCGAAATTATTCGTAATCAAACAACATACCTCATCAAGAAGCTCACTCCGCCCCTGCCCAGCTTCCACCGCTGCCAAAGCTTTCTCATGCCAACCATGTTGAAGAAGCCAAGAAATATGATCTTCTGTATCCCTATGTCAAGAGGATGTATATTTGAAAATTGCTAAATTTGAACAAGGAGCCTATAAGAAAAGGCTAAAATCTTAGATTTTGATCATTGAAAAAGTGTAGAAGCGCGAGAGAGTAAAAAGATGATATTTCTATCAGGAGATCAACAATGACATCCTCTTATGAAAAAGACTGAAGAGTAACGGAATTTCAAGGGATGAAGTTACGTTTTTACTTCTATAAGGGCAGAAGTCCCCGTTCATTGAAAATAAATGAACTACAACAACTAACCTAGGCTTTGCGATAACTACATCCTTTGGGGATACAATATAGTATATTGGTTCATCACCAGCTGCCCACTGACCACCTGCATAGCTGCTACCTACATCCATATTCTTAGTATTTTGTGATGTATAGGAGCAGAAACTAAAGATGTGCAAGTGCATGTTACCTGAGAATGGAGCATGAGCAAGTGAATAATCTTTGGCCTTGTAATGCTCAAATCCATGCACAGGTAGGGCGTCTGTTGCAAGTTCATCATTGTTCCAGGTGACCACCCGTACTTCTGGTCTCTGAGCATTTCCCTGCTTAACATAATCCGTACGTTTAGCAATTATACCAGCCTTTCGTCTAAAAAAGATTGAGGATCATCGGAAACAAAAAGTTTCACTATCCACCAGAAAACACAAGTTCAAAAGAGAAGAAAAATGTGGGGTGGGTTGCAATGGAATCATGCACTAGCTAACTAACATATCCTGAAGGTCTCATGAAGCATTTGACAAAGATTGATTGGAAAATAGTGAAATTCAAATATGAAAGTCCTCACAGAATGAATACCCAAACTACTGATGAGTATGGCCGAATTCTACCTTCAAACATATAGTACAATTAACTACTCCGTACAAGTTATAACTTGAGCGCCAAAAAAACAAGGAAAGAAAAGAGCCTTTTCTTAATGGAAAAATCACAGAATAAAACTCCTATGATATGACAATAATCAGTATAGAAGGAAGATATGCCCGTTGTACGCATATATTAGTTGCATCAAGACATTGACCAAAGACCTGAGCCTAAACTGGCTTTCAGCTTGATGATTAAGTCTATTTGAAACAAAATGCAAAATTGGAGATGTGATTCTCTGCACTTCAAGATTATGTAGTCACAAGTATGTACCTGGCGTGAGGGAACACTGCTACTGAATTCCTTCTCTCCATCTTCTTCCCCAGTTATATAAGCTAGAACAACCAATGTATCACCAAAGGGCGCAATTCCAGAAATGAAATAGCTGGTTTGAAAAGATGCCACGATATCAACCTGGTTCATACTGGACAATGGAATTTGCCTATATGATCCATTTGAGCCTTTGTTCTGATTTGTTCTTATCGCTGCAATTTTCACAGCTGTTCCCCAGCCAATGACCAAGAGTGTATCATCCTGGATTCAACATCACAGCGATAAGATATAGCAAACAATCTAGTAATCCAAATTATAAGAGTGCCCTAGTAGTCATTGACTTAAGCAGAGAAAGAGTAACTATGGTGCGGCAGCTCTTTGGGGCTGCCATGTTAACTGACGGTATTCCAATTGTGCCCGCTTCTTGCTAGTGTGAATCCAAAAATTGGGTGTCTCCATTATTCTACTAACCTGCCAAACTAAGTGAGGAAGTAGAAGCTCAGGGCGTGGGCTTCCTCGAGGCCTCTCAATAAATGTTATCCGCTGATCATTGGCAGCATCATAAACTTTCACTCCGGCATCATTAGCCCAAGCAATAAGATTTGTTCTCCACTTGACCGCATGAATCGGACCTTCACCAGAGTGCAGAACCTACAGTGAATATGCACTTCTCAAAAAATATGAACTTTTAACTAAAATAACTTAAAAAGGCACGTGAAGAAGGGACAAAAACCTGGTCCCGGTAGCCTATCCACTTTTTCATATTGAAATATAAATGACCAGCCAAACCACCAGCAGCAAATCTTCTAGATGATTTCCTAGCATAATTGGGATCTATTGCAATGGCCTTCATCGGGCGATGATACTCAAATCTCATTTTCTCATCAGTGAAAAGACTGTTAATTACAACAGATCCATCATCTGAACAACTTCCAATGTACTCCCCATCTAAGTCAAAGCAAAGATCATTGACCGTAGCCGTATGGGCAGGGAATTCCTTTACCTGTGAAAAAGAAGTTAGCAAAACCTTTCAAACATCAAGAAGTTACTTCATCTTTAAAAAAAAAAAACGTAAGTAATCCCCCAAAGAAAGTGTGAACATATGTTAGCCTTCAGAACCCAAATTACGTGAAGGGGGTCCAGTTTGACTGCATTTGGATGCTTTATATAAAAATTCGTAAAATGTGATTTTGATACTTTAGGAACATTTGACCAATGTCTTTCATGACACTATCGTAGCACTCCTCCCTAAGAATGCACAGTTACTCCATATGCAAACACATCTAGTACTTCTTAAATTAAAAGATAAATTAATAAGTTAACACCTAACACAGAAAGATTACTTGGAACACTATTCTAAAGCTTGACAAGGATATATACCGGCAGGACATCCAGGAATTTCCCATCATCACCTAAAATTTCTCAACAATATCTTTCGAGGCGTACATGTGTGCAGTGGCGAAGCTAGAAAATTTTGAAAAGGGGGAATGCTTTTGGAATAAATATTGTAATTAAGCCATCCAAATTTAACATACAAGGGGTCAAAACAATAATATAGTGCAAACTTTTCTCAAAATTAAGGGGGTCAAAATGTATAAATTCATCATATTAGAAGTAAAAAGTCATTTTAAGAAAATTTGAAAATACTAAAATTGACACATTCCAAAATTGAAGGGGGTTGATTGACCCCCTTGTGATGTATGTGGCTTCGCCACTGCATGTGTTGGACTACAATATGACTTATTGGCATGCAAATGCATTATGAAAATCATGAGCACGTCGCTTATCTCCAAAGGAAACAATGACTGGAAAAATATGTGTGATAGTTTTCCAACTCATCTAAAAGCATAGGTTCTTTCTTGCATTGTCTCAGCAAGGTTCTTTGGTAATCTTTATGACTTCACTTCCACAGATCTTCCCTATGTTCTTCAGCATGCTCCCAGAAGTAGGTTCAGGCCCACTGATAAATTGACTTCACCTCCTCTTTAACTGTGTTGAGGGTAACGTGTTACATACATAACAAAGCAGTAAGGTTTTTATCTCTTCATCACGTACCATGCGAAAGCCACAGCCAAGAAGAAACCAATATAAAACACTTATATGGAGAAGAAAGTCTATTTGATCTACATTGTTTCTAGTATGTCAAGTGACAAAATCGAGATCCTTCCTATCAAAAGAAAAAAATCAAGATCCTGTCCAGTTTATTAGGCTAATCCTAATTTTGTAGAATTGGCTTTCATCAGGCTATGATACTCAAATCTCATTTTTGCACCAGTGGAAATAATTTAATTACAACAGATCCATTATATGAACAGCTTCCAAGCAAGTTACTTTATCTTACAAAGGCCTACACTGGGTGTCGTATTCTTTTGTGGCCTTTGTCTTATATAGTGTGGTGATTACTTAAAGACCTCCAGCAATGTCGAAGAGAGATGTCATAACATGGATGGAAGTGCATGAATGTTTTCTCAATTAAATGACAAGAGGTTGGCAAGGAAGTGTCAAACCAGAGACTTTTTAGCTATGCATAGCCATGTAGCTTGACCATGGATTAAGAATATTCAATCTGCAAGTTATAAGGAAGCGATTGGCTGCAACCTTCAGAACGCCTTTGGTGCAGCTTGATATCGACATACACAATGTCTCAAAGCATCACTTTGGCGAGGCATAATATTTGGAACGGGAAAATATAGATATATGCCCATGTACTCAGGTCAAAGATGCAGATCTACCCTTATGTATAAGTTAATTGTCATATTTACTCCTGTACTCAAGAAAAATGTGAGTATATTTGACCACCGTTAACTTTCCATCCAAAAATTAACGAAAATGTTGACTAAGCAACTTAAGTGGAATTTAGAATGTAACACGTGGAAAAATTGCAAACGTGGAATTTCTTATGAGGATTGCAAGGGTATATTTACATAAATCCCATACTATAAGGGCAGATGTACATCTTAAACCTAAGTATATGGGCATAATTCTATATTTTCTCTTTACCACTTCACAACTATCACCACCACATTCCACCAACACCATTACCACCACCATTTTACCACCATCACCACTTCTCAATACCACAATCAACACCACCTTCAGCACTACATCCATCATCCCTATTACCACCACCATCACCGCCACTCGTCATTACCACCACCATCACCGCCAACACCTTCATAACCATTAAAAACACCATCACCACCACTGTAACTTAACAGCACCATCACTACTACTAATTCTAGTTGAGCTTTGATATTGGTGATGGTATTGATTTTGGTGACAGAGGTGGTGGCTTTGATGTTGATGGAGGGTAAGTGATGAAAATGGTGGTAATTGTTGTAATAACGGTGGTGGAAGATGGTTGTTAGCGTTGAGGGGTGGTTGTAGTGTTAAGTGTTGGTGATGGCGTAGAAGTGGAGGTGAAGATGGTGTTGTGGTAGTGGTGATGTGGCGCTGATGGTGTTGAATTAGTGGTGGTGGTGATATTGTGGTATTTGTAGTTATGATGGTGGTGAATAATAGTGGTATTATGGTGATGGTGGCAAGTGTTGGCGATGGTGGTGAAGTTGTGTAATAGTTGTAATGATGGCAGCGAGCGATTAAGGTGGTAATGATGGTGAGGTTGTGGGTAATGGTGGTTTTTTGAAAGGGAAAATATAGAATTATGCCCTTTTAGTTAGGTTTAAGATGCAGATCTGACCTAGTACTATGGGCGAAAAGTTAACATTTTCATTAATTTTTTTCACGTGTCACATCCTAAATTCCACCTAGGCTACTTAGTCAACATTTTCGTTAATTTTTGGACGAAAAGTTAATGGTGGTCAAATTATATACTCACATTTTTCTTGAGTACAGGGGCAAATATAGAAATTAACTTGTATAAGGGTAGATCTGCATCTTTGGCCTAAGTACAGGGGCATATATCTATATTTTCCCTATTTCGAACCCTTGCAATCCCTTGTTGATGATCTATAGTATGACAGATAAATTATCAATGGTGGATATGCACTACGCGGGGAGCCGAAGAATGCAAACTTGCATCTACAAAACTTGCCGGATAATAAACATGGCTGTATGAAAAGCAATTTTATGAAGACTCCAATTTCTAGCATAACCAGCTACAATATCTGTTGAAAAGAATGTCAACGCCAATGAACCACAGTACCCAACTTAACCAAAAATGTAAGAACTTCTCTATAATAGCAATTTTAAGCACCAAACTCAAGCTTTCGCCCAAACACCCCAGTGACATTTGACGCCTGATCTACAGCAAAACGGAAACCGTTAAGTGCCCCAAAGCAATACACTTCTCAAACATGCGATCTCTCAAACTAGCAGGCTACAATAAAGTCGATAACCAATTCATAACTTTACAGCCCGTCAATTTTCGTAGCTTCCCAGTTCCTTATGCCATAAATTTATCACAACCAATTGGAATAGAAACACAACAACAATTGATTTTCAGATCTCACACACAACTTGAGCCACAATTCCTCTACTCAATCAAATTTCTCAATGAAAATTCAATCAAATGCAAAGTTAAAAAGTAATAATACCACAAAATCAAATCAGACCTGATTGCCGAGAAAATCAAGGATATGAATGGTGCCATCGTGAGTACCGAGCGCGATCATGCGTTCAGCAACGGCAACACAAGAGGCAGCATCATTTGCTAGAAGCGACGGTACACTCCCTCCCATTCTTTGGTACTTGAGCCGAGGTTCATCTTCTTCCTCCTCTCCTTCTCCTTCTTCTTCTTCTTCTTCTTCTTCTTCAGTTTCATCCTCTTCTCTCTCATCGTCGCCTTCGATTCCATTGTCCGATAGCTTGGGAGACATGGATTTGTCGAGAAATGAATCAAATCAATAAATTTGGAGAGGGAATTTGGGTTTGATTGTGGAGCTGTGTGTGTGGGCTTTTTGATGTTCGTTAAGGAGGAGTCGTGGCAACGAGACAAAGAAAGTGGGTGATGAGAGATGATGGTACCTGTCCCCTCCCCCCTACTTTTTTTTTTTCGTGTACATTTGGCTGTTTCTTTTTAACCTTGTTTCAAAATCAAAATAAAATAAGATTTACCGTTGATCAAAAATAGGATTCATTTTAGAACGTAGCAGAGAATATTTTTAAATGAAGAGAAAATAGTTTTAACCAATAAAAAAAAAAGTAGAGTTGTCAATTTGTGATAACGGGAGTGAACAGAGAACGGGCCTATGATATTCATAACTTTGAGGGACAGGAAGGGACGTCCCTCGTTGGCCCAAAATTTTCCGTCCCATTTCATCTCATCTCGGGACGCGAGTCAATACGGTCTAATGCGGGACAAGAATACGATAATATTATAAAACTAAAATTCAAGTGAGATGATGTCAAAATATTAAATTAAAAGCACAAGATTAATCTTTTAGAATACAATATATTTGTATGCCCTACTACTCATTAATCACCAATCACCGAACAAATGTATTTGTGTCCAAAATTATGTGAAACTTTCTTGTACTCTATCATTGCTCTAATCTCAAATATTGTTGATCAACGACCTAAAAAATACAAATAGAGGAGGTGAGATTGTGGCCCAATAAAGGAGGGGGATACCGGGATACATTGCATTGCATTGCAGAAATTAATGGAAGATAAATATCAAATAAGAATGTTCATGAAATTATAATATGTGCACCTTTCGAATTTCAATAAGACTCCTTTATAAATTGAATAACAATCTAGCTATTATACTTGATCTGCACTGCACTACTATCATGTTGGCTTTAACAAAATCAAAATCTTTGGCACTCATCATAACATCATCCGCAGTGCTGACCGGGGTATAATTACTCTCTCTCCTCATATCAGTTTCATGTCATCGGTCATCATTAATCATAACTCCATCCTATTTTATCAACAATGGTGACAAAAGTTATCAGTTTATCTCTTACTCCCTCCGTTCCACAATACTTGACACACATTTCTATTTTGGGCGTCCCACTGATAAGTCACACTTCCTAAAATGGCAAAGAATCTTTACTATTCCCTCCACTCATTCTCTCTCCTACATTATTTTAATACTCACAACACCATTATAATTTACTATTCTCTCCACTCATTCTCTCTCCTACTTAACTATCTACACTCACAACACATCAACCTTTTTACTTTTTCCTTAATTCCCGTGCGGAACAGTAACTGTGTCAAGTATTACGGGACGGAGGGAGTATATTTTTTACTATACACACTATATTTTCTCTTTTCTACTCATTTCTATACCAATTATTAACATTATTCATATTATTTTATTATTATTAATTATATATGATAAAATAATCTATATATTTTAATTATTAATTAAATAATTTTATTAATATTAATATTTTGATGAGAAAGGACCCAAATAATTTTGATGACTTTTGATCATCTGACAGGCCAAAAATTTTGCTGGTCATCCATGCCCACTCCCTTGGTCACCATTGTGGAGTGTCTTCCCTTCCATATCAGTCTTGCCCAGATGAATTTGTCACCATTGTTGATACCATTGTTGATGCTCTAAAGCCACTACTACCATATCATGTTGGCTTTAACAGAATCAAAATCTTTGCCACTCATCATAAAAAGCCGACCAAATCAAATGCAATAACTGGGGAACACAAGGCTATTGCCATAAAAAGCCAACCAACTCAAATACAGTGTAATCGGGGGAACATAAGGCTATTGACATTTGACATGCACTCAAAATTTAGACATGTATTGTTATAAATTATATTTACACCTAATTTATATTAGATCATATAAACTGCACTTATATATTTTCTTCCTCTCAAAATAATGATTTTTTTATTTTTTTGTGTTATTACGATATTACTTTGAACACTAGTATTAGTTTACTGATAATATTTAGAACCGGGTACCATACATATTTTATTAAAATAATTAAATTAATAATTTATTACTTAAAAGAACTTCGCAATAACAAAAATAAAAGTGAAAATATTATTTCAGAAGAACACCGAGGAAATTTAAGAACTTCAATTGTTTGTGCCCTAATCAGCGGCGGATCTAGAATCTATTAACTGCGGGTGCACAATTTACATTATATAACTTTATAATAAAATTTTCCGTAATGCAATTACATTGCAATAAATAACTTCGAATACAATTGTCTTATAGGAAAAAACAATACAAATATTCGAATTAAATTTGTACCTTACGCGTTTTCATACTTTGAAAACGTTTAATAACATCATCATTCGTTACTTTCCTAAGCAAATCTTTTTCATATAATATACAAGACAATTATTCAAAAATTGATCACAAATCTTATTTCGTAAATTGTTCTTGACATAGTTCATCCCATAGAAGCATCTTTCCACACTTGTCGTTGCAACAGGCAAAATCAATGTCACCTTCAATAGTCGAAACACCAATGGATACGACAAGTATTTTCTTGTTGTCAATAGAAGTAAGTACAAATTCGAAAGGCCCTTCAATTGATCAAATTTGTCATTCGATTGCATATCCATAATATATGTCTATAGTTGATACTTGAGATCATTACCTTCGTGATAAGTGAAGTCATCCGGATAAAACTGAGCCAACCTTGTCAATTTTGATGAATCAAAATCAACAAATCTATCAGTTAGATTCAAACTAGCAACACAAATAAGCAACTCAGTATTTATCTCATTGGATCGATAATTAATCTCTAAAATTTGTTTATCCAAAATGGCTTAGAAGCACTCCACACGATAATGGAAATCGTTTGTAACATGTGTCTTATGGCGAGGACGGTGACGATTAATATAGTCAGCATTAATATCCAAACTATCAATGTTATTCTTGCTGTAAAAGTCAATTACCTTCTTGTCATAATCGAAGCATATCTTTACATTTACAAGATGCTCCAACAACATTTGCTATGATGGAAATCATTCTGAAAAAATCCTCAATATTATCATATTTTTTAGCCAAAGCAACAAGAGGTAATTGTAACTGATGAGCAAAAGAGTGAACATAATATGCAGATTGATTTTCTCTCACAATCAAAGTTTTCAAACCATTGAATTCACCTCTCATATTACTAGCCCCATCATAGCCCTGGCCCCGAACATTAATCAAACTCAAATTCAAGTCAACTAACACACCATCAATAGCAGATTTTAAAAACGGAGCAAAAGTCTCCAACACATGAACAACACGAATGAACCTGTTGGGAAACAATGGCCTATAATTGCTATGCAAAGATGAACACAAATGAAATAGAAATACGAAAACAATAACAAGCAAAGAACACAGAGATTTACGTGGAAAACCCCTCAAAACAAGAGGAGTAAAAAACCACGGGCGACGGAGAACAATCCACTAAATCAATCAAGAGTACAAGGAGATGATCAAGGTGAAAAACAATCACACAATCTCACAATCTCTCAATGGTGAATCCCTAGCAAGTTTCTATCTCTCTCTATTCAAGGTTACAGGAGAAACAATGACAAACACAATATATTTATATCTAGGGCAAACTTCACTGCACAGAAACAATCGAGCCGGCCCATGCTTGACGACGCCGGGCGCGCGCCAAACAAGGCCGGGCGCCGCTGGGAAGACCACAAACCAAGGCCAACATACGGCCCTTGAAGCGCCCGCCTGATACAGGTTGATACGGCCGCCTCGAGGCCGTAAACACGGCCTCCTCCTCGGCCATTTGGTGCGCCGCCTCGGCCGGATGGGGCACCCGCCTCGGCCTCAACACACGCGCGGCGACAAAGAATCGCAATCCTTGAGTCCGTTGCCCCGAAACCCATTTGGTCAATAATTGAGAGTCACTCAACAATTCTCCACCTTGACGATCAATTCCGAAACAAGCTATCTCCAAGAGAACATCTCTATCTCCGCCGCCACGCCCCGAAGGGCATCAATGACTAGTAACACCCACTAAGTCCAAGCAATGCTTGAACTTAGCAATCTGCAAAGGCTTTGTTAACATATTCGCCGGGTTGTCAACTGTATCAACTTTCTTCAGAACGACCTCACCACTTGCAATTGAAGTCCTCACAAAGTGATACTTAATGTCAATGTGCTTCGTTCTCCTATGGAAAGAATTTTGATTCTTTGCCAAATGTATAGCGCTGGGCTATCACTGAAAACCTCAGGAGCACCTTGAACCATAACAAGTTCACGAACCAAGCCACCAAGCCATTTGGCTTCCTCGACAACCTCTGTTATAGCCATATACTCAGCCTCAGCAGTAGACAACGATGTGACTTCCTGCAGTCCGGATTTCCAACTAATAACGGAGCCACCAAGACAAAACACATACCCCGTTGTAGACTTTCTGTCATCAAGATTACCACCCCAATCTGAATCAACATGCCCAACAAAACCATCACGATTCCTACCATAGACAATGCATAAATTCGGAGCACCACACAAGTATCTAAGAATCCATTTGACAGCATTCCAATGCTCTTTACCCGGATTCCCCATGTATCGACTCACTACGCTCACTGCTTGAGCAATATCAGGTCGAGTGCAAACCATAGCATACATAATGCACCCCACAGCATTCGAATACAGAACACGTGACATATAATCTTCCTCATCTTTAGACTTGGGACAATCTAAAGAAGACAACCGAAAGTGAGAAGCTAGAGGTGTACTCACAGATTTGGCATCCTTCATATTGAACCGCTCCAAGACCCTCTGTACATACTTTCCTTGCGACAAGTAAAGTAGTCCCTTTTTCCGATCTCGTTCAATTTCCATGCCAAGAATCTTCCTCGCAACACCTAGATCTTTCATCTCAAACTCCCCTTTCAACATTAATTTCACCTGGTTGACATCATTAATATCTTTTGCAGCTACAAGCATATCATCGACATATAACACAAGATAAATTAATGAGCCATCACTACAGCTTTTCAAGTAGACACAACTATCAAAATCACTCCTAGCAAAACCATGGGTTACCATAAAAGTGTCAAACCTTTTATACCATTGTCGAGGTGATCGCCTTTCAAGCCATACAAGGATCTTTTCAATGCATGTACATGATCCTCCTTTCCTTCGACCACAAACCCTTCAGGTTGGCGCATGTAGATATCCTCCTCAAGTTCCCCATGTAAAAACGTTATTTTCACATCTAACTGCTCAAGCTCAAGATCCTTCATTGCCACAATGCTTAACAAGGTACGAATAGATGTGTGTCTAACAACCGGTGAAAATATCTCATTGTAGTCTATTCCTTCGACTTGAGTGAAGCCACGAGCAACTAACCTTGCTTTATACCTTGCTTCCTCAATCCCCGAAGCTTCCTTGAACTTTGTAGACCCACTTGCAGCTGACTAACTTCTTATTTGGTGGAGGCCTCACAAGTTCCCATGTCTGATTCTTCGCAAGAGATACCATCTCTTCTTCCATAGCAACCGACCACTTTGCAGAATCTTCACAAGACATAGCTTCCTTGTAGGAGAATGGTTCATGCACATCAACAGTTTCAAGAATGACAGCCGCATAAGCCACCATCTCCTCAAATCCATATCTAATAGGAGGTCTTTTATCCCTCTTACCCCTACCACGATCACCGGTAGTCTCCACTCGCACCGTAGTCTCTTCCTCCCGAACCGAAACATCGGTAGGAGGTGCTTCATCGACAAGTTATCCGCATCTAAGTCAAGTTCCACCCTATCATCTCCATCTAGCTCCACCTCGCTTCGTGTTTGTTCTCGCGTAACTACCTTTCTCATGGAGAAGTAGAGACTCATTAAATGTGACATCTCTACTCGTCAGAACTTAGATGCAACCGGTCCCATAACCGAAATCCCTTCACTCCAGAGTATAGCCAACAAAGACACACTTTTTGGCTCTTGGCTCCAATTTGTTTCCATTGTTGACATAAGCATACGCGGCACCCAAATATACGCAACCTTGAGTAATCTCCTGGAGAGCCGACCACATCTCCACCTGAGTCTTCATCCCAATACTAGAATTTGGAGAACGATTAGCCAAGTAAGCCATACTAATCGCCTCCGCCCAAAATTCTTTACCCAAACCTCGCTTGTGACAACAAACACCGAGCCCTTTCTAACAAAGTGCGATTCATTCTTTCAAAGAACACCGTTCTGTTGTGGTTTCCCAACACAAGGTCTATGTCGACCAATACCTTCAGTTTTGCAAAATTCGCAATCTCCTTTTCGACAAACTCAAGGCCATTATCGTTCTCGGTTTCTTTATAGGTCTACATGTCTGTTTCTCAACTAAGGTTTTCCACTGCTTAAGATTCAAAAGCACATCATTCTTATGTTTTAAGAAATAGACAACCACTTTTCGTGAATAATCATCAACAAAAGTCAACAAGTAACGAGAACCACCCTTAGATAATTTTCTAGCAGGACCCCACAAATCAGAATGAATATAATCAAGAATACCTTTAGACGTGTGTACTCCCTGTCCGAAGCTTGCCTTTGTTTGTTTTCCAAGCACGCAGTGCTCACAGAATTCCATAGGCCCTGTCTTCTGTCCATCCAATAAGCCGCGCTTCGAAAGTTCAGTCATTCCCTTCAAGCCGATGTGACCCAATCTCATGTGCCACAGCTGAGTAGTCTCCGCCTCAGTCATAGATCCCTTTGCAACAGACACATCCCCAACAACCGTAGACCCAAGAAGTTCATACAATGTTCCCACCTTCTTTCCCTTCAGTGCAACCAATTCACCTTTAGTAGCCAATAGTTCACCATTAGCAATGGTGCAGCTATATCCAAGACTATCCAAGGTACCTAAGGAAATCAGGTTTTTCTTCAAATCAGGAACGTGCCGGACGTTGTGCAACTTTCTGACTACCCCATCGAACATCTTAACCATAATAGTCCCAATTCCGACAACCTTGCAAGCAGCATTGTTCCCCATCAAAACTGATCCACCAGTAATAGTTTTATAGGAATGTAACCATGCCTGTTAGGACTAAGATGATAAGAACACCCCGAGTCCAAAATCCAATTGTCACGAATTTTGGAGCCCGAATCACAAGCAGTAAGAGCATCACAATCACTGTCATCACTAGTGTCTTCATGTACCACTCCAGCTTCACCCTTGCCCTTAGCGGTTGTATCCTCTTCCCTTTTAAAACCTCTCCGATTAGGGCAATACTTTCGAATGTGTCCCTTCTCCTTGCAACTATGACATATCACATTCTTTTGCCATTCACTTGAACTTGACTGACTGTAATTTCTTGAATTCAATCCTTTCCCTGACTTCTTACCGCCTTTAGCAATTAAGCCTTCACCTTGAGATTCAGCACTTTGGGAAATCAAGTGCGTTTCGATAACCTCACGACTTAATAAAGCAGACTTGATCTCTTCAAAATCAATCTCTTCCTTGCCATACAAAACAGTCTCGCGAAAGTGCATGTATTCCGACGGTAGAGAACAAAGCAATTTTACCGCCAATTGCTCATCATCAATTTTGACATCGACATTCTTCAAGTCCATGACCAAGCCATCAAACTCATCAAGATGTTCCTCCAAGGACCCACCCGCTTTGAGTTTACACTCCTCGAGTTTCTTCAATAGTAGCAACCTGTTACTAACGCTCTTAGTCATGTACAATTGCTCAAGCTTAAGCCAAAGCCCTGCCGCAGTCTTCTCTTCTACAACCTCTCTCAATACCTCATCTTTGAGGCTCAATTGTAAGAGAGATAAAGCCTTTTCATCCATATCATCAAATTGTTCATCCGTCAGACTTGCCGGTTTCTTTGCCTTCCCAAGCAAAGCCTTGACGCAATTTTTACCCACCAAAATTGCTCGCATCTTTACTTTCCATAGCCCAAAGTTAATCTTGCGATTAAACTTCTCAATCTCGTACTTCCCAGACATCTTTAATCAATCAAGCAATATAGGACCCGTCTAAACCAAGCTCTGATACCAATTGTTGGGAAACAATGGCCTATAATTGCTATGCAAAGATGAACACAAATGAAATAGAAATACGAAAACAATAACAAGCAAAGAACACAGAGATTTACGTGGAAACCCCCTAAAAACAAGAGGAGTAAAAAACCACGGGCGACGGAGAACAATCCACTAAATCAATCAAGAGTACAAGGAGATGATCAAGGTGAAAAACAATCACACAATCTCACAATCTCTCAATGGTGAATCCCTAGCAAGTTTCTATCTCTCTCTATTCAAGGTTACAGGAGAAACAATGACAAACACAATATATTTATATCTAGGGCAAACTTCACGGCTGCACAGGAAACAATCAGGCCCGGCCCATGCTTGACGACGCCAGGCGCACGCCCCAAACAAGGCCAGGCGCCCGCCTGGGAAGACCACAAACCAAGGCCAACATACGGCCCTTGAAGCGCCCGCCTGAGACAGGTTGATGCGGCCGCCTCAAGGCCAGAAATACGGCCTCCCTCCTCGGCCACTGGTGCGCCCGCCTCGGCCCCTCAACACACGCAAGAAGACAAAGAATACTCAAGAAGACAAAGAATCGCAATCCTTGCCCAAGTCCATTGCCCAAACCCATTTGGTCAATAATCGAGAGTCACTCAACATAACCTCTCTTTTACATATCTATAAGAGTCCACATATCGCAAAACCACGGCCATTTGTTCTTTTTTTAGACACATCGCTAGACTCATCAACCAACAATGTAAAATAATCATCTTTAAACTCCTCAATGATTTTTTGTTCTATCTCTTGAGCAAAACAATGAACAATATCCTTTTAAATTGAAGGAGACTTCATTTGACAATTATTTTGTCCGCATTTTTCAAAACCACACTGCGAATAGATTCATTTTGAAGAGATAGAGCATTTAGCGTTTTAAGAAAATTCCCTTGGTTCAAAGAATTTTCGGACTCATCATGACCACGAAAAGCATACCCTTGATTCAACAATAATCTACAACTATCAATTGAAGCACATAGTCGAATTCGGTTATCATTTCTCGAAGCATCATCTTGTCTATGAAAAGCAACTTCAATAGATTAATTTTGTCTCATTAGATCTTCACACTTATTTAATTAAATATAACGGAAACTATTGACTCCACCAACATGTAAATCAAACCTCTCATTTTTATCCCAACTAGAAAAACCAACACTTATAAATGCACAAGCATCAAATCTCTGATCACATGATTGATTTTTAAACAAATAACAACACAAACAATATGCTTTGTCTTCTGCATTGCTATACTCTAACCAATTACCATATTCTTTGAATCATTTCGGATTAAAGCGACGCATTTTAGTTCCAATCATATTTGAAGGAAAATCATGACAGTGGGGCTGACAAGGACCATTTACTAGATGGCATCTTCTAATATCATCTACTTGATTTGGATGATATTCAGAAAAAAAAAATCTAAGTGCAGGATCCGAATGAAGACTATTCAAATCAACAAACTCTTTACTAGCAGATGTCGTAACGGGAACCGATTGTTAACTTGGTGCACTAATAGAATCACCCACCACAAAAATAGTTTCACCATCCCCAATTTTTTTTAATGAGGAATTTGTCCATATTCAATAATCAACAATAACACCACCAAATATCCTACACAAAAATTCAACGAAATAACCATTTAATCAACAAAATAAAATCAATAATAAAAATATGATGACATATATTAAAAATTGTGGCGTGATTGAAAAAAAAATTGAAAATCAAACACATATATATTTGAAATCAAACATTTAATCAACACATATATATAAATCACCCACTAAATCTGAAAAAAAATCAAAGCTCCAAAACTATTTTCAAACCTTAAATTTCTATTTTACTTGAATGAGAGAGAGAAGTCAAAGGAGAGATTTGAGGTTTTGAGATACTTACCATAGGACGGAGGATTGAAGCTTGATGAACAATGGAGATGGATTTGTGAGGAAGATCCAAGATTGTAACGTCGCTCTCCCTTGGCCTCGCCGTCGCTCGCTCGCAATTTATTTGGGAACCGTAGGTCCGTAACAGCGTTGTTGAAATAATTGGGAAATAGGAATTCACGTTGTAAAAAAGCAAAGTTGTAACTTATTTTGTTTGGGGTTTACTAAGTTCACTCCATTTCTAAATAGTCAATCCTTTTTGGGGGTGCACTTAGTAAAAAAAAGTTAAATTGGAGTAAAAAAAATTGACCGGGTACATGTGCACCCGCACCTATATCAATAAATCCGCCCCTGGCCCTAATGGTTAGGATCTTTGCTTTGTGCTTAGATTCAAACCTTCATAAACACGTGTTAAAAATCAGGAGGCCATGATGAACTTTACATCATTGACGGAAATTGATATCCCAAAAAATCTTGATTAGGGTTGGTAAAGGTTTGGTTTCATTAATAAAAAAAAAGGCAAATTACAAATAAGTGTCTAGAGTTTGGTGGTGTTTACACTGCCAGCAATATTTTATTTTTGGCGATTAAGGTTCAAAGTCAATAAAAAATTATTTTAGGATTTTTTGGCCGAAAAGAATTAAAATTTTCAGTTAAATTGACAAATGTCATCCACGTGTAACTTAACATAAGTTAATTTTAAATAAATACTAGATTGACTCCCGTGCGATGCACGGGGCATTATTATTCAAAAGACAAAAATTAAAATAAAATAAATCAAGAACTCAATTAATTTATATATTATAGAATACTTTCTTAAAGACTATAAAGAGAAAATAGTTAACAAATTTCGGTTTATCCGGTTAAAACGGTTAACGGAAGCCATTTTTTTTTCTTTTCAAATTATAGTCCTTTTAAAGAAATTTTTAACAATTTCTTTTAACTATTTTTAGGAAAAAACCGTAGTCACTGCCAAGGCAAATGGCAAGGCCACGGTAATGGCCGGCCATGCCAAATATCAAAGCCAAGTATGGTATAAATTGATCATCATCAGCCTCTTATATAGCAATAGCCTTTAATTTTTTTTTGATTTTCTTTCAATGTGGGATAACATTCCAAGGGAGGCGGCAAGGCCACACGGCCAAGGACATGGTCGACCAAGGCCGAGCCAAAGCAAGGCCAAGGCCAAGGGCGAGCCACAAGCCTTTGATTACTTTCCCTTAATTTCAATGTGGGATAACTCCTAATGCCACATGGCGAAGGCCATGGCCGGCCAAGGCCGAGCCAAAGCAATGCCACGGCCATCCAAGGCAAGGCCACGGCCTAGCCAAGGCCCAAGTTCAATTTCTTTTTTATTTTTTCCAAATAAATAATATCTTAATATTTATATTTTTTATTTTGTATAAAAAATATTTATTTTTTTTGAAAAATAATAAAACAAAGTGGCAATATTTTTTGGATATATATATAAATTTATGAAATATTTTGAAAAAATTAAATTTATTATTTTGAAATATCTGAATCCGACACAAATACTTAAGGGCAACATCCGAATCCGATCCAAAATTACTTGATCCGAGCCCCGACCCAAGGCCCGATCCGAGGCCAAAGGCGAGGGCATGGGCCAAGGCCATGGGCAAGGGACACGGCCGGCCGAAATGACTAAGCCTTGGCCAACTTGAGCATTATATAGGGAAGGGATAACATTTTAGTTTGATTTTTTTTCAATGTGGGATAAACTCCTCAAGGCCACGCCAAAAAGGCCGGCCAAGGCCGAGCCACGGCCGAGCAAAGGCCAAGGCCAAGGCCGAGCCACGGTAAAGGCCAAGGCAAGGCCAAGGCCGAGCCAAGGCTAATGAATAAAAAAAAATATTTTGTTTTATTTCAACCCGAAGACTTAAGGGCAAAATCCGAATCCAATCAGATACAAAATAACTTGATCCGAGCCCCGATCCAAGGCCCGATCCGAGATCAAGGGCGAGGGCGTGGGCCAAGGGCAAGGGCCACGGCCGGCCGAAATGACTAAGCCTTGGCCAACTTGAGCATTATATAGGGAAGGAATAACATTTTAGCTTGGTTTTTATTCGATGTGGGATAAATGCATTCAAGGCCCACATCCAAGGCCGGCCACGGCCGAGCCAAGGCAAGGCCACGGCCAGCCAAGGCAAGGCCACGGCCAACCAAGGCCAATTTCTAATTTTTTTTTATATTTTTTTGACAAATAAATAGCATCTTAAATATTATATTTTTTATTTTGTATAAAAAAATATTATTTATTTTTGACAAATAATAAAAATAAGTGACAATATTTTTTAGATAAATAAGAAAATTATATTTAAAAAAGAGGTTTTTTTTATCCAAATCAAATGAAAGAAGTGTCAAATTAAAGAGAAAGAAAAAATTGTGAAATTTGGTGTATTTTTTTTTTAAAAAAATAATTTATTACAAAATAATTGAGGTCAAAGAAATAGGATTGTTTTTTTTAAATTGAAAATCCATCCAGCCAATCAGAAGGCGACACGTGGCAAAAAAAAAAAAAACCCCAAACTGAATTAACGTGCCCTTGTCGGCGCGTGGACCATACGCGCCATTGAAATGTCCGAACTGCCCCTCCATAACCAGCTGACATGTGTCCAAATTAGTTTAAAAAAAAAAAAATCAAAACATCCAATCACAATTAGCCACGTCGGATTTTTGCCTCGTTAATTGCCACTTTGCCACCACGTGAAATGACGGAAATGCCCCTCAATGGCAAAAAATTTACCAAAACCTTGTTATTATATATAGATAGATAGATTATTATTATTATTATTATTAAAACAATTTACTACACACTTAATTAATTTTCACTAAAAAGAAAATGAACAATAAGTAAAAAATAATGAATTTTGGTGTAAAAAAAATAAAACAAAATTAATTTAAAAAATGAATTTTTTATTATCATTTATAATTAAAAAAATTACTTCACACTTAATTAATTTTCACTAAAAATAAATCGAAAAATTAGGAAAGGATAATTAACAAATTTATATTTAAAAAAAATGTTTTTTTTTCTTTGTCCAAATCAAAAGAAAGAAGTCGCTATTTAAAGAGAAAAAAAATATTATGATTTTTGGTGAAAAAAAATATAAAAAAATTAATTTTAAAAAGAGGATTTTTTTTTACTATAATTTATAATTAAAAAAAATTACTTGACACCTCATTAAATTTCACTAAAAAGAAATGAAAAAATTAGTAAAGGATAATTAATAAATTTATATTTAAAAAAGTGAATTTTTTCTTTTTGTCCAAATCAAATGAAAGAAGTATCATTTTAAAGAGGGAAAAAAATTATGAATTTTGGTGAAAAAAAATAAAAAAAATTAATTTAATATATAAAAATTGAGGTCAAAGAAATGGGATAATTTTTTTTTTTGAAATCCTTCCAGCCAATCAAATAGTGCCACATGTCAATTTTTTTTTTTTTTTTTAAAAAATAGGAAAATCAAGATAGACGCGTGCCAGAAGGCGCGTGACCTCCACGCGCCAAGGAAAAGACGGATATGCCCCTCTCTAGGTAACCGACATGTGTCCAAGTTTGTTTAAAAAAATAAAAAATTAAAACAACCAATCACATTTTGCCACGTCGCCTTTTCCTCTTGTTAATTGCAAAGTTGCCGCATTGTGAAAAGACGAAAATGCCCCTCATACCCCCTTAAATTACCAAAAGCTTGTTATTATATATAGATAGATGTAGAATATAGATATAGATTATAATTTATAATTAAAAAAATTACTTCACACTTAAATAATTTTTACTAAAAAGGAATTGAAAAATAAGTAAAGAATAATTAACAAATATTATATTTAAAAAAGAGGAATTTTTTTATTTGTCCAAATCAAATGAAAAGGTCCCTATTTAAAGAGGAAAAAAATTATGAAATTTGGTGAAAAAAAAAAAAATTTTGTACACCAATTTTTTTTTTTTTAATAAAATAATTATTTAATCATATATACTTTGTAAATACACAATATTTTTTTTTTAATTTTTTTAATTATAAATGTTAATAAAAAATTATTTAATCATATATTCTTTGTAAATACACAATAATTTTTTTTTTAGTTAAAATGGGCCAATCGCATGGGCCAAGGCCATGGGCGTGGCTACGTGGCTGAAATTACAATGCCTAAAGCTACTTGAGCAATACTCCTCGTCCATTTAAGAGGCTCACTAAGCATCTTGTTTACACGTTTATTAAGGAGGGAGTATTATATTGAAAGTGTTGTGAGTGTGAAAGTAAAATAGGAGAGAGAATGAGTGGAGGGAATAGTAAATTATAATGGTGTTGTGAGTATTAAAATAATGTATGAGAGAGAATGAGTGGAGAGAATAGTAAATTATAGTGGGGTAGGGTTAATATTTTAATAATATAAAGTTTCCATTTTAGGAAAGAAACAAAGTGTGAACCATGTAAATGGACGCCCAAAATAGAAAGTGTGAACCATGTAAATGGACGAAGAGAGTATATTGGGAAGGGATAACATTTGAGTTTGATTTTTAATCGATGTGGGATAAAATCCTCTAGGCCACGCCCAAGGCCAAGGGCCAAGGCCACGGCTGGCCAAGGCAGGCCAAGGGCAAGGCCTTTTGTCCTTTTTAATTGCAAATTTGCCATGCTGTGATAAGACGAAAAATGCTCCCCAATGGCCCTCTATTTATCAAAACCTTGTTATTATATATTTATAGATTACCAATTTAGGGATCAAATAAACATTCAAAAATCAAAGGATTAAAAAATTTCCCCAAATAATCCCCGCACCCCACCCCTCTTCTCTATTCTCCTTCCTTCGCCATTCTCACAACCGTCGGCAGCCAATTCAATCCCCTCCCACGCCATCGCTATTGCACCACAACCCACGATTTATCCGATAAACTTTCGACAAGTCAAACTAAATTGTAGGAGTGGTGAAAAAGGGTAAAAACTTCTAACCAAAGTTAGTAGTTTATCCTGTTAAATTACATTAATGACGGTATCATTAATGGTGGTATTTCAATCCAGATTCAATTTCTCTCAAATAAAACTTACAAATTGAAGATACCATCATTATGAAACTTCTCAATTTCTTCTGTCGAAATTGAAATCAAACTTACAAACTTGAAATACGTCAATGTGGTATTCATGTCTATCGATGGTCATTGATTTCAACTTCTACGTCATATTTACTTATTTAGTCAGCGCAACCTATAGCCCTTAATGCTTATGAAATTTCTCAATTTTTTCTTTCTGTAACACGAATTAAAAATACACCATTTGATAACCCTCGCTCAATAATTCCGTTCAACTCGGAAGGAATTACACAGTTGACTTTTATGGCATAGATAGTGTCACGAGCTCGGTGGGGGTAGTGGTGATCGACGACACTGGGTTGAGACTGATGGTGGGGGACCACGACGGTGTTGGGTGAGGGCAGAGCATTTGGGTGAATTGTGAGAGCAGGGCAGAGGGGGAGAGGGAGGGGATTTGGTTTTCTTTATTTTATTATGTACTCCCTCGGTCCCAGATCAAATCAAGGGTTCATCTTTCCTTTTTGGTCCGTCTCAGGCCAAGGGTTCATTTTCATAAATGACAAGTTTTTGAATATATTTATACCATTATCAACTCCATATATTTACAAAAAAACCATTCATTATACCCTTATACATTCTCTCTCCTATTCCCTACCACACATTTAACTACTATTACTCTCACTTATTCTCTCTCCTATTAAATATTTTTAACTTTTACATTCTCTCTCCTATTCCCTACCACATATTTAACTTTTACATTCTCTCTCCTATTTCCTACCACACATTTAACTACTACTCCCTCCGTCCCGTTCGAAAGGGCACAAATTTCCTTTTTGAGCGTCTCATTTAAAAGGGCACAACCCCAAAAAGGAAAGTTTTTATTATTTTTATACTCTTCTTACCTCACTTATTCTCTCTCCTACTTTACTTTTACACTCACAACATTCTCTCTCCTAACTATTCCTCCCACTAATTCTTTCTCCTATTTAATTTTTCATACTCACAACATTTAACCTTTTTCTCTTTCTTACATCACTTTTCTTATTCATTTTTTAATTTTCGTGCTAGGAGGCAAAATTGCCTTTTCAGACGGGACGGAGGGAGTATTTCCTATCCCACATTTAACTTTTATTCATTTTTTAAAAAATTTATTAAGAAGCGCGAAATTCACCCCATATATCCATGGTCTGAGACGACGGAGGGAGTATTACTATTATTGAAAACTTAATGTTTAGATTTTTAAATATTAAAAGTTGTATTTCAACCCTTAGAGCCGTTTGGTCGCGGTAATTGGCCATTCCAGAATCCAGAATGGTCAATTCCGTTGACTTCATTCTTTCATTGTGTTTGGTTCAAAATTTTCATTGCCTCAAAATGCTCAATTTCTTGGCTTGATGGAATTTGCCATTCCCTCCATATATGGAAGGAATGGCCAATTTCCTTGGCAATGGAATGAAAAAAAATTATGACCAAAATACCCCTACCTACACACCCCCCATTCCCTCCTTATTAAGCAATATTAATTCCAAATAAACCTAATTGTGAATTCTAACTTTTTTGTCAAAAAAAAAAAAAATTAACTTTCATTTTCTATTAATTTTGGATCTAATAAAAAAATAAAAAATAAAACACTACTCCTTTCGTCTCACTTCAAACATAGTGTCAATTTACTTTTTTGGAACGTCCCACTTCAAAGTACTCATTCCATAAATGGAAACATGTAAACAGTGTTTCGGACATTTATATCCTCATAATTATTAGATATTTACAAAAAAAATATTCATTATATCTTTATAATGTTAATATATTTACAAAAAAATTATTCATTAACTTACTATTCCTCCCACACATCCTCTCTCCTATTAAATATTTTTAATTTTTAAATTTTCTCTCCTCTTCATTTTTTAAAAATTTCTTAAAAATCATGAAATTATATCATGGACACTTTAAATAAAATGAAGTATAATATAATGCAAACATCCCCAAACCCGTAAGTAAGTCGGTAACCATAAAAAAAAAAAAGGGACCTATGTTTACCTCCTTTTCACTTTTACCTCCCACGTAGCCGTTTTAGCTCAATTTTTCATGACACCTGTCACCACGCGTCACCCCCACAACCACTCCCTCCACAGTTATAATCTCAAACCTTCCAGTTCCAACTCCCCGCACACTTGCAAATTACCTCCATTAGAAGGAAAACCAAAACACACACTCAAAAATGCCTCCAAAGAAGCGTGGTTCAACTTCAGGAAAAACAGTAGTGAAAAGAACCACCACCAAAGTCGTTCAAGAAACCGTCCAAGTAGAGGTTGTTGACACCGCCCAAAAACCCACCGCCGCCTCCGAGGAGGTCTTCAATTCCTCCATCAAAGAGCCAGTCAAAGTCGTGGTGGAAGAAAAATCCGACCAAACCACAGAAGAGCAAGTTGAAGAATATTTACTAGATGAAGATATAAACCAACGCGGTGCTGGTCAACAAGTCAAAGTCCAAGAAGCCACTCCTACTCCAACACCCAAAGAACAAGAACAACCCAAGAAGAGGGTCGGACGTGGCGGCGGTGGTGGTGAAAAGACAGGAAAGCCCTCCAAGGAGGAGGGAGTGAAGAGGGGTCGAAAGAGGAGGAGGTTGGTTGAAAGTGGAGGTGGAGAAGGGTATAAGAGGTATGTATATAGGGTTTTGAAACAAGTGCACCCAGATATGGGAATGTCTAGCAAGGCAATGACGGTGGTGAACAATTTAATGGGGGACATGTTTGAGAGGCTGGCCGGGGAAGCAGGCCGGCTGTTGAAGTACACCGGGAAGAGTACTATGACGTCTATGGAGATTCAAGGGGCGGTTAAGTTGGTCTTGCCGGGGGAGCTCGCGAAGCATGCTATTGGAGAGGGTACTAAGGCGGTTGCTAATTATATGTCTAATGTTAAGGGCGGCGGAGCAAAGGTGGCGTAATACCTGTAGTGGGGTAGAAGGTTCTGGTGATAGTCGAGTGATTTCAGTTGGGGGATTTCTTAAGATTAGGCGTAGGAGATGTAATATGTTGTGTTTGTAGGGATGATGTTCTGACTTCTGAATATTGCTAGTTTAATTTATGTTGGAAAAAGAAATCTCTTTTTATTTTTTTATTATGTATTGAAGCATCTTTATTAATTGTTAATTCTCTTATTATTTTTTATTAATTTTTTTATTCTAATTTTTTTTTATTCTAACTCTGAAAAATCATTTCTTGGTCCAATTTTTTTTTTTTGAAATTCTAAAAAAAAATCATGAATCCAAATTTTCAGTTATTTTCAAATCCTGAGAAATATGGCAATTCTCAAACTATCTAAATACTCAATTTTATTATAGCTCTCAGAATTTTGTAAACCCTCAAAATATTTCAAATTTCGAAAATGATCCAAACTCCTTTTAATTTTATTTTTGTCATGTACAGTATTTGTAATATTTTAAGTTTAATTTCAAGTTGAATTTTAATTTTATTTGATAATTTTTAATAAGTGATTTTTTTGCGATTATTATAAATTTAATAGTTAAATATATTTTTATTGATTTATTACAAGATTAGAAAAATAATATAAATTGAATATTGATAATTGTGAATGTGTGCCCAAATTTTGTTTTGTTGGATTCACGCGAGTTTGAAGACATCCGAGTTATTTGAAAAAACGGAGTCGCCACGCCATTTTGATTACCTCAAAACTTTGAAAAAAAGGTTTTATGGGTTCGGAGGTTAAGTTACCCCTTGGGAAGAACGTTTGGCGTTCACCCAAGGTGCCTTGCCGGAGCAAGTCTCCCATGATTTCAGTAATCGTGCTTGCTTGCGTGCTTTCTTGTGTGCATGTGTTTGAAAATAAGGAGGGAATGTCCCAAGTTGTCTTCCGGACGTACAAACCATTTATTGGTTGTCGCTCGGGATTTCTTGGATTTTATGTATTCGGGATTATGATCCCGTCCTCATCTTTGACTTGTGATCATCGCATTTTTAACCTCGGGACCCTCGGGACTTGCGTGATCGAGAGAATGTCTCTTTTATAGTCAAAGATGAGGTTATTTAGAAAAGGAGGATCCTTAGCCCATCAATCCTACGCTTTAAGACGGTCGAGCTCGTATAGAGGCTTCATACTCTTTCTTAAGCGATAATTGGAGATATAGGGTTCAAGGTTGTCCCTTTCTAAAGAAGTCGTGAACCTTTAATGGAAGGAACGATGCAAAGATGAGAACTTTTACACCGGTCCGTTCCAAGGTTGCTAATGGGGACATGGGGGAATGCATGTAAAAATGATACTTTAGTGAAAAGATGGTATTTTTGGTTTGAAAATGATGCATTTGATTGCAAATGGATGCTTTTTATGTAAAGAAATGATCTTTGTGCAAAGAGTGCATCTTTAATGTGAAAAGGGATTTTAAATGGAAAAGGAATGATTTTAATGCATGAAAAATGGGATTTTGGTGCAAAGGATGCACCTTTATGTATGAGAATGGTATTTTAATGAAAAGATGACATATTATGTACATAGATATTATCTAAACATCAGGTATTAACATTATGGGGGTTAACATCGGATTACGGCTTGAAGCGTGAAGCTTCAAAACCGGCTACTTATGTCGCGTGACATAGAGTGCTATGTCGCGTGACATAACTAGCCATTTGCGAGGCTTTACTGTAGATTTGCGAGGTAACAAGGCACCAAAATGGTCAAGTTACTTCACAAACAAATCTCAGGGAGCATGTTTATCGATAATGAACACTTCAAGAGGGTGTGGATATGAGGGATCCACACTCATCTTGAGTGTTCATGCAAAACCAAGCCAAACCGGGGCTTTTATAGGAAATGTAATGAAATCAGATGTGGATCTATGAAATATGAAGCTAAAGCATGCAACTTTATTCAGAATATCACATTATTAAAGCATTTAGCATAGAGATTCCATGTATAATGAAGATAAGGAAAGGAAATGGGTAGAAAATCGTTACCCTTGAAGACCACGACCCTCTATATCAAGTTAGATATAGGGGCCTTCAAAACAGCCGCTTCTGGGGATGGGATTGAGCCTTCGTTTCTTGAGAATCCTTGGTTCTTGGTGTGTGTATGAAGTGTGTGTGTGGGAAGTGTGTGTGGGATTGATTAGGGAGGATTAGTGGATATTTGGGGGTATATGAAGAGGGAGGAGGGTTACGGGCGTATTCCACATAGAGGGGCGAGGGTGGAAGAGGTGTCTAAAATGAGAGGTGAAGGCCTCTATTTATAGAGCACACTGCATGGGCTTGTTATGTCGCACGACATAACAAGCCATAATCGTTTCCTTCTAGAAACATGCAAGGTGGCATGGTTCTAGAACTCTCTCTGGCTGGTTATGTCGCACGACATAAGTAGCCACATGCAGTTCCTTCTAGAAACATGCAAGGTGGCAGGTTTCTAGAAGGTTTCATGGCCTATTATGTCGCAAGACATAAGTAGCCACATCTGGATCCTTCTAGAAACATGCAAGGTGGCAGTCTTCTAGAAGGGAATTCCTCATGAAATAAAAAACATGTTTCTTTGGCTCCAAGCAGTCTCTTATCCCCTTAGGTGATTTGAAACAGTTCCGAATTGTTCCGAATTCTAGGAAAGTCCAGGGAATTACCGGAAAACTTGCCGGAATTGCGGAAACTTAACCGGAAGGCATGAGCCAGATTTGGGTACTTACAGAAGCCCCTCGGCAACGTCACTTGCAGGGCGAGTGGGGTTGTCGATAGAAAAGGATCCAATCTGGCGAATGCCGAGACGGATTGGGTGACCAAGTTGGTCGAGTGGCTGGACCTTTTATAAAAGGCTACCTACGTATCCCGAGTGGGGAATCAAGCCAGGTCGTAGTTCGAGCATCACTAGATAGGTTAAAAACGATGTCTAGGATCCTTGAGATTTTGACAATTAATGGAGGTTGTCACCTGACATTATTTCATTCTAACGGAAGCTAAAGCTTAGGGTACTATCTCTTTTATGACGGAGATAGAGGAAGCTAAAGCTTGGAAAAACTTGCTTGGAAAAACTTGAGCGTACTTCTCAATCTCTTTCGAATTAGAGATATGGGTATCTTAAGTTTGAAAAACTTGAGTATACTTCTCAATCTCTTTCGAATCAGAGATATGGGTACCTTAAGTTTGGAAAACTTGAGTATACTTCTCAATCTCTTTCGAATCAGAGATATGGGTACCTTAAGTTTGGAAAACTTGAGTATACTTCTCAATCTCTTTCGAATCAGAGATATGGGTAACTAAAGATAGAAAAACTTGAGCATACGTCTCAATCTCTTTCGAATCAGAGATATGGGTAGCTAAAGTTTGAAAAACTTGAGCATACGTCTCAATCTCTTTCGAATCAGAGATATGGGTAGCTAAAGATAGAAAAACTTGAGCATACGTCTCAATCTCTTTCGAATCAGAGATATGGGTAGCTAAAGTTTGAAAAACTTGAGCATACGTCTCAATCTCTTTCGAATCAGAGATATGGGTAGCTAAAGCTAGATGACATTATTTCTTTATGACGGAGACTAAAGAAGTAAGAAGGACTCGATGATTTTTTGTAAAGAAAGTGGGATGTACCCGATAATTTTTTGTAAAAGAAGTGAATTAAAAATGCCAAAGGCAAATAAAATGCCACGGGGTAAATTTGTAAAATAAGCCTCGGGGCCTTTGGAGGAAAATTTAATTGAAAATGATTGGAAATGCCAGGGGCAATAAAAGGGTAAAAGAGGCCTACGGGGGACAAAATTGTAAAATGGAGCCTTCGGGGCAAAATTGTAAAAATCGGCCACGGGGGCTTAGTATGTCGCACGACATAACAGGCCTGCGGACGAATCATTAAAAACACGCACGGTCGCCATTTGAAATTCAATTTGACTTGAAATTGAGAGGGAGGCGACGGTGAGAAGAGAGAGGCGAACATCGAGAGAGGAGATTCGAAGGAAATCGAGAGAAATCCAACACTTCTCGGTCCGATTCAATTGAAGAATGCCTCCTAGGCTCTATCCGACCAAGAGGGCTTCTCAACATGCCAACTTAGCTACTCGAAGAAAGGGGGTGCAAAGGAATCAACGGCCGTTTCTTAGGAAGCACCAAGAGGAGATTTCTACCCGCGGCTCGATGAGCATACTTCGGATGTTCGGAAGAAGGAAGAGGTAAGAAACCTAGGGTTTCTTGAAAATTTCTTTCAATTTGGGCGAAATTGATTTGAGCTGAATGCCTTGGTGGGCTTATGAATTAAATCATGAGCTCGGCATGAAATCATAGATTGATCTGGGAGGTGTAATGCATGCCATTCATTGATCTGTTTTGACCCATTTTTGCTTGAGATGATTTTCGAAATAGCACGAAATATTAATACTTGTGCCATGTTTTCTTGCGGGGATTGCGCACCCGTGGCTCCACGAGGTGATTGGCGAGGCTATGGGATAGCTTCTTAGGGTAGCCGAGAGCAGGTGGACTCGCCTAAGGGCATGATTTACGCCTTGGGCTAGGGCAATTTTTGAGATGGCGAAGGCCGTCGGGGGCACTCGAGGAGTGTGGATGCAGTGAGGGCATTCGAGAGAGTTACGGTGGGAGACCACTCACTCATTTCACTTCTCTTGGGGTGAGGCAGCGGTCGCTCCCGGACTTTGCGGTCATCGCGGGGCGCCACTTTACGGATGAGCCGCTCTACATAGAGGAGCTGTACGGGGAGTTGAGCCCCACCTATTGCGATGATGATTTTATGGGCTTACTTGGTTTCGTTCCCGGATCAAGAAGGGGAATGGATATGAGTTGGGGGTGTTACATGGCTCGATTGAGGGCGGAAGCGGGGACTTCTGGCTGTGGTAGATGATCCCGTTGAGAGGCTGAAATGAGCCAGAGAGATTAGCTAGAGCTTTTGTATGGGTGGGCTTTTCCGACATGCTTTGTTCATTAACAGCGCATCTACTGCCTTGGTTTCACTATTGGAGCTTTTGAGAGCACGGGATGCTGTCGGGAATACGTCTGGGGGGAGGCGAGCTTAGGCGAGATGTATTTGGCCACTAGATGACGTCAGTAGGGAAGGCGAAGTACTTCACCTGCTTTCATCCGGCTTTCGAGGTATTCTCTCACCTTGATCTCTTTTCTTTTGCGCATTTCATTATATCCCTTGTTTTCCCTGTTTTGACTTCTTCTTCTCCTTTTCGAGGCTTGGGCCTTCGAGTACTTTAGGCTGTTATGAGTGGCGGATACGGGACGAGTTTCCTGCCACCACTTTTCCCGCTCTTCGTCGGTGGACAAAGAATGCCAGAAACAGGGCCGGACAGGAGGGTTCGAGTGCAGATCACGGCCTCGTATCATGATACGGCGACATGCTGAGAGGGATTCCACGGAAGTGAGCTTGTTCCCTGGGTGGCCGTTACGATGACCTGGATTTGGATCATGCTGCGCACTGGCAGAGTGTCGCAAGGCTGCTAGTGGGCTTGTCAGGAGACGCCTTGTATCTAGGAGAGAGGGTGTATAGACGGCATGGGCCGAATAGGCACGCTCGGATCCCTGATGATCCTCCGAGTAGGATGTGGTGCCTCGCCCGGTTGGCGAATGTAGATGCTACGATTGTAGGCATGGCGGCACATCTCTACACACGGGGAGGGGGACTATACTTTGTACGTGGCTAGACATCTTGGTCCCCGGACCGGGGTTGGTTATGGCGCTCATAGCGCGGGGCCTTCGGCCGGGCTACGTAGCTAGACCTCCTTTGCCCCCGACTTTCATTGATTATCGAGTGGCGGTCGCATGAGGCGAGCTCACATTGATATGTCGCGCACTCATCCTCATGCAGTGCTCCCGCGAGGTTCTAGATCCGTAAGTCTTGCTCCTTACATCTCTTTGGATTGCTTGCATCTCTCTTTTTTTTTGTTATCAAGAACCGTATTTTGACACTTGTTATATGCAGCTTGTTACAGTGTCGGCTCGAGCTACGAGCACTTGACCGGGGCATATACCGGCGCTGTGGGCATGATTGGCAAGCTCCAGAAAGGCATGAAGTTTACGGAAGAATCAGGTGTCGGTCACGGGGTTCGATTGATATCTCTCCACTTTGGTCAACCGAGAAGGAAGAAGAGCCGCTCACGATGACGTGGGCACCGCGGGAGCACTAGAGGACCGACGCCTCGGACAAAGGCTGCAAATGTGCCTCTTTCTGAGACCCATTGAGATTGACGATGATGATGAGGATGGGGAGCCGAGACGGCTGAGGCGCTACGAGCTTGACTCTGCTTGTTATCACCGAGCTCGACGACTACTATCGCACGGGGACCATAGCCTACGAGGCACCTTCGGACGACCACGATGAGCCAGAGGAGGCTGAGGATGACGACGAGGATGGAGATGAGGGAGAGGATGATGAAGAGGGTGATGGAGAGGATTCGAGTAGCCCCTTCCCCTTAGACATTTATGACTTTTTGGCTATTGTACCCTTTTAGGGAAAACACATGTTATTTTTGCTTATGCACATTTCTTAGACTTGGTCTATTTTGGTTTGAATGTACATTGCTAGCCTTTTTCTCTTTTGCACACATTTATGAAATGACAATGGTATGGTATTTGGCTTGAATATGAATGATTTGAATGGATTTTTGGCTTGAATATGAATGCAATGGGTGTACATGGGGTAAATGAACCCTCCCCTATGCATCTGAGAAGTGTATGAATGGTATTTGCAGCTTTTGACATGTCGGGGATTGCCCTGGGGAGAACAGGAAGTTGCTGATGTCTGATGTCTGATGTGGCTTGTTATGTCGCACGACATGGCTTGTTATGTCGCGCGACTTAATAAGCCTGAACTGTGCTTTTCATTGCCTTTGGAACTGGAATGGAACTGCAGTCACAGGTTGGAATTGGGGGATCAAAGAGATCACCTACCTGACCTCCTTGGGACAATGGCAAAGAGATATTTGGTCCCTTCCTATAAGGATGGAAACGGGGTGACCTAGGAGGTCAAACAACCAATCCTTCATAGGAATGTTCCAAATCAAAAGGGGTGACCCATATGGTCATAAAATTGGACTTTTATGAAAAGCTTACGCACCATTGGAGAATGGAGAAGGGAAAAGGTGACCAATGTGGTCTGGATGGCCGAACCTTTATGAAAGGCTACCTACGTATTAGGAGGAATCAAGCCTTGATCGTAGTTCAAGCTTTACCTAGACAGTTAGGAACGATGTCTAGGATTTTCGACGTTTTGACAATTAGGAAACTGTCGCCTGGCGTTATCTCGTTATAACGGAAGTAACGAAGGCGCTTTTGGGAGAAAACGTTATCATTAGCAATTGGCACGTTACTTGAGCCTAGTGGATGATTTTTCTCTTGGAAACATGGTAGGGGACTGGTGCGGATGTACATATGTAATGTATTTGGGAATTGTTTAAGACGGGTTTCAAGCAGGTGGGGTCGTATCCCTTGGGTGCGGTGAGCTGCTGTTGTTCTTGAGATGTTGTCAACGTGGACTAGAATTCCTCCTTGGGCCGAGGCGGGTTTAAACCTCGGGTCTTGATTAAGGTCCTTTTCTTAAACTCTGGCGCTTGAAGCTGATGCTGACAGGCTTTTATAACCAAAGCAGATGTTGAAGTGACCAAACCTCTCTTCTAGGGATGGATGTGACTTATCGGAGCCCCGGTCTGAGGAAAAACTTTCTGCAAAGCCCCAATATCTATATCTATATATATATAATAACAAGATCTTGGTAATTTAAGGAGTTATGAGGGGCATTTTCGTCTTTTCACAACGGGGCAAATTTGCAATTAACAATGGGAAAAGGAGACGTGGCATTATGTGATTGGTTCGTTTTTTTTTTTTTTTTTTTAAGGAAACTTGGACACATGTCCGCATGCTGGCCATGTCCATTTTGGACAATTCCATGGAGAGTGGAACAACGCGCCGACAACCTCACGTTCAACCAAGAATTTTCCCTTTTTTTTTTTTTTTTTTTTTTTTAATGTGACACATGGCAACGAACGATTGGATGAATGGATTTCAAAAAAAAAAAAATTTATCCCATTTCTTTGACCTCAATTATTATATATTAAAATAATTTTTTATTTTTTTTTTTTTACACCAAATTTCATAATTTTTTTTTCTCTTTAAATAGAGACTTCTTTCATTTGATTTGGACAAAGAAAATAATTCTCTTTTTTTAATATATACTCCCTCCGTCCCAAGAAATTCATCACCATTTTAGGCCTGACACGCAAATTAAGAAAAAAAGTGGAAAGAAAAAATGTTGTGAGTGTAATTTGAAAAGAGGAGAGAGAATTAGTGGAGAAAATAGTAAATTTAAAAAGTGTTGTGAGTGTAATGGTGTTTTAGGAGAGAGAATGAGTGGAGGGAATAGTTAGTGGGATAATAGAATATTAATAAAAAAAATTCAGTTTAGGAAAGGTGACGCTTCAAACGGGACGCCATTTTGGATAAAAAGTGACGAAAATCCTGGGACGGAGGGAGTATTTGTTAATTATCCTATACTAATTTTTCAATTTCTTTTTAGTTATAATTAATTAAGTGTGAATGACTTTTTTTAATTATAAATGATAATAAAAAAATTCCTATTTTTTTAAATATTTTTTTTGCTACACCGAAATTCATAATTTTTTTCTATTTAAATAGAGACTTTTTTATTTGATTTGGACAATTAAAACAAATCTTCTTTTTTTAAATAAAAATTTATTTTTATTAAGTGTGAATTATTTATTTTTACTTATAAATGATAATCATAAAAATAAAGTATATAAAATAAAGTAAAAGTGGTGGGATATAGGAAGATTAGTTGGGATGGTGTTTAATTTTTTAAAACAAAAATCATTGTGTATTTATAAATGTGGGTTATGGTTTCTATTTAATAAGTGGGATGGGGTAATATAGTTATTTTTTTATTTTAGTTCGATATATGAAACAATTTATTTAATTTTTTTAAATAAATCTTTGAAGTATAGTAAATAATGTATGAATAAATTTGTTGATTTTTGTATTCGTCTCAAAAAATTGTGTATTTATAATATAGAAATTAATTTCATTGAAAAAAGGAAAATATTAGTGAAGAATTTTTTTTTTTACAAAGAAATTATTATTTCAATTTAATTTAATTTTTGATTTTTTTAATGTGGGTAGGAAATACTGTATGTAATAATTTTACTAAAAGCTTTGTCTCAATTTTTTAAGTCTCAATCTATATATTTAAAATGGGTCATTTGTTCATTTTAAGATATATTGTGTAGTAAATGTTGTTTCTATAGTTGCTCTTTATACTAATCAATGTTTTATCTACTTTGCAATTTAAATAATTTTATAGGCCCCTTCATCCCAGAATGATTTATATATTTTTTTTATAAATAATTAGTCTTTATTTTGAAAAAACATAATTTTGCCATGAAGAATAATATGTCGCTACATCCAGAGTTAAAAGGTAAATGATTTTAAATATTGATATGTAATGATGATATTACTGACCACTTTGATATTTGTACTAACAATATAGTATTCAAGAAAGTTTTCACAATATATAAAACAACTCGCTTTTCTGTTTGTTTTAATTTAATTGTCGTCTTTTGAGCATGTAGTTTGGGTAACTCAGAAGCTTATTCTCAAAGTATTATTTGTTGTATACATTAAAAAAAATGGGATATCAGTTGAAATAATAATAAAAAAATAATGGAATATATGTAGAGTTTAACGGCGGAGGAGGGTCAATTTACTCCCTTGCGTTGTTGGCTCGCTTATATATATATATATATATATATATATATATATATATATATATATATATATATATATATATATATATATATATGTATATATATATGTATATATATATATATATATATATATATGTATATAATTTATATATATATATATATATATATATATAATTTATATATAATTTATATTTGTAAAATGTTTATTTCAAATTTTATATTTATTTTACAAAACTAATCTATAAATATATAATAACAAGGTTTTGATAAATAGAGGGTCATTGAGGGGCATTTTCGTCTTTTCACATTGTGGCAAAAGGGCAATAAAGAAGTCTTAAAAGCGACGTGGCAATCTCTTATTGGATGGTTTTTTTTTTTTTTACTTTGGAAACGTGTCAGCTGAAAGGGGAGGGGCAGTTTCGACCTTTCCTTGGCGCGTGTAAATCATGCGCCGACAAGTGGCGCGTTATCTCGCCGTTGCTTTTTTTTTTTTTTTTTTTGCGGCCACATGGCAACGCACCATTGGCTGATGGATTTCAAAAAAAAAATTCTCCCATTTCTTTGACCTCAATTTTTATATATTAAATTAATTTTTTTTATTTATTTTTTTCACCAAAATTCATAATTTTTTTCCCTCTTTAAATAGAGACTTCTTTCATTTGATTTGGACAAAGAAAAAAATTCCTCTATTTTTAAATATAAATTTGTTAATTATCCTTTACTAATTTTTAAATTACTTTTTAGTGAAAATTTTTTAAGTGTGAAGTAATTTTTTTTTAATTATAAATGATAATAAACAAAATTCTATTTTTTAAATTATTATTTTTTTATTTTTTTTTTCACCAAAATTCATAATTTTTTTCCTCTTTAAATATAGACTTCGTTTATGTGATTAGGGTAATAATATGAGGGAAAATGGGCCAAATATGTTAGTTATCCTTTGTTTTTTTCATTTATTTTTTGTAATAGTTGATTTCCATAATATTGTTGCGATTGATCTTACATTTGTGTTTATGTGAAGATAATTAATGAAAAAAATGAACATTGTTTTATACTTTCGTTTGAACCATATATTGATATAGGTATAAACAATTTTGGTATATTTAATATTATTATTTTATTTGGAAAGTAGGTATTTGTTGAATTAATTTTTGGACATTTATTTGAGAAATGAGAAAATTAGTATAGTAAAATTTTAGTCCAAAATTAGATTCGAATCTCAATTTTGAATCGTATACGACTCAATTTTTATATTCGAATACGAATTGAATACGAATACAAATCAAATTTTATATTCGAATACAAATCGAATACTAATCGAAATACTAATCGGATAAGATGATATTCGATCCTATTCGGTTACGCCCCTAATTGTTATGAATGCGGGTTTTGATATATTTAATAAGTGAGATGGGGTAATATGGTTATTGTGTTTATTTTAGTTTGATATATCAAACAATTTATTTAATTTTTAAAAAAATACTATTTGAATCATAGTAAATAAAGTATTAATAAATTTGTCGAATTTTCTATTCGTCTCAACAAATTGTTTATTTATAAAGACGAATATCGGGAAAAATAGCCATCATTTTTAAAATTTTGATTGAACGGTATGTCAATATTATAAGAAATAAAGATAGTATAAATTGGTATTTTAAAAGAGGGAGATGAAGAAGTGAGTTGGGTTTGACGAGGAAGTGGGTGGTTTGGGGAATTTTTTTTTCCATTTAATGAAATTGTTAGTATTTTTTTTTTCTTCTACAAATTAAATAAGGTTAATTGAAAATAAATATCATAATTATGTTCATAATGAGTTAATGTAAATAATTTTGACATAATTTTTTAGATGTATGAGCATGAGTTAATAGAAAGTTTCCATTTAGAATGATATTAATTTTTTTAGATAATTGTACTATCTTCTTGGTATGACCAAAACTTTTGTTTTTATTTACAAAATTCTCTTTATCAAAAAGAAATAAAATATCACCTTTCTTTTAACTAGATTTCCAATCTTCACCTTTTTTAAACTGCTTTCAATAACTTATTTCGTATTTGATAAACATGTTCGTGTGTTTTATTTAAAAAAATTTAAATGATAAAATACTACAGAATTGTATATTGAGAAATGCATATTCCTTATAATTTTTCTTTCATTTCTATTTTATTGTTTTCTAATTTTATATGTACAGACAATGTAGTCTTTAAGAATGTATTCCATAATGTATAAACGAATTAAGTTCTTGATTTATTTTAGTTCAATTTTTGTCATTTGAATATATAGTAATGCCCCGTGCATCGCACGGGAGTCAATCTAGTCTTACTAAAGCAAGGAAAGATCCTTTCATTTGGCAAAGCCCCGGTTGAATGAACTGAGTAGGCGAAGTGACTTGGCGAAGCCCCAGTCTGGTGACCTAGCGAAAATCCCAATATGACTGGTACTGCGGAAGTGATCCTGAGGTTGATCTCGAACAAAACCGAACCCATCTAGGGACCTAGTGAAGAACCCGACGCGAACCCCGAAAATGGCTAAAGAAGCCCCGCTTAAAGGAATGCTTTCTGGCGTAGTTTTCGAGGCAAAATTTCTTAATGCGAATTGTGGCGTAAGAGGGAAAACCTATCCTTCTCTCTCTCTCTTTTTTTTTTATTATTTTTTTTTATTTTCCTTAGTCGATCACCAACCTAAAGGAAATGTGAAAGACAATATTCTTAGAAATTTATACATGCAGGGCATATTTTTCGAAAGGTGGGAATAGATCCCGATCTTGTGTTATTTTGATGGCCTTATTCGATGTAGGCACAAAAGCTCGCTGGGTCCGACTCTTTTGAGAGAGTATAAGCGTAGAAAGGTTGGGTAAAAGTGTATGGAAGCCCCCGCCGACGTAAAATCAGTGTTTAGCACTATTTTTCCTAAGATGTAGAAAGAGAAGACTTGTCAAGACATTTGAAAACTTGTTTTATTTACAATGATCACAAGATTGCTTAAAACCCTTTATTGATGTTCGGGTTATTCAACCACTAATCTCGATATGAAAAAACATTCTTATTAGTCATGAGGAGAAAGTCAACCAATGTCGCGGATCAAGATTGGCTGGTGTGAAAGAAAGGTATGTGTATAGGGAGGTCATTGATGAGACCGGGTTTTACGGGTTTTGACCGTGTCTATGGGAGAGAGGTCATTGATGAGACCGAATTTTCTCGGAATTTGAATATGCTTATGACCGGACTATTGCCGGTTGCCTACGTTCCCTCATTGTGAGGAGCTCAGTCGCCGTAGTTCGGCCTCGCCTGACCGTGTTTGGCTTTGGGAAAGGGGATTTGTGGTTCCTTTTAGTGAAAAGGCTCGGATGAAAAGATTGGATGGTGAGGCTTGGGCCTCTGGATGATTATTTGACCAAGTCATTCTTGACGGCCGCTTCGATTGCTTCCTCTTTTATTGGGGGAGAAAGGATTTGCACTTGCCTAAATGCTTCTGTCTTTGCTTCGACCGTCCCATTGTTATCGACAACTTTTATTTTCTGAGCTTTGGTCTTGCCTGTCCGTCAAGCTTTTGATTGGTGACGCTGGGTCCTTGGCCTCATTTTCTTTTATTTTTATGTGCAACCCTGTTTTTTTTTGCCTAGACTGCCTTTTGGGATTTTCAGTCTAGCTGGGTATTACTCTTTTGCACTAAGATTTTTCCAATTCTCTTTTTTTTTTTATATATGTGCAACCCTGTTTTTTGCCTAGACTGCCCTTTTTTTGGGATATTCAGCCTAGCTGGGTATTACTCTTTTTGCACTACATTTTTTTTTATTTTTTGAAGCACATGAGGACCAAGGTGAGCCCCTGCTTGAACATTCTTGATACCCTTGAGGTCTAAACCAAGCTCCTAGGTTGTTGCCGACACGGGGTCAATCTTTTGAAGCTGAGTGGCCTTTTGCTGTCCCTTGATGATGCCGCCGTCGTTGACTTGGTCAAGGTGATGGGGAGGACATGGTTTGGGAAAGTGTATGGCTTTGATGAAGACCTTTTGCGGGGTGAGGAAAGTGTATGGCTTGATGGCATTAGTTGACTTTCTCACACCGATTAATCAGAATGTTAATTATTTCGAGAGATTATTTGTTGAGCAATGCAAGTGATCATATAAAATAAAACCATTTCATTAAATGTAATGTAGGTGTGCAAATAATGTCTTAAGTCTAGCAAGAAAAGAAGAAGACTTTTTATAGAAAATTGAAGATTTATTACAATGTCCGTAGAGGACCTGATTGAAAGGGAAAAAGTACTAGAACCTACGAAGGTTGACTGAGAGACTATTTTTTTTCTTCTTTTTTTTTTATACTTAAGGATAGGTAGACCCTAGTCTAGCTACTCTTGTGCCGGTTGAATTTGCCTGCAGGTAACTTGAGCTTTCCTTCGTAGATCGCCCACCGAATTTCTTTCTTCGTATCCACACACTTGTCTGTCACATGCCCAAAATGCTTGTGGTACTCGCAGAACTCGGTCCCGTCAACTCTACCGGGGTTTCTTGGCTTATAATTCTCGAGAGGTGCGAGAAGGCCTCGTTTCACCAAATCATCGAAAACTTTGCTCGGGCATCCCGAAATCATCGACCGACGTTTCGACCTTGTACATCCCGAATCGACCTCTTACCATAGCTTTCTGTTTTGGCCCATGGAGGTTCTTGAGCTTCCCATTTTCTATCAACTTCGGATCTCATGCCTCAAATAGGTGCAATCATCGTTGTTGTGCCTGTGGTATTGATGGAAAAGACAGTGCTTGGACTCATCCAACCGAATACCGGGGTTCCCGGGCTTCCAATTCTCCAAATGGCTTTATCGCCTTTTCTTTTATCAGCTTCTTCCAGAATCTTGCTTAAAGGCATATCCGTATTGCGGAGTTTTCGGGAGACATTGTTGTTCTCAAGACTCGAGTTCCATTGTCCAGCTTGGTTCCATTGTTGGATCCGCTCAAGGAGGCTACGACACTCTTTCCTTTGTGAGGAACCGGTGCCGATATGGGTACCTGTTTGGTCCGTGGCCGGCATTGGGTCATGTTTGGTGGAGTCATTTCCTTGCTTGGTTCGACGCCGGGGTCAAGGAGTATTGATACTCATCATGAAGTCAAACTTCTCTTGCATTTGTTTCACTTGTTCCATCAATATTGCCACATGGGGTCAACGGGGACTCTCGAGTTATTGGAAATCGCAACAGGACTTTTATCTACGGAGGGAAACACAAAGAGCAAACCGACGGCCGAATTCATTAAGCCCGTAGGTGACACGGAGACTTGAATCATCCTTCGGCAACTCATGATCGCACTCAGGTGGGTGTAAGGGCTTTAACATAGCCACATAACTCAAATTGATTATGCGAGGTTGGAGCATAAACCGGCAGTGTATGCGAAAATGAGAGACAGGTGGGGTAAAGCCCAATCCGTTCTGAGGAGCTGAGGGTTATGGGGCCCGGATGAGCTGGGATGTTGGAAAGGACTGAAGAGGGGTAATCCTGGATAAGGGATCGTATGAGGATGGAGGAAGCATTAGATTGAGGGACTTTTTGTTAAAAAAAAAAAAAAACTCTAATATTTTATGTATGAGTCCAGCAAATCACTTGAGGATGTGATTCCAAATGGGTATAACAATTAACAAGTGTGATTATTTAAATATATAATAATAATAATAATAAAATTTTATTTTATTTTATTTTAGAAAATAAAATTTATCCAATGATACCCAATAGAAAAATTGTACTTATAAGTTTGGTTTGGGCATGAGCCAAAGTTTTAAAAAGAGCTATGCGGATCAAGCAGTGAAATGGGCCAATGACAGGCGATCAATCGAAATTACCAACCTGAAAGGCGAGCTTATAACTAGGCGTTGGAGAGGGGCCTAGGCGCCCTTAGGCGGAGTCTTTTAAAACACTGATATGAGCCAAAGCCTAAGGCGTTCAAACCGGATAACAATTACGCAAAACCAAGATAAACATAAACATGCAATCATTCGAACCAAGCATGACGAAGTAGGAAACCAGATCGAGAATCATGGATGGCAGTCTCCTCCAAACCGCCTCCTACACTTATCCTTGTCCTTGATCCATGTGGTTTCCCCTATTAACCCATTCCCCGTAAGATTCCCTTCAAATCCCTTTTCTTGGCGTTCAAGGAGTCTCTTTTTGACTTTCTCTAACCCCACCATGTGCATGGAACCAAATACCTCCCATAATCCTTCCATACTTGATGTACCTAGTCATTTCTCCATATACCCTATCAAATATTTAGAACCCATCCACGTGTAATGATTCCAAGCAAATTAGGATGGTCTCCCTACAAGCATTACGAATACCCAAGTGGTTCTTACGACAAAGATCTTCACCAATGACTCCACTCCCTCTACATAATAGGGATGGTGCTTCCATAATCTCTGTCTCAACAGAGATTTGCTTCCCAATCTCCCAACCTAATGAATTCTCCGTCAATGAGGAATGAACATGTGTCTCCCTGATATTGGTATCAGTCCAATTCTCTTCCTACTATATACTCCCTCCGTTCCCTATCTGGTGCGCGTTTAAACTTTACGCGTAAATTAAGAAGGAAATATTATATTGAAAGTGTTGTGAGTGTGAAAGTAAAATAAGAGAGAATGAGTGGAGGGAATAGTAAATTATAATGGTGTTGTGAGTATAAAAATAATGTAGGAGAGAGAATGAGCAGAGAGAATAGTAAAGATTCTTTTCCATTTTAGGAAATGTGCACGTAGGTTTGGAATGCTCAAAATGACAAAATGTGCACGTAGATATGAGACGGAGGGAGTATGCATTTTCTCCCTCAAGGCACAAGGTAAGTGACTCAAACTCAAGCCAATTTCCATATATATTCCATAGTTTCTTTTCCATAATTGTGTTCTTATCTTAACGTTGTAGCCTAGTGGCCGAGGATATCCCCCCTCAGCTTTGAGCTAACTAACGATTCTTTCTTTTATTGTCAGGTCAGTAATCAGTAGTAAAGTCAAATATCCGACTACAGTTATCATTGAATCGTAACACAGTTGCATACCCATTTTTTTTATTAGCATCAGTCTACTTCTTGTCAAAATTTCTCAATATTTATACCAAACTGATCTACCGTGTTTTAAAATAATTAGAATCAAACTCTAACTTTAAACATGAATTTGATCCAATTTAAGTTATTAAAAAAAAACCAAACTTGTTCATAACGCCGCCGCCCTTTATAAAAAAAAAAAAAAACAAGAGTCAGGTAAGATCCAGAAATAGAAAGTGACTTGAGACAATGGGTCCCACCACGGGAGGGGGGGCTCACTCATAAAACTCCATTCATTCTTCTTCTACTATCTCTTCTCCTCATCCTTATCAATGATTTCCCTTCAGCTTCAACACCTATTAAATTCACAAATCCCCACAATCTCCCTCATGAACCTCAACAGGAAACTACTTCAACAACTACAAGACCCTTTCCATCCCATTCATCCCCCCACCCTCATCCGCCCAATTAATGAATCTCTACCCATCACCACCGCCGCAACTGCGGAAGAAAACAGCCGACCCTTCAATCCCAACACTAATCCATTCGATACTTCCATGGCTCTCACTATCCTAGTACTCCTAACTGCTCTCTTCTTCATGAGCTTCTTCACCTTCTACATCCGCCGCTTATCCGCCGCCGACGACGAACACCATACTCCCCGCCACCGTGGTTCTAGTAATTCTAGTTCCGCCACCGCCACCGCCATCCCCCGCGGTTCACGCTCCAAGGGACTCGACCCGGAATTAATTAAGTCGCTTCCGACATTTCCTTACGGTGGGGACGCGAAGCACAGGATTGACTGCTCCATCTGCTTGAGCGAGTTTGAGGAAGGGGAGACAGTGAAATTGATCTCCTACTGTCGGCACGGGTTTCACCCGGTTTGTATTGACACGTGGCTTGCTTCGCACATGTCGTGTCCGCTTTGCAGGTCCACGCAATTATTCGGTGAGGTGGAATTGAGTGCGGGAGAGGATAGTATTGGTGATGGGGTGACGATGAGATCGACGGCTAGTGACGGAATTGATGAGGTGGTGGGACCGACGAATGTTAGGAGGACGTGTAGCTTTTCTAGCTTAATAGTAGTAGATCGTTTGTCATTATTACCTAGGAGTAACAGTTTTTGAAAAATTTGTCTGCTTTTTGTTTTGCTACGTACGTAGGGAGGGCAACGGCGGACGTGTACATACTTGCACAGCACGCTAATCTAGCATATCCATTCGTATATTTCTTCTTGTATTTATTTTTATTTTATGAATTAATTGATTTGATAATAATAGATTTGTTGTTTTTTTTTTTAATTTTAGCTATATGCCACTCCTCCCACCTTCTCTGTCTCTAATTTTCTAAATTTTGATTTGTTCCTAAATAAATAATATCACAATTTTAAATAGCAAACAGCCTAAAAATATTTACTTGTCATGACATTTACTCGTAAAAGAGTATATAAATAACCACAAGGGTGGAAGTGAAGTGGTAACGACCCAATAGACTTTGGGGCTCTATGCTAACCCAACCCGAAACGGATTTGGGGTAGTTTGATCATCAAATGCGATATGTCTAAGCCTAAAAGGTTTTTGTTCATTCACCTGTCAGGATAACTTTATCGGGTCTTGAAATGAAAGAGCTCTATGGGGGCCACGTAAGCAGAGATGGGAGGATTTGCATAGAACGGTTGATATACATCAACCGGTGTACTACTGATATATTATCCTTTTTATTTTTGAAAATTGAACTATTTGTCTAATAAAATAGTACTCCCTCCGTCCCACCTCAAGGCTTAACCTTTTTTTTTGGGTCGTCCCACCTCAAGGTTTAACTTCCTTAAATGGAAAGTTTTTCATATATTTATATCCTTATCATCTCCATATATTTATAAAAAAACAATTCTCTCTCTTATTCCCTACCACACATTCTCCCACTCATTCTCTCTCCTATTAAATATTTTTAACTTTTACATTCTCTCTCCTATTCCCTACCACACATTTAACTTTTACATTCCCTTTTCTTCAAATTTTCTACCCACTTTAATTAAATTTCTTAAAAAGCGTGTCCACCTCAAGGTTCAACCTTGAGGTGGGACGGAGGGAGTACTTCATAGTCTCAAAATAAATGTTCATTATTAATTTTTTTTTTAATAAAAAAAAATGTTTAGTATTAATTTTTTTTAATAAAAAAAATGTCAATTATTTTTTAAAAATATGTTCCTAAAAAGCTTTTGAATAGGCTTATGGGTGTGAGAAAAAAAAGTTGTTAAAGGTTTATAAAAATGAGCTCACCACCCCTTCCAAAGTGGCGACTTAACTTTTACGTTTAAATGATAAAAATATCTTAATGGTCAATAACAGAGGATCAACGAACTCTCACAAAATATACTCCCTCCGTCCTACAACAAGTTACACATTTTGCTATTTTTGGCGTCCCACTGATAAGTCACACTTCTATTTTGGGACATATTTTATTATTATTATAGTCAATGGGTTCCACTTGTCATACTCACAACAACAATTTCCTTACTATTTAACCCCCTCATTCTCTCTCCTATTTTACTTTTCATACTCACAATACCTCCTCCACTCATTCTCTCTCCTCTTATTTAAATGTATTTCTTAATTCCCGTGCAAAATAGTAAATGTGTAACTAGTTGTGGGGCGGAGGGAGTATTCTTTATCCACAAAGGATGAATCTCATATTTTTTGGCATCACACCAGCAAATGAGTGGAGTTGGATATAGTACGTCGGGCCAAACTTAAAGTAACATATGTCCCATAGTACAAAGGTGATGTCATTATACTTTACGAGGCTTATATAAGCCTCTCCCGTGTCTTCTTGAACAAGTCAATCATATTCCTAACCCTAAAACTTGGTCAATAAAATTATGGTGATTGGCGATTGAATATGCAGTTGGGAGGAATCTGTTTATGACGGAGACTGTGATGTGGGAACAAGAACAGAGAAGGGACGGGACGGGGCAGCGGACGACACTAAACTAGAAATCATAGAGTTTATTTTTGGTTGATTGTGATAAAATAAGTTAAGCATACTCCGTATATTGATAAGAAACTTTCATGGATGTAAACCTTGTACCTTGATATTAACCAAGGACAAAATTATACAAATAAGTTATATTCCTTTCAGAAGACATGTAACAATATCAGAGCCAGAAGGGTCTTCCCATGGTTTCATACATTCTTCAATTACAATACTAGACACGCTTCAAGGCTACACGTACATAAATTAAGGTTATAGTTTCAGGACCCGACAAACAATCAGTTGAGTAAACCACATGACTTCATTACGTATATTTACAATCTAAGAAGCCTCAGTAAGCTTAAGACTTTTCATTGTATTCTGTGTGTCTTCGTTCGTATGATTGAAGGAAAAAAAAAGAAAAGAAAACTTACTGGATTAGAGAATCCACTCAAAGCTTAAAACTCTTGACTTGATAATGAATCACAGGTATACCATCTGCCATCCCAATCAAAGATTCAGTATACAGAAGAGGAAAAATAAAAGTAACATGGTGCTACAAGAGCTCCCACTAGGCGTGTGGGGTCCATGGAAGAGGGAAAAAAGAAACTAACCTGGAGCAACTCCAGGTAAAAGAATAAACAGACGGCCTATATCTATCTTGTAAAATTTCTTTTTAATCCCATTTTCCTGCTAGTTAATGGGATAAGCACGAATCGCTTCAAGTATGGGTGCATGGCACATTGGACACATTTCTCCACCCTCCACAAGTTTTTCTGCACATTTTAAGCATGTGCACATATGCCCACACCTAAAAGAAAGTAGAATGAATAGAAGGGAACAAAAAAAAAATAAGCTTCAATGTTGCAGCAATCAGATTGAAACTAATTTTGAATGAGGCAGATCAGGTCTACTCCCTCTGTCCCGGAATAAATTATTGAAACAACTTCCTTAAAAACGCTCACAAGTCAACTGCGACATTTATTCTGGACGGACGTAGTATGTTATTAAGATTTGCTTAGGTGCAAGCTATTATGGATAACCAACCTGTAGAGTAAAGAATTTATGTTGTTTTCACCACACATGCAGCATAATCCTTGCCTGACATAGCCCCATTTCGCTTCTTCTTTCACCAAACTGTCTTCACATGCCACTGCATCAATATAAACGGAAACTTAAGCGGACAGTACTTGAGTTTATGAGACAAAATAATACTGTAACACAAATTATCTACAAGAAACCAATCCCACTCTAAAAATGAAAATGAAAAGGATCAATAATAAAAAAAAAAGGAATGGGGAAAAGTAGATGACAGCTGAGTGCTCCAAGTATGTTCTTCATACCTGCTGGACCAGGCGATGGTCGATTGAGAGCTGCAGAAACCTCCTGGCGTACAGATCGTTGCAACTCAAGTTGCATATCCATGCAGGCCTCCAGCATTCTCTGCATGCTATCCATCCTCTGCTGAAGCCTAACCATGTCAATCCTCAAGTCATTGATGATCTCCCATTCCTGCTTCAAAGTTAGGACCAATTACTACATAATGTATATATGAAAGATCAAAGAGAAACTTCTTAGGCATTTTAATTATCGTGATTAATGGAATAAGGGTAACTTCATCATGGGTTGATAGCAATTTCTCTAGTCAGCGAAAATATGACTTAAATCATCTGAGAAGAAAATAAAGTTCACCGGAGTTAAGTATGCATGTTAATCTGCATATTAAAATAGCTTAAGAAATACTCGCTCCATCCCAAAACGAATGTCCAAATTTGCTTATGATCAAGAGAAAACTGGGACATTCATTTTGGGAAGGAGCGAGTACGATTTAAGTTGTAACATGGCTCGTGGAGGAGGTATATACCATTACAAGAATTATAAAGTTGATAATCAAAGTGCAGGAGTTGGCATATAATCCATAGATCATTCCTTCTTTCAGTTGCAATAACTTTTATTTTTTGTTTATAATATTTGTAGCAGTTTTGAGTAGAGATGGAAACAGTACTCACAGTTCCCAGACGTTGATGGATGATGGAACGTTGCCAATTAGAGGCACCATGCACATCCTGGTCCCAAGAGCTCTGAGGAGGGGTGATGGCTGGTGAAGGGTGAATGAGTCCAGTTACATCAACAGCTTCTCTGTCATCTTCATTATCATCTCTCTGCAACTCATGATCTTCCCCTGGCTGATTGCTGGAGCCTGGTGAGGGTGACGTTCTGTTTAGCTCCCAGCCATCAGATGCATGTCCTTGCCTCTCCACATATGATTGTATCAGATGGTTTAGAGACTCACGGAATCCACTTTGAAGAAGATTCGATACTCTTCTCCTACAACACAAAAATCGTTCTTAATTTTGTCATTTTAAATGATGATTGGCATAGGTATTTTATTTTGAGATCATATACCTGCTGAGAAGTTGTCGGAGCTCCAAATGGTGCCCATTTTCATCATCAGAAGAGTAAAATGCATCTGTTAATGGGACCGGAGCAACTGCCTGATGTGACGGCTCGTCTAACCAATTTTCTGAGGTCTCATCTAGGTTATTCCCATGCCACTCATCCGATTCATGCAAATCATTTCCATCTGTTTCTTGGTACCATTCACGGCTATTCTCATGTGAAGATTGATGCATGACGTCACCAAATTCAACTCCGTCCAACTGATGCCAGTCATTTTCTTCATTTCCTGTGATTGATTCCTCCAACTCTTCTACTCGAGGAAGCTCTTCTTGCCAGTTGTAGTCTTCACCACCGCCGTTCTGTTGTAAGGAATTAATAACACCAGATACTTGATCGACTTCTCTTTCATCCCTACTGGCCTCATAGTGTTCACGCAATCTCTCTTGTACTTGTGGCAGAGCAGCTTGATCTTCAGCACCCAACTCTTCTGACCATTCATTGACAACTACTACTTCTGCATCATGACCTTGCCTTTCAATCGAGCCAATAGATGCTGGTGATTGTTCTCTTTCCTCATTTTCCAAAAGTTGTTCCTGCGTTCCATCCACTAGAGCAGTAACTTCTTGCAGACTTGTATCTCCACGTTCATTGCTTTCGAAATCATCTGAATGAGACCCGCTATGATCACTTCCAGAATCTGTATCCTCAAATTCCTCAGAGATTTCATCTGGGATATCCTGAAAACTATTTACTCGAGCTTGTTCATCTCTGTGGTCACTTAGCTCACTGTTAAAAGAGGTCTCAGACTGAGCTCGAGGACTATAAGCATTGCTGTCCAATCTGGACAGGAATCCTTCCCTGCATCACCAAAAATAATAATTACATATATGAAATACAATTGTGTCATTGAGTCCAATGATGCAATTAAAATAATAAATCCAGACACAGTTATCATCTTGTGTTGCATCAAGGGGATAATAAATGACATCAATTATGGTACTACCTCCCTACGAAAATTTGTATCATCAAGTCACACATCAAGTAATATGATTTATAAATAATTTAATATGTAAGTGCTAAGTTAGAATATAATGCAAGTTACAAGTTAGTACAGGAGGTAGAGCTCTTAAATGGCAAGTGGAGGGAATGATGTCCAGCAATTACTACCTGGCAAAGAATGGGGCTCTTATATGGCCCTTAGAGACTTGATGGCAACTATTGGCAGGAAAGACACCATAATAAGCGGCTTGAAATGAACTAAGGCCGTGATGTAAATACAACAAGAGTATTAGAATAAGCCTACTAATTTGCTTCTTGGACATTACAAGCAGATACGCAGCCATCATTGTTGCTGAGATAACAAAATATTCTATTTCACTTGGGAATCAAGCACCGTGACAATGAATTCATGCTTCTCATTGTCACTGCAGTGAGATCTCATCCTTATCACTGTAGCCTAATTGCTTGCCATAATTCACCTCGAGCAGGTTTCTGCTCTTATTTCCTCATCGTCCTTCAAAGTAACAACTAGTGCTGTCCAGTTGTTGATTAATTCAACAAATGAAAATGTGTCTCTACTTACATTGTAATACAATCCAGACAAGCACTTGCTATAAATTCAGACTGAAGCTCGGCAAAGTACTGGTATTGATTTTTTTATTTTCATTTTTTATTTTTTAGGGGAAATATTCCACAAAAGTTGAAAAAGCAAAAAGGTGCTGCCAGGTATTTGATCACTTTAACAAGTATGATATGCCCTGTATACATAATGAATTAAGTGGCTCTTTTCATTGTCATCCTAGTCGTAATACAAAGTTTATCTGGCAATGAGTTAGCTTAAACTCGATAATTTAGATCTATTTACACATCCCTATATAAATGATTCTTGATTTTGACAGTCATCTCAAAATTCATCTTTTCCATTATCTAATGTTAGCTGCATGTGCTTCTCCTGACATGGACATCTAAATAACTAACTAGTTTCCATCAGCCTGATTTTTTTTTTTGAGCTTGTGGTGACTGAACCAGCATAAGAGCCTCAATTATATATGGATAAGAAATGAGAAAACTGCACCAACATAGAGAATAAAAAGAGCAACTCAGGCATTACAGACCACTTTAACATTGAAGGAAGCTGAGAGAGAGTAATATACCTTAAACCAGACACAGTAGGTCTTTGCCTCAATAAGCCCAACTCACTTGCTGCCAGAGAAGTAGGTCTTTTCTCTTGGACCAACATTCCATTTCGTAAGAATCTGCCTTTGAGTAATGACTGCAAGAAAAATACAAATAAGAAATCACATCATTCGCAACAGGAAAATTAATAATAAAATACCAACATTCCATTTCGTAAGAATATGCCTTTGAGTAATGACTGCAAGAAAAATATAAAATAAGAAATCACAACATTCGTAACAGGAAAATTAAAAATGAAATACCAACATTCCATTTCGTAAGAATCTGCCTTTGAGTAATGACTGCAAGAAGAATACAAATAAGAAATCACAACATTCGTAACAGGAAAATTAATAATAAAATAAGTAAATCTAAGCGGTGGAATGTGAAATGTTAAACTGATAATACTTAAAGGCCACCTATTGATACAGTTCCCTAAGCAAAAAAAAGGACCTAGATGGAAGTTCTATCGAGCAAACAGAGAACCAAGAATGAGAACATAATCTAAGAACTTGTTCATTAAAAACTTTGGGAAAGGACACAATAGACGGGGAGTTGAGGAGCGCACACATTGACACCAAGGAGAGACAGGGGATGGGGTGAGAAGTTCCAGAACAGACAAATGAAAGACTAGTAGATGAGCATTTGAATAAGATCAGCTGGAAATTGAGGAGTACAGCCACAGATGCTAAGGCATACTTATCCTTACAATCTAAAATTATGAAAGGTCACAGGTCTGATAAACAACAAATGTTTAAGCCGCAATGCACAATTTTGAGAAAATAAAAGAAGAAAAATTAATTGTTTCGCTTTCAATGAAAAGCACAAAGCGAGTAAAACTAACTGTTTCATTTTCAATGAAAACGGAAGCATAAATATTATGCTTTAATTTTAACAGGCATGAAAATCTGAAAAAAATATTTCTTAAAAGTTGAGAAAATAGATCATCTAATACAGCTTATGGTAAAAGTTAGCTCCTATCTAAGATGAATCATAAACAGAACTGTAAGAAGCTATATCCCACTTTATATGCTATTCAGGAAAATAAACTCCCTCCGTCCAAAAATGAATGTCCGATTTTCACATTGAGGGGCATTTAAGAAAGTCGAAATTTAAGCACTTTTAGACATTTAGTAGCATATCTATGTAAAATTTCTTAATGATATCATTGCAAATGAGGGCAATGTGAATTGAAACTTGTTGAGGGAGGATTAACTTCTAAAAAATAGACATTCATTTTGGGCTAAAAAAATTGGAAGAACAGACATTCATTTTGGGACGGATAGCTTAGCATGATTGCTAGATAGGTCTAGCATTTCACCACCTAAGGGCTAAGACTAGAGCTATACAAACAGGACATAATATACAGAGTTTGTACATAATGGATTTAAGGTGCTGTTGTACTAGTGCAACACATTGATCCTTAGAGTGTTATACAGTCTTCTGTACAAATTTTGTACATTATTTTCTGTTTATATATCATTCTCCTTGACTTAATAAATGAGAGAAAATATATAAACAACTTGTCCAAGTCAGATAACTAACTTGCTTAGCCTGTCATAAACAGAGTTTAGGTTAGCCTGTCATGTTGGCAACGCTCAATTCCTCATGCAAGTCAGGTTTTTAGAAGCCAGGCTCACACGAGAACAGCCTCAAGTCCTGCAATTCTACTTGAAACTGTAGGTAGAGAAGGAACCAACCCAAGTAAGATTTTTACATCTACAAGTAGACCTTGAAATAAAAGAAAAGGAAAAAAAATGTTTCTTTTTCCCAAAAAAGAGCTCTCATTCCTTTTTAGGATATCCCAGTAACAGAGTCAGTCCAATTACTTTTTTTTTTTTTTGAGAGACATTCGTGACGGATTGTCAATACCCATTTGGCTTTGAGAAAGAAAATGAATTTGTCACATTGATCTGCCACCAGTTGACAATAAATTTAAACTACTACAGGAAGTCAACAAGGAGTCAACACTTCCTTAATATGCATGTAAAGTCAAAGTAGGACTGTCAACTTAGGACGGAGGAGTAGATCCCTTGATATACTGATACCTACTTGACATCATCTGGACTTTAGAGGAAGGAATTCTCTTTGTGGCTCGGATTCCAACCTTGAGAGAGATGCCAAGCTGCCGGACCCGATTCAATTAATCAGAAACAGCTTAATGGTGGGAATTTAAAGCTCAAGTAAGTGAAGAGGAGCCTCTAGGAAGCTATGCAGACAAGGCACAGACCGAATCATATGTTCCTCCTAACCATCTGATTACATTCTGAGATAAGAGTTGCTCGGCAACAAACATAATAATGGCTCACATTTATACATTTTATGTCTTGGAGTGAATCCCCTTCCACAGATAATAGTTAGACGCAGTACAGTAGATTAAGTAAGACATGCATACTCATGTAAGTCAGATATCTGAGTATTGAATGATGAAAAAACACTTCCAAGCAAACAACATGGCCACAAAGGCAAGCGTTTGAAAACTGAATGCACAAGCGGTGACCCTTGATGATTTTGCGAGATGTTTTACAAGAAAAATATGAAGATATTCATTTACTAGTTATATTTCATGATTATTTTATTTTTTACTAATAAAGAGGAAGTGCCACCATAGCAAGCTATACTGGACCCACCTATGTGAATAAAAACACCACATGGTCCCACCAATTGTCCTTCAACCCTCGCTGATGGGTACAGATATATGCATGCATGCTTATAGGTAGATACAAATAGAAATGACGATTGCATGAAGAGTTGATGACCAGGAATAGCATCAATATCTTCATACTTTTGAGGAAAGCAAAAACCTTTGCAACAACAAAAAATGCAGCAGCAGAAATTCAAATCTTAATAGAATTCATGAATCTGCATTAAGTACTGATGTTAGGATAAACACGTCAGAATTTCGATTGGCGAAAACACATAGGAAGAAAGAACTCCCGGAATTGGGAACCAACTTTAAAAGGTAAAGCATATGAATCGGTAGTCAATAATATTGAGATAGTGTGACTAAGGCCCACAATTCCCAAGGTTAGTAAGAAAGCTCTTGGTAACTCCTTTCCCGTTATATCGCTAAATTTTACATAATGTCCTCTTGTTTTTCTCTCTTCTTAAGAGAGTAAATTTAAATACTCTGAAGCTCCTGTTTCAGAACTCTGTTAAGATGATACAATTCCATTAACTAGTGAACAGTATCTACGCTCAAGACACTCATCCTGTTCTGTAGACTACAAGACCAGCTATATGAAAGTTTTGATTCTTTACTGATTGTTGTTATTTATTTGGGCCTTGGCCCAAAATGAGCATCCCAACAAAGTGCAGCCCAAAATCAGGCCAGTAGCTTTTGTTCCACTTTTGTTCCAGACCCTTCTTATTTACGATAAGGAATTGACTTTGACTTGGTCTTTTCAAGTTAGCGATCTATTTTGCTGGTTCCTTCTCCGGCGATTTCGCCGTTGCGTTCCTCCTCCTTCGCGGTTGATTTGGTCGATCGGGTAAGCGTATCCTATCTGATCTTCTTCTTCTTCTTATCTCTTCTCCCCTTCAGCGCCTATATAAACCCCCCACCCCCTTCTCTGCAGCCGCAACACACACAGAACAACAAACGAGTGTTTACTAGATTAGCTTGGGCTAATTGGGTGTTTGATTCAGATTAGGGTTATCTGTTAGGGTTCTCTCTCACTCAAATTAAGCGTGATTTGATTCTTTGTGTGTGACTTTCGTGAGTACAGATTTGTGTGCGTGTGTTGCTAGGCGTGGCTAGTGTTGGGAGTGGGCGTTGGTTTTCCTGTGTAGGCTGTCCGGAGTTGGCTGTATAGGCTGTAGTTGGGGTGGTCTGAAACTGTTTCTTGGGACTGCATTGCTGCCTTTTGGTTTCATAGTAACAACTTGGATCAGTGACCTTGGATTGCGGCTGAATTTCGGATCAAACGGATACTTGGGCCTGAGCCGAAATACTCTAAATTCTACTTTCTAGTTCCTGTGTTTATTTTCAGTTTCTGTTTTCAGTTTATTTATTTATTCAGTGCCTTCATCTTTAACTGTTGCTAATTGTCGTTATTTTTCTTTGCATTGTTCGCGGGTCTTGGCAACGGAGTGGTAAGTCAGCTCAACACTGATGTTACTGCAAATCGCCATTTTTGCTGGTTGAACTTTTAGTAATGGCGGTGGTGATCGATGTGCAAATAATACTATAGACAGCAAAGAACAAAAACATTATCACATAATAGAAATAAAATTTGAAAGAAATCTAACATTTTTATTTTGCGAATAAAGAAAATCTAACCTGAATACGGTTCCGGTGGGCGAAATTAGATACAGGCCGATTCTCCAACAGATCTTGAAGTTCTTGTTTCCTTTCACTCTCAGTCCTTGCTAATAAATCAAGAAGGGCCTGTCTTCCACATAGCCGGCGCATTGCTCTTCGCCCACCAAGCTCGCAACGATCAACAACCAATCCATCCCGAACTCGTTCAATCTGAGAACTGAATTCAGTATTTTGTTCTTCCCTATGACCACGAGGTGTGTCTCTTTGCTCAGTGGTCATTTCTATCCACTCCCTTACTATTCTCACTCTCTCGCACTCATTTTCATCAAGCAACTCTGACCTTGCACAGTTACCCATCTGCGAAACATTGGACATATCACTCCTCACTGGTACTTCGGACAAATATGGCCCCTCAAACTGATCATTTGATTCATCATTCCTTGATGGACAACTCAACACACGCTCTCCCTCAAGCTCCCGCCACATTTGCAGGATAGAGGATGTCCTGGTGGTTGGTCGCACTTGATCTCCCCAGCGACTTGACGCTGCAGAATGATTCTCACCACGGAAAGAAGATTCAAGCATCGCAACATTTGCAACAGCCATTCTTTTTATTACAAATAAAATCCAAAATTCCCAAACATAGAAGTCATTTGCAGGATTGGATTACAAAACTATCTAATATAAATTCACCTATTCCCCTAAAGATCCAGAATCACATCGATGCACCAATCAGTAACTGGCAGCTTCTAAAAAAAGCTCATCAAAATAGCATATCTCTCAATCCCTGCAAATTTAATCAGTGTCAATATTCATTCTTAATCATGTTGAATTAATTGAAAACATTTAATCATAATATCTCCAAAGAAATCTATTACTTTATCTATTTCTACCCCCTTTCAACAAACAATTACCTAAAAAAAAAAATTAAATCAAATATCAAAAAATATACAATCAATTGAAATTAGAAATCTCATGAAGATTAGAGCCAATCTCTCCCTCCCTCTAAAACACACACGCACATACACTTATACAACTGCTTAATATTGACTTTTGATCAAATAAAACAATGCCTTAAAAGCTAAAAAAGCTGAGAAAATAATCAAAACACGGGACTGCGCATTGAATTACCTACGGCAGATATGCATAATCCCAAAGACATTGATAATCCGATCAAAAAACAATGGACTCACATTTCATATCAACAATTCTAGAGAGAGAAAAATACCTCATCAACGATAAAGGCGAGAAAAATACGATTCGTCGGAGTTGAAGAAGAGAAATGAACCTTTATTATTGCTCTGTTCTCACGTCTGAAAACTAGCTGGACTTTAATGCTTTGTGAAAATTAGGTATTTATCACCTCCGAGAGTCTCGTGTGTGTGTGTGTGTTTGTGTGTGTGTTTGTGTGTGTGTGTGTGTGTGTGAGAGAGAGAGAGAGAGAGAGAGAGAGAGAGAGAGAGAGTTATGGCCAGAGAATGGGAGGGAATTAAGGGAGGAGAGGTGGAATTTATGAAAATAATAAATGAGATAACACGTCATCCTTTTTTTTCCTCTTTTTCCAAAATTTGCCGTAACTCTAACGTCTCCTACTCACCTTAATTTTTTTTTAAAAATGGGTGCAAGAGTTAAGAAAAATAATATTTTCACTATTAGTTCGATTTAAAATACTCCCTCCGTCCCAATAAGTGCTTCACCCTTTTGGGTGGGCATGCAAATTATGAAAATGGGAGGGAAAAAAAATATTGTGAGTATAATTTGAAAATAGAAGAGAGAATTAGTGGAGGAAATAGTAAATTATAATGGTGTTGTGAGTATTAAAATAATGTAGGAGAGAGAATGAATGGAGGAAATAGTAAAGATTCTTTGCCAAAAAAGGAAAGGTGAAGCTTCTAACGGAACGCCCTTTTGGATAATTAGTGAAGCTTTTATTGGAATGGAGGGAGTAGATGTTATTTTTGGATATTTTTACAAATTTAAGAAAAATTTTATGAATTTTATTATTATTAATATATGACTTTATAAATTGAGTATCAAATATATTCTTATTTATAATTTCAAAATACAATTAATACAGTAAAACACATTTCAATATAGGGATAAAGTTAATATTTAAAGGCTTTTAACTCCAAAACGTCATACTCCCTCCGTCTCATTATATGCTTCATCATTTTGGGCAGGCACGTAGATTAAGAAAAAAAATAAGTGAAAAAATGTTGTAAGTATAAAAGTAAAATAGGAGAGAGAATGCGTGGATAAAATAGTAAATTTGAAAAGTGTTGTGAGTATAAAAATGAAATAGGAGAGAGAATGAGTGAGCGGAATAGTAAAGATTCTTTGCCATTTTAGGAAAGGTGAAGTTTTTAAACAGAATACCCGTTTTGACAAAAAGTGAAGTTTGAAATGGGACGGAGAGAGTATATTCTTATTTGTTATTTCTCTCTCATCAGGGCCTGCTGATAAAAGGTGCAAGAGGTTCCTTTGCATCGGGTCCCAAATTTTGGAGGGTCCCCATTTTATCTAGGCTCATTAGGTATATAACTTCCAAAAAAAAAAAATTATGTTGTGCGAAAAGTAATGATCAATGTAATAAATTATTTTTAAATTTTATTGCTTAATTTTGTAAAACTTTAATCTTTATATAAAAGCACTTAATACATATAATATTTTTTGTATTAATTTTTAAATATTAGGGGTTCAATATTCATATTTCGTACATAACCACAATAATTATTGAGCCACAATAATTATTGAGACGAATCTATCTCTCAATGAAGCACAATTAATACAGGGTCGGTCTCTCATGCAATATTACTCCATACATGAAGCACAATTAATACAGAAATAATTAAACCTGTTAAAATGTTGCAAGTATGATGGGTAAAACCATTAATTTAGAAAAGCATTATAAACTTCTCTTTTTGAATGTTTAAATAAACTAGATGTCAAATGACTTGTGTTCAAGAGACATTTTAAACAGATTTAATTCTCTCTATCGTATCGTAGAGATATTGAGTTCAATACTCTTATGATTAGAACTGATTAGGTTAGGTGGTTTAGAAATTTCAAAAACATAAACCGGTATAAGATGAAATATTGAAAAAAAGAAAGTTTTTAAAATATAAAATGAGTATTCGAAATTGAGAAAGGAAGAGGAGAAATTACCATTTGGACCCAAGGTCTTAGTCGAACGAGGTAGGTCAAATTGCGACTAATTGTTAGAAACGAGGTCGTTTCTCTTGATTAACTACCTTTGGTTGGTGAAATTCTTGTTGAGTTTTTTCTTTTTTTCTTTTTTTGGCATTAAACACATTGGACACATCACACATTAAAAGAAAAATACTACTCCTTCCGTCTCATTAATAACTTCACTTTTTGCCATTTTGGGTGTTCCATTGAAAGCTTCACCTTTCCTTTTTTGGCAAAGAATCTTTATTATTCACTCCACTCATTCTCTCTCCTACATTATTTTAAGAGCATCTACAATGGGGTTATTTTATGGGGATCGATCCCCTCTTTTATTTCTCAAACCATTGTGGCATAGGGTATTGTTGGTGTAATGCCCTAGGCTTTAGTTATGTTTAACTGAAAATCGTTATGTATCATCTTTATAGTTTATGTTTATTATTTGATTATTATATAGTTTGCATATTTATTGTAATAATCTCCGTCCCTAATTATTAAGAGAATAATTAGTATAATTGTCAATGGATAATCATGTGATGATTATATGCATAAGAGATGCACATTGAAATTATGGGTACTTGTTAGAGAACAAGTGACTGGACATGACCCGCATGAGATTTATGACATGGTCAAGTGTCATAAGTAAATCTCATAAGGTTACTTCATTTAGTCCCTAGACCTAAGATTATCGTAACCTTACATATGATGAAAGTCATGTTTGATTTTAGTCAAACGATATCTTAACACGATGTCTATAAAGACTATCATTGGCATGATCGGATTCATGATGGGAAGGATGATAAGTCAAGAAGGAATTTGTCCCTCAGAAGAGAGATGTTATGCTTGGGCCCCCTCGATGAGTGATAATGATGAAAGTGTATGGCCGTACCCCAATATGATTGGAATTATCATTATACTTAAGAATCGAGAAAGCATTGAACAATAACAAGTCGGGACAAGGACCATGACTTGTGTTCAATATAACATCGTGAGACAAAGGGATAAATGGAAGTACACCATTGGAAGCGTGAACTCTTACGTTACATTATTTGGGTAGACATAATGGCTTGCTAGAGTCCGCTTATGTCTTATGAGGTTCGATATGATCGAACTCATTGCCAACATAATGTAATCCTATTGGGTCACACACAACTAGAATGAATTGGTTAAACCTGAGGAAGAATAGTTGAGAGTTTCCAGATCTCGGCTATATATACCGCGCGACATATTAAGCCAATGGCTTAATATACCGCGCGACATAATAAAGCCGCACGCGGTTGATGACACTGTCTCTCCTAATACGATTAGGAGAGGTATTCCTACTATTGTAGTATAAATACAAGGGTTCTGTCAGACCTAAAAGGTCAGCCGAAATTTTTCAATCAAAATTCACAACAAAATACTCTCAATATTCTTCAAGGTTTTAGATCTAGCAATCATCAAGAAGTTGTTCTTGAATTCATTCAAAGGTGTGGATACCAAAAGAGGGTCTTCGCTCGTTCATCGATCAAGGCCTAGAGTTTAAGCAAGTTGAAGAACGAAGTTTGTGATTCGATATCACATAATCAAAATCGTTCGATAGCTCAAGACCGGAAAGCGTTTCAAGGTTGGTTTAATTCTATCTCATAGGTATTCAAATTAATTGTATAGAACGGATCCTAGGGCTTCTTGGGTTTTATGTTTTAATGCTTAATTCCGCTGCGCATGGACCCGTAAAACCCAACAGGTATCGGTTCCCAAAGTAAGGAATCACTCCTCTGCCCCGGTACCATTATTATATGGGGCCCATGCTACTTTATTCAATTTTTCACTCTTTCTCTCTATATATTACCGTTGAGTTAAGTAGTGGGTCCATTTTAGTACTCCTAACCATTGTAGAGAAAAAGGAAAAAAGAGATGAGTTTGTTCTTTGATGATGTGGCAATGAGGTGGCTTGAGATAATACCCATAATGGGTATTACCATTGGAGATGCTCTAATACTCACAACATCATTATAATTTATTATTCCATCCACTCATTCTCTCTCCTATTTTCAAATTTCTCTCTCCTATTTTCAAATTACACTCACAACATTTTTTCTTCCCACCCATTTTCTTAATTTACGTGCCGAAGCCAAAATGGTGAAGTAAATAATGGGACGGAGGGAGTATATAATAAGAAGACATCACTACCAAAAGAAAATACTCACTTCATTTCAAAATAAACATTTGTTTTATTAATTTGTACATTATTATTATTATCAGTACAATGCTAAAATCGCATTAAGTCATTTTTTTATTTAAAAATGCAACAATAATTTTTGGATGAATCAAAATAATAAAAAAATTAGGGTCATTGCCCCATAAGTTTTTTTTTCTTAAATCTATGCTCAATAAGTTTCTTTTATGATGTATTATGATGTTGTATTATGTTTCGAAAATACAACATCAATTATGGCCATAATACTGCATTCTGGCGGCCGCCCGTGACCGGAGTCCGAAGCCCATGGACCGGCGACCAGATTCCGACCTCCGGCGACCGGATTCCGTCCAAAATTGCCGGATTCCGGTGAAAATTGACCGGATTCCAGCGAAAATTGATCGAAATTCGGCACGTGGCGATAGCAGACGGCGGCAGCGGAGCTGGGCTGTGGCGGAGGCGGTGGTGCGGATGCAGTATTATGATTTTAAACTATTGCATGACTAAATGTTGTATTATACATAATACAACATGAGAACTTATGGGGCATTTCAATAAAATAAGAAATTTAGTGAGAAGGAGTATGTTAAAAAAGGAACTTGATGGAAATATTCCCAAAAAATTATTATAATAAGGAGGGAGTAATTATTTTAAGTACTCAAAATCTCAAGTAGTGATAACACTTACAATTTTGCCTTGGTTTTTCATATAGTCATGATTTTTTGGTCACGTCTTTATGATGTGTAATGTAATCATGCGCATTTTCGTATGGGAACATTTTGAAAGAATAAATTATAAGTACCCAGAATTTTGAGTAGTGATTATAATGGGATGGGATAAGATTTCTTTTATTATTATTTTTGGATTTTTATTTCGTGATTTTTAGTCCCATTTCTATGATTTGTTGTTTTATTAATTCATTATTAATATTCTTCTCCCCTTCACTTCAATATAATTTACCTTCAGAAAAATAAATTGGTGTTACTTATAATAATTTATTTTGGTTATTTGACACTCACTTGACCAATTATTGAAAAATACATACTCTATAACTATATAAAGGCCGAAGTGCAAAGCACTTCAGCACACCCACTATTTTGGCGCCAAAACTTGAACCTAGACAAAAAAAAGAACAGATTCATTCAATCTTAAGCTCAGCCATCAAATACACCCCTCTATTCAAGTGATTACCCGAAATTACCCCTGTTAAATAAAACTTCTGCAGTTCCAAGAATAATGTTAGGATGAAAACACCCATTAATTGCTGAAGACTGGAAAAAATAAATTGTACATATCCTTCATCAAATTTTTAAATTTATTAACTACCAGTTTATTGAACGGGTATTCAAAATACTTTTTGACTATTTATTGAATACAAATTATTTGTATGCAGCTGCCCTCGATAAATGTACAGTTCCTCGGCACAGTCCTCGAAAGAGGACAGGCATCGGAATAGTCACAGGCAAATGAAAAAACATAAATGTCATAGAATAGAAAGGGTTGTTTTTCTCCACTTTATAAACCATCTTTGTTTTCAACTGTTTGCAATTTCCTTCATCCTGCAATCATAGCAAAATACTTAGCATAATAACAAAAAAAAATGTCTTTTGGTCGTTACTCTCTTTGTTTTTTTTTTTTTTGATATCCAGGTTCCCAGCTTCGCCGGACTAATCCTGGACCACTGTGCAGCCCCTCGCATCGGCGGAGGTAAATCGCGGGATGTGCTTATGCGACCGGGGTGGCAAAGACCCCTTATACTCCAGAGCCCCAAGGGAGCCCTCCTACAAGGCAATTACATCACTATTACATCACCAAATGGCTGCTCCTGCCAAAGTGGCACTTACATCACTCTTACAACACCATTTGGTCGCTCCAAATGCTCCCGCCAAGATTCGAACTCCCCACACCGGGAGTACAAGCCCAAAGAATGCTGCTTCCTTAACTGCACGGATGTGCCCCGGGGGACTCCAAGGCTCCTGAAACCCTAGGAAAGAATTAAACCACAAGATTCCCCCCAAGGGGAATCGAACTCGTGACCTCCCCGAAGGGAAGCCACTACAATACCATCAGGCCAGGAGACCTTTGGTCGTTACTCTCTTTGTTGACATTAGAAAAGAGAGATCAAAGGTAATGAAATGAAAGAGTAGATTTCTACTAAGCTCTAACCTGTGTTTTTTTTAATGAAGTTATATAACGGCCTTACACATAAAAGCAAAACCGTCTTTCACATAGAACATGGATCATAACTCACAAAAGAAGATGGGTGTTTCTCTCTCTTACTTGAAAACTATCATATTTCATCGTCTATATTTTATTTTATAATTTATAAGTTCAATTTTGTCTCCTTAATAAAATATGTTTAGTTGATGTCCGTAGTAAACGTAAATAATACTTCCTCTGTCCCTAAAAGATTGTTCTGTTGTACATTTTGCAATTATTAAGGAGAAGCTTCACCTTTTTATACCTTAATAGATTTGCACTAACATTCATGCCTAAGTTTAGAAATGAGACATACTTTTTAAGACAAGTCAAAATAACAAATGAGACAATCTTTTCAGGACGATGGATTACATCATTATTGGTGAGTCACGTAAATATGTGTTTTTTATTTATATTTACTGTTTGCTATTTGTCATTTCTCAAATCCAGTATAATAAATAAGTTCCTAAGTTAGTGTTTAATTTTTTAATTTTCTTTTCAATTTTTTTGAGATTCTTTTCAAAAGTTAACCATGTAAAACTTGAGTATTTTGAGTATATATATATATACACAGGAAAAGGCATAAAATAAAATGGGTATTCCACAAAAATTAAGGAAAGTGTATAGTGAAATAAGTGTTATAAGTATGAAAATTGAGCTAGGAGAAAGAATGTGGGGTAGATAATACTCCCTCCGTCTCGGCCGAAGTGTCCGAAAAGGACAATTGCACGAGAATTAAGAAAGTGATGTAAGAAAGAGAAAAAGGTTAAATGTTGTGAGTTTGAAAAATTAAATAGGAGAGAGAATTAGTGGGAGAAATAGTTAGGAGAGAGAATGTTGTGAGTGTAAAAGTAAAGTAGGAGAGAGAATGAGTGGGGTAGGAAGAATATAAAAATAATAAAAACTTTCCTTTTTAGGAATGAGACATTTTAAATGGGACGCCCAAAAAGAAAATTTGGGACACTTCGGCCGGGACGAAGGGAGTAGTAAATTGATAGTTATTGTGAGTATGAAAAGTGGGTCCCATGAATAAAGAAATATTAAAAACTTTCTATTTTGTAAGGGTGTCTTTTTAAATGGGACACAAAAAATGAAATTTTATGTATTTTCGAGTGAGACGTTACAGTGGCAGAATGAAACTGGGCCGGATGAAACCACGGGATGAAATGTTTCATCCCGGTTGAAACATATTTTGATCCTTTTTTTTTTTTTTTTTTTTTTAACTTTCCACGTGTAAGAGTAGTATTGGATATATGAAAAAAAAATTATCCCAAATCTTTGAGCTTAATTATCACCTAATAAATTAATTTTTTAATTTTTTTCACCAAAATTCATCAATTTTTTCCCTACAAATTGATAAAAGTTTCATTTGATTTGGACACAAAAAAAAAACACTTAGTTTTCAATTTGGGCTGAATTATTACCTAGTAAATTAATTTTTTTTTCACCAAAATTCATCATTTTTTTTCCCTACAAATCGATATAAGTTTCATTTGATTTGGACACAAAAAAAAAAACACTTAGTTTTCAATTTGGGCTGAATTATTACCTAGTAAATTATAATTTTTTTTAATTTTTTTTTCACCAAAATTCATCATTTTTTTTCCCTACAAATTGATATAAGTTTCATTTGATTTGGACACAAAAAAAAAACACTTAGTTTTAAATTTGGGCTGAATTATTACCTAGTAAATTATAATTTTTTTTAATTTTATTTTTCACCAAAATTCATCATTTTTTTTCCCTACAAATCGATATAAGTTTCATTTGATTTGGACACAAAAAAAAAATACTTAGTTTTCAATTTGGGCTGAATTATTACCTAGTAAATTATAATTTTTTTTAATTTTATTTTTAACCAAATTTCATCATTTTTTTCTCTATAAATTGATATAAGTTTCATTTGATTTGGACAAAAAAAAAACACTAATTTCTCAATTATCCTTCTTCATTTTAGCATTTATTTAAAAAAATCATTATATTTTTTTTACCTATAAATTGATGCAATATTTTTTTAATTAAGTGTGAAATATTTTTTTAATTATAAATAATAATAATAATTATTATTATTTTACTAATCATAAAAATAAAGAATATAAATGAAATAAAATAAAAGTAGTGGGGTATAGAATGATGAGTTGGAGGGAGTTGAAATTTAATTTAAGTTAGCCATTGGAGTGGGGGTAAATGAAATGGGTAGATGAAATATTAGGTGGATGAGAAAAAGTGTAAAAAGTGTTAGATGAAATGGGAGAGTGGGATGAAATCACTGTGGGTAGTCTTAGAGGTAGTCTTTCTGTTTGAGTGCTCTTTGGGCATCCCAAGATAGTAGGGGTAGATAGGTTGGGTAGCCTGAATCATGAAAGGAGAAATTGACTGTTCTTTTATTAGACTTTTTTTCGGTTTGCAGGGAAAGTCTATATAATCTTCTCTTTTTGGTGAAGTCTTTGCAATGGGTTAAGTGGTATCCACCGAGGGGCTTATAGTGCCTCTCCCGCTTCTTTTCTTGATTAGATATTGCAAGTGAAAATAATCTATAACTATATAAAGGCTGAAGTGCAAGTACCTCAGCACACTCTCCATTTTCCTGTTCAAACTAGAACTTAGAGTAAATAATGGCTACGTTCATTCCCTCTAATGTCATTTACTAAACACACCCCTTATATACTACTCCATTTTCTAGCACTTCAATTTCTAGACGATGCGGGATTAATATCCCATTTGATTTTCAAATGCATTTCCTAGCACTTCAATTTCTAGACGATGTGGGATTAATATCCCATTTGATTTTCAAATGCTAAGGCCTTTCAATGTATAATACTCCATTTCGTAGTATTTCAATTTCTAGCCGATGGGGGATTAATTTCTCATTTGGTTTTCAAATGCTAAGACCTCTCAATATATACTACTCCATTTTCTAGCATTTCAATTCCTAGACGATGTGGGATTAATATCTCATTTGGTTTTAAATTGCTATGGCCTCTCAATGTATACTACTCCATTTCCTAGCATTTCAATTCCTAGACGATGTGGGATTAATATCCCATTTGGTTCTCAGATCTCATTTGGTTTTCAAATGCTAAGGCCTCTCAATGTATACTACTCCATTTTCTAGCATTTTAATTCCTAGACGATGTGGGATTAATATTCCATTTGATTTTCAAATGTTAAGGTCTATCAATGTATACTGTCCAAATCTGCACTGGAGCGGCCGTGCAGCAATATCTGAAGCGGCCGTGCATCTCCTATCGGTTCAAAACAAAATTGGTGCCAAGGCTTGCACGGTCGTGCAAGTTTATAGTGCACGGTCGTGCATTTACTGTTACCAGACTGAAAAGGCACCTTTTGAAGGAAACTCTTTGAGGGGTCCCAACCTTTGAAGCTTGTATCTATTTAAAGACCCTTTGTAATCAGTCTAGGGCATCCAGACATATCCGAATGGACCCAAAAACATCCGAGAGGATCAGATTATACTTATAATAGATAGCAAAAACACTTTAGCAAATCATTTATACACAATTCTTGATGATGTATCAATTATTAGTGACAAGTTCTTGTACAACCTTGAAGATTGTGAAATACAACGTTGAAGATTTCTTCCAGTCATTGTCGCTCTTTTATTATGAATAAGTATCTCTTCCCTTATCTCTATTTCTCTACTTACTTCTTTTATTATGATAATATCAATGGATAGTGAGTAATTCTCCATTTCTCGGAGTTGGAAACTCGATAATTTATAATTCATGCTTCCTCTTCATGTCAATTCAATTCTCTTCTTATTAATCTTAATACTTACAAATAGGGAGACATCCTTAATTTTATAACCTTAGTTGATCAAGTGAAAAATATTGATTAGCGGAATCCTAAGAATTGAACTAGGTCAATAATCACAAGCGTAGTTTAAAGGCCTAGGGATGATCCTTTAGTGGAGAATACATGAGTATAACTTGGATGCGGGATGCAGAGGAAATAAAGGGATTAGTCTGCTTCCTCTCAATAGTCACTTGTTAGCTTAAAAGCTCTTTCACACCCTATGTAATGGATTAGCTGCTTCTGACCGCTTCTCTGGTACTCTTATTTGAAACTTCTTAGCCGAGTCTGGCTAGTTCGCTTCCTATGGTGAGGATCCAAATCCTTACTCTTTTTTCTGTGGATTCAATATCCGTCCTTGAATCAATTCCTAGACAAAGGTCAATCTCTATCCCGAAGCCTTTTTAGTGAGAGTCCGATCTCACTTCTTTCTTTATAGTTCTTTGCCGAGTAGCCAATTTATCCTTTTTCACACCGGTATAGTCAATTCAATTCTCTTCTTATTAATATTAATGCTTACAAATAGGGAGACATCCTTAATTTTATAACCTTAGTTGATCAAGTGAAAAATATTGATTAGCAGAATCCTAAGAATTGAACTAGGTCAATAATCACAAGCGTAGTTTAAAGGCCTAGGGATGATCCTTTAGTGGAGAATACGTGAGTATAACTTGGATGCGGGATGCAGAGGAAATAAAGGGATTAGTCTGCTTCCTCTCAATAGTCACGTGTTAGCTTAAAAGCTCTTTCACACCCTATCTAATGGATTAGCTGCTTCTGGCCGCTTCTCCGGTACTCTTATTTGAAACTTCTTAGCCGAGTCTGGCTAGTTCGCTTCCTATGGTGAGGATCCAAATCCACGACTCTTTTACGTGGATTCAATATCCGTCCTTGAATCAATTCCCAGACAAAGGTCAATCTCAATCCCGAAGCCTTTTTAGTGAGATTCGATCTCACTTCTTTCTTTATAGTTCTTCTTAGAGTAGCCAATTTATCCTTTTTCACACCGGTATAACCCTATTAGTGCTTGCCTTTCGGTCAGAAGCAACCTTTGCTCCTTAGCTGACTTTACTCTAAGGCCTTTAGTCGATTACCAAAGTGACTACCCCTAAAGTAAGGGAACCACCCCAACTACTAATATTTTGATTCTTCTGTAACTTCTTTCATTTCCGACTGAATCTTTTTGAGCTACTTTGTGCCCTTCTAACCTCTTACTCTTTCTAGCGCTTCGCTACTCTCCTCCCTTGACATGGCTGTTAGTGAACTTATTTGATTGAAAGTGCTCTCCCTTAATCTTCGACTTTGCTTCTTTCCCTCCGAGACTCAAAGATGTACGAAAATCTGTAATCAAATAAGCGACTAGCTTCGATGCAGTGACCATCCTCCGATATAAGTTAAAGTCTGAAATCAGTCATGGATGGGTCTGACGAGAATCTTTCTTGGGCTAGATTCCCGCCCGGAACTCCAATTGAAAGATCAACTCTTGACACAAGCCTGTCTTTTTTGATGATCTTAGCTTTCCCTTCCGGCAACAAATTGAAAGAGAAATGAATTCTTCCACATATTGATGAGACAGTGATCCATGGTATCAAAGGTATGAGATGTGAATGAGGTCTCAATCAAGTAAGTACTTTTCAATATGAAGAATTCAGTATAATAAGAATCTTGTTCGTGAGCTAACAGTGAAAATAAAAGACTGTGAAATGGTAGACTCTCATAGTCACAATTGAAGATATCTTTGGCCATTCAGTGATCGAATACAACGAGGGAAGAGTTGTACGCCCACATAACGAACCTCCCAATTGAAAGGGAACCATTCTCAATTATCCGGTAACAAAGGCAAAGACTATTGTTAAGGAAATTCCTAAGGCAAAGATCCCCCTAAGGGTGCTAGAATAGTGAGAGATCCCTTCCAGCTTTTACTGACAGATGTTATAGTAATTTCCTCAGTCAAAGTTCTCAACTAAAACCTAAGCTCGCCGGTGGAAGATTCCAACCGTGCTTTGATTCCTCCCATTCTAGCTTAGCAGCACTTATCTCGTGATCCATTTTCCCGCTCAAACTAGAACCTAGACTAAATAATGGCTAGGTTCATTCCCTCTAATGTCATTTATTAAACACACCCCTTATATACTACTCCATTTCCTAGCACTTCAATTCCTAGACGATGTGAAATTAATATCTCATTTGGTTTTCAAATGCTAAGGCCTTTCAATGTATAATACTCCATTTCGTAGTATTTCAATTTCTAGACGATGTGGGATTAATATCTCATTTGGTTTTCAAATGCTAAGACCTCTCAATATATACTACTCCATTTCCTAACATTTCAATTCCTAGACGATGTGGGATTAATATCTCATTTGGTTTTCAAATGCTATGTCCTCTCAATGTATACTACTCCATTTTCTAGCATTTCAATTCCTAGACGATGTGGGATTAATATCCCGTTTGGTTTTCAAATCCCATTTGGTTTTCAAATGCTAAGGCCTCTTAATGTATACTACTCCATTTCCTAGCATTTCAATTCCTAGACGATGTGGGATTAATATTCCATTTGGTTTTCAAATGCCTTAGCCTATCAATATATACTACTCCATTTCCTAGCACTTCAATTCCTACTTTATAGACGATGTGGGATTAATATACTATTACTCCGACTACTCTGTTATGCTTCATGTCCGTCAATCCGTTTAATTAGAGCACGAATACAAGTTACAAGTTTGTAAAAAAATTAAGAAAAAAAAGCACCAATTCTATTACTCCCTCCGTCCCGCTCCAAATGTCTCAACTTTTCATTTTGGGCTTCCCATTTAAAATGTCTCAATTCAAAAAAGGAAAGTTTTTATTACTATTCCACCCACTCATTCTCTCTCTTACTTTGCTTTTACACTCATAACATTCTCTCTCCTAACTATTCCTCCCACTCATTCTCCCTCCTATTTAATTTTTCATACTAACAACATTTAAACTTTTTCTCTTTCCTACATCACTTTTCTTAATTCTCGAGTCGAACCCATTTTGAGACATTTCGGCCGGGACGGAGGGAGTATGATTTTTTGACATGGGTGTCAACATAGACCCATCGCATTGGACATAGAGGATTATGAATGCAAGATACGAGGAAACATGTCCTTTATATGTAAACATATTTATGACATATAGATGGATATAAATATTTGATATTTTGTATGTGAAAGTTTGATGTACTTTCCATAGAACAGTATACATTTCGCTTTAGTTTCTCTCAATCCAATATGTATAGTTTGTCTGATGGAAATAATTAATTTAAAATTATTATTAGTTCTTATATATGATTTTTTAAAATTTAATAATTATATAGTATACTCCCTCTGGTTTGAAATATTTGTTACTTTTAAATTTGTCACAAATTTTAAGAAAGATAGTTATTGTACCAACTTCATGATTAAAATATCAATATTTTAATTATTTATTATTTCTCCTTTCAACAATAAACCAATTAATAAAATGGAAAAAGTTTCAATGTCATTATATATTTTTGTTGAATATATTTTATTTAAAAAAAAAAAATTCTAAATTAACCTTTATACTAATAGTAACTCTTTTAATTTAATTTTTGTTATTTGTCTAAATTTATGACCCTGCATTTAACGCACGGGTGCTAGACTAGTTGTTGATAGTGAAGGGAGGGGTGGGAAGAGAGTACTTAAGAAAGGGACATTTATCTTTAATTGAAATTTTATTCGGTACAAATATACTTTAAAAACAAAATAATCTTCATTTTAAATTTTAGAGATATTTAAAAAAAAAGAGCTGGTCTCCTGTGAGACGGGTATGATCCGTCTCATGGGTGAGACGGGTTGACCCATGACCCATGGGCCATGACCTGCCACGTGGCAGCCTTTTATAGGCCAATTTTTTTTTTTTTTTTTTTTTTTTTAAATTTTTTTTTTTTTCTGAGAAAAAGTAATAGTTACCATCTCTTAAAGTAATAGTTTGTATACATTAAAGTAATAGTTTGTATACATTAAAGTAATACATATATACAGAAAAGTAATAGTGTTTTTCCCTAAGTTTTCTATGTATTACTTTAAGTAATAGTTTTTCCCTAACTCATGTATATGAATGTAATAGTTTATACAAGTAAATGTAACACTTTGATAGATGAAATTGTAACATATTTCTATAGATAATGTAATACTTTTACATGAAAACATATATACATATACATATGTGTTACAATTATGTACAAATACTATTATATATAAATAACACGTTTGTTACATTTTAGTTATAATAAGTATTACTTTTGCCAAACGAAGAAAACATAGGAAAAAACATTATTACTTTTCTGTATATATGTATTACTTTAATGTATACAAACTATTACTTTAATGTATACAAACTATTACTTTAACGTATACAAACTATTACTTTATGTTGGCTGAAGGATTGGGCTTAAGGCAAATGTGGGCTTGGGCGACCGCCCATTCCAGCTTGGGCGACCGCCCATATGCAAAAAGCTTGGGCGGAGGCGCGGGTTGGCTTTGTTGGGCGGGTGATGGGTCAAGATCCGACCCGTCTCATGGGTGAGACGGGTTTTCATGTTCTCACCCAAGTTTTTGTCAAAAAAAAAAATGTTAAGAAAATTCTACGGATATTTTTAGAAAGTTGTCTTTATAGACACCTTGAGATTGTTAGCATTTTCTTTTTTGTTTATCCACATACTAGCAGTATTTAAAAAATAAAATAAATGGAGTGCAATTTCATATCCATAAAAAAATAAAAAAATTAGACATTTTGTTCAAAAAACATAAAATGCATTTTTTTTTTTTTAATTTGGAACATAACGAGCATTATTTTTATTTAATGCAACTTAAACTTATTTCTAGCAAGTAACAATACATGCTTCTTCCGTCCTAAAATAAATGTGATAGTTGACGATACTGACGGGGCTACAGATAAGTGACTATTTTATAGTCATTTATAGCATTATTTTTTTATCATTTACTTAATTTTTATTCTTATTTAGTCTTCATTTAGTGTAAATTAACTTCTTTTGTTCTATATCATCGATTTTATGCTTGTTGGTGTATTTGAGCTTTTATACATGTTTTTAAGTTGATTTCTGAAACAAATAAAGCTAAGAAATATCTAAGGGATCAGATCTAAGGAAGTGGCAGCTTCAAACTTGTCATCCAGGCCAAATCTGCACTGGAGCAGCCGTGCAACAATATCTGAAGCGGCCGTGCATGCATCTCCTATCAGTTCAAAACAAAATTGGCGTCAAGGCTTGCACGGCCGTGCAAGTTTATAGTGCACGGCCGAGCATTTACTATTGTCAGGCTGAAAAGACACCTTTTGAAGAAAACTCTTTGAGGAGTCCCAACCTTTGAAGCTTGTATCTATTTAAAGACCCTTTGTAATCAGTCTAGGGCATCCTGACATATCCGGATGGATCCAAAAACATTCGGGAGGATCAGATTATACTTAGAATAGATAGCAACAACACTTTAGCAAATCATTTATACACAATTCTTGAAGATGTATCAATTATTAGTGACAAATTTCTGTACAACCTTGAAGATTGTGAAATACAACGTTGAAGATTTCTTTCAGCCATTGTCTCTCTTTTATTATGAATAAGTATCTCTTCCCTTATCTTTATTTCTCTACTTACTTCTTTTATTATGATAATATCAATGGCTAGTGAGTAATTCTCCATTTCTCAGAGTTGAAAACTCGATAATTTATAATTCATGCTTCCTCTTCATGTCAATTCAATTCTCTTCTTATTAATCTTAATACTTACAAATAGGGAGACGTCCTTAATTGTATAACCTTAGTTGATCAAGTGAAAAATATTGATTTGCGGAATTCTAAGAATTGAACTAGGTCAATAATCACAAGCGTAGTTTAAAGACCTAGGGAAGATCCTTAAGTGGAGAATACGTGAGTATAACTTGGACTTAACGGATTTTGATAAATACGAAACCCTCGAGAGGTGAACCGGGTTACTCGTGTGACGGATGAGAATACCTATAAACGGACCCTCAAGAGATAGGTTGTGTTAGTCTTAAAATACATGTGCTAGGCCTTCACCCATGAGTAGTTAGCACAACTTAGCGTATCATCCTTGATTTCTGACATTTTCATCTTAAAATAATTTATTCATATTATTCTTAAACGCCTACAAATATAAAGACGTTCGTATTTGTAGAACCCTAGTTAATTGAGAGAAGGACGTAGCTGTGAATCTCGGTTAGCCAAACCATATGAAGTAAACTAGGTTTCATTAATCACGAAAATAGTTTAATGGCCTAGGGGTATTCTTTGAATAGAAAGTATGTGGACTTTACAAGCACTAATGGATTCTTACTAGTTATATGGAAACCTCGAGAGATAAGCCGGGTTGCCCGTTCGTGACATACGTGATTACCATTAACGGAACCTTAAGAGATAGGCCATATTAGTAAAGAGTACAAATACTACTTGCTTGATCGTTAGAAGTAGTATAAGCTGAATGTAACATCCTTATTATTTTGATGAAAGTCTTTATCTAAAGCATGATTATTTGATGTATATATGTGTTCAAATCCCGAGAATACTTTTATTATATGTTAGAGTAATTTCTGTATGTTTCTAGTATTTTCTCAACCAATCTATATCTTCCCCCAATCATTTTATTTATATATCTATATAAAGATATAAAGTAAACTATGTCCTTGTGGGATCGATCCATACTTACACTCGCTATATTATAATAGCCCGTGCCCTTGTGAAAATTAAAAAGATCATTAAGGTTTGAAGCTATCAGCTACTACCATGGGACAATTAATCCCATTGATTAAAAAAATATTACCAGTGCAAAATTTATAAAAAAAATTGAGAGTTTGCTACAATTTTTTGAAATTTATCCCGTTTGGAATAAAACAAATAATACACTAGAATATTTATTTGCCCTGTTGACGAAAATACAGTTAAAATTTTTGTTGTGCAATCTTTAGCCCGTTGACAAAAATTTATGGCTTCGGCATTGATTGAAAAGTCAACAATATTAAGCTATTTTCTATGTTTCCTAAATTTCTCAAATCTTTCTAAATCATTCAGCTCAGTTGTGCCAAGATGTAAATGAAGCATGCACTGTGTCAACTAGGAATGATTGTAGCTAGAGCCGTCAATACGGGAATACGGGACGGGACAAAATTATATTGTCCCACGACGGGAACGGGACGAAACGGGACGGGACAAAAACGGGACGGGACTAAAATACTCCGTCCCATCCCGTCCCATTTGCGGGACGCGGGATCCCGCGGGACCCATGCGGGACCCGTTGACTAGGAGGGATAACGTTGACTAGAAGTTGTCCCGCTACTACTTTGCATTTCTATTTGGTCCATGTACATATATCAAGAATTGGTTATAGTCTTCCCTTCTGACGTTTTGATCTTCTGTTGGTTGCACGAGAGTTATGAATTTAGTGAGGATGAAACTGTTGTTTGGAAGGGGATTTCATTAATTCAGAAAGGAAAGAAAAAGAACTTTTGCTAGTATATTTTTCAGTATTTTGCATCTTATCTATATTCACTTTTTATCTAGAACCAAGTGATTTGGCAGCTTCTTGTTTTAACAAAGTAACTTGTATGCAGAAAGGCAATGCCGATAACTATGTTTATGGAGGGTGGTGGTCTGTTTGGTGGATGGGCACATACAGTATGGTACTCTCGAAGGCAGCATTTTTCCATGAGAAGTATTTGAGTTTGTACAAGAAGATAGAAATGCAAAGTAGTAGCGGTGATAAATATATAATACTTTGTACGGGTCAATACGGGAAAATGGGACGGGACGGGATAAAAATAAGTTATCCCGCGACGGGAACGGGACAATACGGGACGGGACGAAAACGGGACGGGACTAAAATATTCCGTCCCATCCCGTCCCATTTGTATGACGGGACGGGACGTCCCGACGGGACCGTCCCAACTTGACGGCTCTAATTTGTAGCATCAATATTCGTCAATATGTTTGCAGCTGCTTCTAAACAAAAGGGGTAGTTTAGGAATATCACAACATCTTGTATCCTATTGATAGAAATGTTACATTTATTTTGAATCTAAGGCTCCGTTTCCGTTTGTTTCGCGTAAAACATTTTTCGAAAAATGTTTTCATGTAAAATGATTTCATGTAAAAAGGTTTCCTTGTAAAATGTTTTCATGTAAAAAGATTTCCATGTAAAATGTTTTCTTGTAAAATATCATGGTCTTGTTTTCAGTTGTTTGACAAATTTGACGAAAATGTTTTCCGGAAATGTCACTTTTTTTTATTAATTTAAATCAACTTTGGAAACCGCCCCACCCACCCCCTGCCTACCCATCCCCCCAAATTTTTTTTTTTTTTGGGGGGGGGGTGAGTGGGTAGGGTGTAAAAAAATTTTTTTGGGGGGTGGGGGGTGGGGTAGGAAGGGGGTGGGTGGGGCGGTTTATAAAAAAAAATTTTGGCGGATGGGGTGGGGTAGGCAGGGGTGGGTGGGGCGGTTTCCAAAATAAAAATATTTTTTTGGGGGGGGTAGGGGGTGGGTGGGGCGGTTTCCAAAAAAAAAATTTTTTTGAGGGGGTGGGGTGGGGTGGGTAGGGGGTGGGGGTAGGCGGGGGGTGGGTGGGCGATTTCCAAAAAAAAAATAAAAAAAATTTTTTTTTGGGGTGGGGGGGGGTGGGGCGGTTACAAAAAAAAATTAAAAAAAAAATTTGGGGGGTGGGTGGGTGGGGTAGGCGGTTTCAAAAAAAAAAAAAAAAATTTTTTTTTTTGGGGGTGGGGTGGGGGTGGGTAGGGGTGGGGTAGCGGGGGGTGGGTGGGCGATTTCCAAAAAAAAATTTTTTTTTTTGGGGGGGTAGGAGTAGGCGGGGGTGGGTGGGCGGTTTCCAAAAAAAAAAAAATTTTTTTTTTTTTGAGGAGGGGGTGGGGGTGGGGGTGGGTGGGGGCGGTTTCCAAAAAAAAAATTTGGGGGGGGGGTGGGGGGGGGTAGGCAGGGCGCGGGTGGGGCGATTTCCAAAAAAAATTTTTTTTTTGGGGGGGGTGGGTGGGGCGGTTACAGAAAAAAAAAATTGGGGGGGGGTGGGTGGGGGCAGTTAAATTTTTTTTATTATTATTATTATTATTATGTTGTACCGAGCGTAATATGAGTTGTACATTAAGGCCAAGAACAAGAGTTGTAAAATGATTTACGAATTTGAAATTAGTAAATCATTTTACAAAGAAAACCTCTTTTTTTTTACATTCTTGTAAAATGTTTTACATTTGACTTTCTTTTACAAGTGGTTACCAAACACTCGAAAGTAGGTAAAACATTTTTCGGAAAACATTTTACTTGAAACAAACAGCCGAAAACAAGGAAAACATTTTCCGAAAAATGTTTTACATGAAACAAACGGAGCCTATGTTAAAACAAAAAATATACTCCCTCTGTCTCACTTCAAAGAGCCCACTTTTCTTTTTGGGACATCCCACTTCAAAGAGCTCATTTCATAATTAAAAATATGTGAACATTATTTCGGACATTTATACCCTCATAATGTTTATATATTTACAAAAAAAATCATACATTATACCCTTATAATCTTAACATATTTACAAAAAAAATCATTCATTGACTTACTATTCCTCCCACTCATTCTCTCTCCTATTAAATGTTTTTAACTTTTACATTCTCTCTACTCTAATCTTCTACCCACTTTCAATTCTTGATTCAATTTTTAAAAAAATTCTTAAAAATCGTGAAATATTATCATGACATCTTTGAAGTGGGACGGAGGGAGTAACATTTATTTCGGGATGAGGGTGGTTGTTTGTTTATTTAAAATATCAACTAAGAACTATTTGAAAATATTTCTCCCTCTATTTCAAAATGATATTTTCATTTTTTTTTTTATTACGAACGAACTTTGAACAATAATATTAAAATAATTTAATTATACTAATGAAAATGAAAGTGGAATAATATTTTGGAAGGAAGGGAGTATATTGCATTAATTGAAGCTAAACTTTTCTATCTTGATTTAAAAAAAAAAAAAAAACCAATTTAAATAATCATATTTAGTGTTTTTGTAGCTAACTATTATGGACTGCGTCAATATTTTGACTCGCCTAATTTATAATCATATCATTTAAGGGCTCGATGAAAAAGGAAGGAACATTTTCAAACAAAAAACAGAGAAAGGCAAAATAGAGAAGAAATAAAGTAGAACAATAAAAAGGAGAGTATATAAAAAAAATTAGTACTCCTAAAAGACAACATCAAACCAACTCCACGTTCTTCAACACTGATATACTTGTCAAAGGGAAACAATAAATTATACTCCCTCCGTTCCTAAATGTTTGTCCCATTTTCTCTTTTTTTTGTCCCAAAAAATTAGTTTCATTTCCAAAATTAAAGCTTCAAAATTACTAAATTTTTAAAACTTGTAACATTTAGAGACGGAGTATTACATAACGGCGGTGTATATTATCAATAATTTTCAAAGCGTTCGTAAAAATAACCAAAATTAAAGCTTCAAAATCACTAAATTAAAATGTTTGAAAAGTCAAATGGGATAAATATTTAGGGACGGAGGGAGTAAATAATAAACTTTATATATAATCATTGTCTTTTTCTTTCTAGATTTGTTTAACTATTATTGTATTATTGTATTGTACATAAGTTTTTGACCTTGTTAAGCACTAACATAGCATGTTTAATTGTTTATTAGATTATCACCAATGAATGTATGCATATTTAAAATACAATTGTGTTTTAATACTCCCTCCACTGCTTTTTTTTTTTTTTTAAAAAAACTTTTAGATACTCATTGTTTGAGACAACAATCTTTAATAGTTTTCAGTTAATTATTTTGGGACAAGATTTCTTTTATGGTCTCTATTTGGGACAATATTTTTTTAATGATGTTTATTTTTGAAAAATATTTTTCTAATGATTCCTGTTTTAATATGTTAGATTTATGTCAGATACTACTGTAATTGATGTCTCTAAATTATTTGTGACAACAATTTAATGAGTCCCAAATTTTGTTTTTTTTTTCCTCCCTTAAATTCAAACAGAGACAATATTATAAATGATTAAAAATAATATTAACTGTTGTCTCAATAATTATGATTTTTTTTTTAAAAAAAAACAACTTATATTTTTTAGTAATGCTCAATCCCGAATTGAGTGCCGCGTTTTCATTTTTGCATCATCTCAAAATAAGATCCGTGCTTTTGAATAATATAATGAAATAGTTTTACTGCAATTTTATAAATATATAAATAATAAAGATTTGTGTATTATCCCTTGTTTCCTAGGGCAACTGAAAATTGATCTGAAAAATCTGATTGAAATCAATACATGGAGTTTGAAGAAAATATATATTCTAATTTAAAATAAGTGTTATTCTATTTTCTTCGTTTAATTTACGTGTTGAACAAAAAGAGTCGGTCCGGGGAGAAACGCGTTTCTCCGTCGCGTCTGGAGAAACGGGGCTAAGTATGTCGCGCGACATACTTAGCCAGTTTCTGGATATCCTTTCCAAACTACGGATATCCGGAAGGCTTGAATATGGATATCAGGAAGCTTTGGAAAGGATATCCGAAATCAAATATTTTTTCGGATATCGCTTTCAGCACGATATCGAGCTGAATATGGATATCCAGAAGCTTTGGAAAGGATAGCCAGAAAAAATATTTGATTTTTGGATATCCTTTTCAAAGCTTCTGGATATCCATATTCAAGCTTCTGGATATCCAGAAGCTTTGGAAAGGATGTCCAGTTGTAGTGGCTAAGTATGTCGCGCGACATACTTAATCCCGTTTCTCCATAAGCGACGGAGAAACGCGTTTCTTCCCAGATTTTGTGGAACAAAAATTGATACTTTGAGTATGTCGGTGAAGACTATGTCGGTGAAGACAAGGAAAGGTTAGCGTTTTAACTTGGAATATGTACACATCCTTAATGTCTCAGGTGCATAGGTAAGAATGATGCAGAGGTGGTGACTACTCCTGAATTAAATTTAGATTTTCACTTTCATAAAAGTGAAATACTCTTAACTTTACTGTATAAATGTATAAATCGGTCGACACGTGAATTTCATTAATATAAAATTAATAAAATATTTTCATTTTAAAAAATATGTTGATTGTAGTGGGATGCCCTAAATAAAAAGTGTGTAGTTTACAGTGGGACAAAAAGTATATTTCAATGGTAAAAATGCCTTAATTTTCTTGTTATCAATTTTCTAAATATTTACAGTAATAAAAAAACAACGATTAAAAAAAATTTTAGCCAGAAAGATTTTTTTACAACAAAAAACTATTTTAGTTGAAAAAAAAAAGAAATTTAGATATTAATTTGGAGAGAGAGAGAGTACTAACATGTAAGAAAAATAAATTACTATTTTCATCTCGAAGGCGAAAAGTAGTCCATTTGATTGACTTTTGATCAAATAATTTGAAAATTTATTTATTTTAGTGAACTTCTCATAATTATTGTTAATAGTGTATTTTTTATAGTAAATTAATAACAATATTTAATACTTTACTATGAGGATCAAATATTTATAATTATTTTGTCAAAATTTAATTGAATTGATCATCAAAATTAAAATAAAACAGTCTTTTCTTTTGTAGATGGTGGAAGTAGTTTCTTTTAACCAAGTATTCACTAGGATAATCAAGTATTTATAAATATTTTATTAAAGTTCAATCGAATTGATCAAAAATTAAAATATGCCTATTTTTATAGATGGTGAGAGTATTTCTTTTGTGACCAAAGTATTTCACTTTATAAAATTTAAGAAAATTAATAAAGTTAACATTTTAAGCTGTAAATAAGCATAAATATTGTTAATATTGTTACCGACATATAATCAATATGATTGCAAGTCCAAATATGAATATTATTACATGAGGTATATAGTTTATTATTTTATTTTAAACGATAGTTTACTAATGAATGACAAAATATTGCATTACTCTTTCGGAATTAGAAATTTTATAAAATATCATACCATATCTTTCAAAAATATTTTACATTAAAGCAAAAAAAAAAAAAAAAAATTATTTACAACTAAAATGAGTTGCTCTCACGTTTCTGTGCCCTACCAACCTTTTTAAGATTGACCTCAAAAGTTGTAATATTGAATTAATATGTGTTGATGACTATCGAACTCATATTGTATACTCTATTGATACAATAATTAAATTTAAATGTCAATTTCTAAGGCTTTTATGCTAAATAAAAATAAAATAATACTCAATTTGCCCTAAGAAAGAGACCCTTTACATTTATATTTTAGAAAACTTTACATTTTGATCCTTTGGTGAACATTGTTCTTCATACATGACCCAACTTTTTAAACAAAGAAAGTCAAAAATAGCTACCCATTGTGATAATGGACCCAAAATTCTAGAATTATACGGTTAAATGATTTGCCTAATTGTGTAGTTGATCAAATGAGACTCTTATTTTTAGCCCCCCAAAAAATAAAATATACTTCCTCCCTTCTATTTTATGTCCTAAAAAATGTGGGCACGAGAAACAAGGAGATGAATGTTTTTGTCGTAAATTATAAAAAGTGGGATAAGAGAGAAAAAGTTGTGTAGTAATTAGTTAGTAGATATATAGACGTTGTAAGTATAAATTGTGGATTGTATTGAATAAAAAAAATTATAACATTTCTTTTTAAAATTTTTAATTATAAGGTGGGACATCCAACAAAAGTGTTTGAAATATAAAATAGTACGAGAGTAATTATTTTTATGCATGATTATGAAATAAAAATACATTTGAAGGCTGAAAAACAGTATTAAAAGAAATAAGTACAAGCAATTACGCACACGTCACCTAAATTTCATATTTATATATTGATAAAATTGCACTAAATTATTATTTTTATTTAAAAATATAATATTTATTTTGGAACGAATCAAAATAAAAAATACGATAATTATTGTGTAACGGACGGAGAGAGTATTTGTGTAGAAAGAGAAAAAATATAAGTAAAAGATAGTATAAATCTATTGAACTTAACCGAAAGTATGAAAACATAATTAAAATTTAAACATGGGATTAAAAAATAAATCAAAAGGATGGTCCTTCTATACTCCCCCAAGTAAATTATACCTAATCATGTTGTTTTGGCTTCTTGTTTCATAGCCACTACTAAAAGTAGTGAAATACTCCCTTCATCCTAATTATAAGAATTTTTATTTAATTATTTAAAAATATTTTATTAAAAAAAAAATAGATTTTTTATGACACAAATCAAAATATAAAATAAGAACATTTTTTTATGGAATAGAAGAAATTACAATATTTTTTTGGATTTAGAACGATGTTTGGATTTAAAACAATGAGCAGCCAATATCTTGTGGTGTCTAATAGAACAGTGACTGAGGCAGATTTTTTTTTTTTTTGAAAGGGGATAAATATATACATAGTGTTTTTTTTTTTCTTATTATAAAGGAGGACAAAATTGGTAAAAACATGATTTTTTAAAAGCAACAAGTCTGTTCTTCTTGAAATTACTAGTGCTAATTTGCATATTTTAAAAGATGACTGGAGATTTTTTTAAAATTACTAGACCATATCTTGTGGTGTCTAATATCACTATGTGAGTCTAACTGCCTTTTCCAAATTATTTTTCAAAGGTCAGTTTAGCAGTCTCTGAAAATTCAGATTTCACATCTGTGATTTTCAGAGGGTTTTGGTCCATCGAATCATCTCCAATTATAAAAATATTTTACAGTAACCTTATTTAAGATGTTTTGAACAACTTTCATTCTTTATAATTTTAAAAATATTTTGCAGTAACCTTATTTAAGATGTTTTGAACAACTTTCATATTTTAAAACATGATTTTTTGAAATTACTAGTGCTAAAACATGATTTTAAAAAATATTTTTCAAATGTGTTTACAGGAAACTAAGTGGGTTGGAGAGAAAGCAAAAGAAATATCGCCTTGGGGTTTTAAGCTTTGGTACTCAGGAAAGGATAAGGGTAGAAATGGAGTGGGTATCATTATTGATAAGGAGTATATTAATGATGTGGTGGAAGTGTACAGGAAGAGTGATCGAATTATGGGCATTAAACTGGTGATACGTGATGAGATTATAACTATTATTTCCGCCTATGCACCACAAGTAGGGTTGGATGCATCTATTAAACAAGTGTTCTGGGAAGATTTGGAGGAGGTAGTGCAACGAGTACCTAGTGGTGAGAAATTAGTGATTGGTGGTGATCTGAACGGACATGTGGGGTCTAGTCGATATGGCTTTGAGAGCATACATGGAGGTTTTGGTTTTGGAGAGAGGAATGAAGCAGGAAATAGTATCCTGGACTTTGCGTTGGCATATGACTTGAGTATAATGAACACTTGGTTTAAGAAGAGAGAATCTCACTTGGTGTCCTATAGGAGTGAAGGTAATGCGAGTCAGATTGACTTCTTCTTAGTCAGAAATACTTGTAGAAAGAGTTATACAGATTGCAAGGTTGTTAGGGTGAGAGCACAAAGCAACTCAACATAGGCGGTGGTACTTGATTTTCGAAGTAAGAGAATTTCGAGGAAGAGAAAATCACGGAGTGACCCTAGAATCAAGTGGTGGAGACTTGAGGGAAAATCAACCGAAATTTGTAGCTAAGATGGTCGATACCGGTATTTGGGCGGATAATATGGAGGATATGGATATAGATTCGACTTGGACTAAGATGGTACATACCATAAATGAGGTGGCGAAAGAAGTCCTTGGAGAATCTAGAGGAAATGGGCCACCAAGTAAGGACACATCATGGTGGAACGAGGAAGTAAAACAAGCAATAAAGGGCAAGCGAGAATGCTACAAATTATTGGGGAAATGTAGGAGCGACGAGAACTATGAGAAGTATAAGGCAGCTAGAAGAGATGCTAAGAAAGCGATAAGAGACGCAAGAAGCAAAGATGAATCGAAACTTTATGATAAGTTGGATACAAGAGAAGGGAAAAGGACATCTGAGACTCGCTCGTATGAGGGATAAGAGGACACGAGATATTGGGACGGTTAAATGTGTGAAGGATGTAGACCAAAGAGTTTTAGTCGGGGATAAAGAGATAAAAGATAGATGGAGTTCGTACTTTGATAACTTGTTCAATGGCGGTCAAGAAGCGGGATGTTGGAGATCTAAATATCTCTTCGAGTATGGTTAATCGAGATTTTATGCGAAGAATTCGAAAGAGTGAAGTGGAAATGGCAATGAAAAAGATGAGATTGAAGAAAGCCGTTGGACCGGATGGTATACCAATTGAGGTTTGGAGATGTTTCGGGAGAGGGGAGTAGATTGGTTAACAACGCTATTTAACAAGATATGGAGAGTTAACACAATGCCATTGGAGTGGCGGAAGAGTACTACTGATCCCTTTGTATAAGAATAAAGGTGATGTCCAAGATTGTGCCAAGTATCGGGGATCAAACTAATGAGCCATACTATGAAACTTTGGGAAAGAGTGATAAGCACAAAGGCTGAGAAAAATTGTGGATATTTCGGATAACCAATTTGGGTTTATGCCGGGAAGATCGACTATGGAGGCAATATATCTTATGAGACAAACCATGGAGAAATATCGGGATCAAAAGAAAGATTTGCATATGATTTTCATTGATTTGGAGAAGGCATATGATAAAGTGCCAAGAGAGGTACTTTGGTGGGCATTAGCGAAAGAAGGGTGTTTCAAAGAAATATATTGATATTATCAAGGACATGTATAATGGAGTTAGTACTTGTGTACGAGACTAGTGTTGGGAAAGGCGAAGAGTTCCTATAAAGATTGGAGTGCATCAAGGTTCCGCACTTAGCCCCTTTCTTTTTGCTTTGATAATGGACGAATTGACGAGGTCGATCAAGATGATATACCAAAGTGTATGTTGTTCGCGAGATGATATTGTGTTGATTGATGAGACAAGAGAGGGTGTTGAAAGTAAATTGGAGTTGTGGAGACACACTTTGGAATCTAGAGGTTTTCGATTAGCGAAGCAGGCGAATATTTGGAGTGTAAGTTTAGCGAGTTGGAAGTAGGGAGGCGAGGGGCGGTCACATTTGATGGAAATATTATCCAAGCTTACGAGTTTTTCGCTATCTTGGATCCATTATCCAAAAGGAGGGAGAATTAGATGGAGATGTGGCTCATAGGATTAAAGCGAGGTTGGTTGAAGTGGAAGAGTGCTACGGGGTTTCTATGTGATCGCGGCATGCCCAATAGATTAAAGGGAAAATTCTACCGCACGGCAATTAGGCCGGCATTGCTTTACGGCACCGAATGTTGGGCCGTGAAACTTGGTGTCACGTGCATAAGATGAATGTGGCGAGAGATGTGTATGCTTCGATGGATGTGCGGTCATACAAGAAAGGATAGGTTGGGGAATGAGGTGATCGTGAGGTAAAGTAGGAGTTGCGCCCATTGAGGATAAAATGAGGGAAAATCGTCTACGGTGGTTTGGACATGTGAGAAGGAGACCAGAGTGATGCAGGTTAGGAGGCCGGAACAGTGGAGAAATGAGAAAATGGCGAGGGGTAGGGGAAGACCCAAACAAACTTGGATTAGAGTAATTGAAAATGATATGAATTTACTTGGAGTGGATGAAAGTATGGTGTTGAAGAGGCGGAGTGGAGGGCAAAAATCCATGTGGGGGTTGATTTTTTTTTTTTTTTTTTTTTTTTTTACCTTTTACTTTTTATTTTTATTTTTTATTTTTTTATTTATTTTTGTATTTTTTTATTTATTTATTTATTTTTATTTTTATTTATTTATTTTTTTTTTTAATTTAATTTAATTTTTTTTTTTTTTTCACGATAACATAAGATGATTCATGTTAGCCGAACCCAAATTATTTTGGGACTAAGGCTGTGTTGTTGTTGTTGTTGTTGTTGTTGTTACTAGTGCTAAAACATGATTTTAAAAAATATTTTCCAAATTATGATATTTTTAAGTTAGACTCACATAGTGATATTAGACACCACAAGATTTAAAATCACAGATGTGAAATTACTAGTAATATGAAAACATAATTAAAATTTAAACATGAGATTTTTTTTTGAAAGGGGATAAATATATACATAGTGATATTAGACACCACAAGATATTTGCTCCGCTAGTGTAATATCAGGGGCGGAGCCGGGGGCATGGGGGGCACTCGCCCCCAACGGCGGAAATGCAGTGAAAAAAAATTATTTTTGCCCCCCCTATATTTTTTTATATATGTATATATATAATTAACTTCAAGATTAACACTAGTGAGTGGTGCAGTTCAGCGGTAGAAAGGGTGAAGTTAAAGCTTTTGGTGTTTCCTTTCAAATCCATTTTCGAGCCCTGCTACCTACATTTTCAATTAATTTTATTTGTCCTCCATCTGCTTTATTCTCTCTTTCTCTCCATCCATTTCTTTTTCTTAACAGTTTTGTTTTTCTCTTTCTCCTAATTTCCTCACATTTTTTCAATCTTAATTAATTAGTTAGGCTTTTCCCATTTCTTAATTCTTTACATTTTTAACTAAAATACATTGTATTTCATGGATCCGACCCATTTTTTACTTGTCCGACCCAAAAAAAATAAATTCGGAGGCCGAACCCCCGTGAAATCTTGCCCCCCCTGGGGCAATTCCTGGCTCCGCCCCTGTGTAATATGATAAGACCATATCGCATAATGTACGAGATTGAGCTAGAATTTAGAACAAAGGAGATAAAAATATCATGTGGTACATTTTTTTCTTGGTACAGAAATGGGGGCAGATTAATAAAAATCATAGTTTTAAGGTTAAAATATCACATATTTTCAACTTACAAATGAGAAAATTTACATTTTTCAACATTAAAGAACATTAAAGGGGGACAGCCGCCCCCCTTTGTCTCCACATAGCTCCGCCTTTGTGATTAAATGTATATTCTTAGTTCTCTGGATAATAATTTGGCGATATCCATATTAAAAGGCAGGATGTTCCTATAAACAAGAACAGGAAACCACAGGTGAAGGCTTTAAAAACTTTAAAATGAAATAATAGTTTAATTTTCCGAATAAATATAATACTTCCTCCGTCCCACCTCAAGGTTCCACCTCGAGGTGGACATGCTTTTTAAGAAATTTAATTAATATGGGTAGAAAATTTGAGGAGAGAGAATGTAAAAGTTAAATGTGTAATAGAGAATAGGAGAGAGAATGTAAAAGTTAAAAATATTTAATAGGAGAGAGAATGAGTGGGAGGAATAGTAAGTTAATATATGAAATGTGTGGTAGGAAATAAGAGAGAGAATGATTTTTTTTGTAAATATATGAAGATGATAAGGGTATAAATATATGAAAACTTTCAATTTAAGGAAGGAAACCTTGAGATGAAACGGCCCAAAAAGAAAATGTGAAATCTTGAGGTGGGACGGGAGGGAGTAGTAATTAATACTCTACTATAGTGGTACTGGTCCAATAAAGGTGCTTTGTATTTTGCAAAACGAGAAGTTAGGAAGAGTTTGATGCATGCATGTTCATTCTTCTCCGAATCGAGGACTTATTTATTTGGTAGTATACAATAATAATCAGTCCACTAATTAATTAAACAATAATTTAAATAAATTTTATTTCATTATAAAGTAATTATCATGAATTTTACGAATTATTTATATCAAATGAACACTTAATGTAGAAAAAGATAGTTTTAACTGTTCTAGCTTAATCAAATGTCTTCAAAATACTGAAATCAGATTGAGTTAAAGCTTGAAACTCCATATATAGAGAATGCATCGTTGCCCTTTCAATAACAAGGCTCGAGTCCAAAAATAAAATAAAATTAAGGGGCATGGACCCTAGAACTCATGGGCGAAATATCAAAGTGATAAAAGTTCAAACGAAATGCAAAATTTCACATAAACATACTCACAAATACCTCTATCCGTCACTTTTATACCCAAATGTATAAAACTAAAATTATTGTTATGTTTACGCGTATAAGAGTTTTTTTTTTTTCACAATTTTTCACCTTTTCTTAAAAAAAAAAAAAAAACCTCATATTTTATAAACAATTTGATCTTATACCTAAAGGTATATGCTTTTTATATAGCCTTAGTTTCCAGGAAAAATCAGAGGTGAACAAAAGAACGAATCTCATGGTTGAAACGACGGAATGGGCATCAGAGAAATACACTTTTGGGGCTTTTGGGGAGAGAAACGACAAAATAGTACGGGTTAGGAAGGGTTTTGGGGTTTTATGCGATTTTGATCACGACATTCAATAGTGGGTGGACTTTTGAATCTCGTATACACTTTTATGGAGAATGTTTTGGGGTGAAAGGACCGTATGAAATCATTCCTAAAATTAAAAGTGACTGAAATTGTGGCCAAGATATCAATTGAATAATTATACCAATTAGAAATTATGCTGAAATGACAAATTGAACTTCTACAAAATCGAATTATAAAAAAAAAAAAAAGACTTGGAGTTGCAGTAGATTATAGGGTCCGGGCATCTTGACTTTAAACTAATAATAATGCAGCCCAGTAGCAAAACAAAATTTTCAAGAGTAGTCACATTGTGTGATCATGGGCTAGATTATCTTCCATGGGCCTATTGGAAGGTGTGAGTCAACTCATGAGTTTGCTCATCTCTAATCTAATACTCCCTCTGTACCCACTAAATATTTATCTTTTAACCAAAAAGATTTTCCATTATAAATTTCATTTTTTTTTAAATGACAAAAATTTATTACTTCCTTCAACCTGATTTAATTTTCTTGGTTTGATTAGATACGAAGATTAAGGCTCCGTTTGTTTGGGGGAAAATGTTTTCCGGAAAACATTTTCCTCATTTTTCGGTGTTTGTTTCGCACCAGAAAATAGGGAAAACTTCATTTTTATCTTATCTTCCAGAAAACATTTTCATTTTCCGAAAAACATTTTGCCGGAAATCATTTTCCAGAAAATGTTTTACGCTAAACAAACGGAGCCTAAGAAAAAGTAAATGTTGTGAGTATAAAAAATAAGGTAAGAGAGAGAAAGTGGATATTAAGTTTTTTTGTGAGAATGACAAGTGAGTCTCATTATTTATTTTAGGTAATAAAGCAACTAATAACCTTAATTTGGACAGACTAAAAAGAAAATTAGGTAATAAAGCTACTAAAAACCTTAAACTAGGACAAACTAAAAAGAAAAATAAGAACATTAAATCGGGACGAAGAGAATACTATTCCTCTCAATCCCAAAAATATTTTCTTTGTTTTATTAGTTAGTTAGTTTTATTTTGTTTTTGTTTTATTTTTACTCGGGCACGAGCAAAAGGTATGTTTGTGGGTATTTGATGGATGTGATTTTATAAATACAAAAAAGTATGTTTTCAAGCTTATTTGGTACTCAAAACCTTGAAAATTTAATATATTTTCTAGTGTTTTATAAGTACATGAGTTGCATTGCAATTAGACAGAAAATAGAGGAGTTAAGCTTGTTTTGAAAGTTCAGGGGCTAAAGTGCAAAAGGTAGAAAACAAAAGGACTGAAGCTGGAAATAAGAGCTGGCCGCATGAAACAAGCCGAGCGATTGAGCCAAGGACTGGGACCAGGGCGGCCGCGCCAATAGGACAGTAACATTGGGCGTTCGCGAGGCCAGTTGTGGGTCTTTGTGCTTAGCAACGAAATTTTTGTGACGGATCTGGTCCGTGGCCAGTTTAAAGGCATTCCCAACAGAATATGTGACAGAATAGTGATGGACACACTTAAATTGTGGATCGTCTTTGTCAATTTTACTCACTTTTTTCTCTCATATATTTAAATAGATATCCGAAAACTCCTTTATAGTCCACGCAGACCAAGTGGAACGCCTGAATGGATGCCAGCCCAATCGTCAGTGGGAGAAGACTAGCGGCGTTGGTGGTGGAGTGGGAGAAGACTAGCGGCACATGTGGTGGACCGGTAGTCGTCTTTTGCAGGCGCGGAGGAGTGAGGTGTTTGGAGTCCGGGAGAGAAACCGTGGCCGCCGTGGCGTCCACATATGGGCGGCAAAACTCATAAGTATTCGGCCGGCCCCACTCAACTTTCGCCAAGAGTAGTACACCTTAAAACATTACTGTAATGCAGAGTCGAAGAAAGAAAAGAAACAATTACAACCACCAAATTTGAATAAGAAATTTCAACTCATATTACAACCAATTACCAGTAAACTTAATCAAATCCCTCAGCGAAATAAAAAAAAAAGACAAAAAAAGAAAACAATACAAAAAAATAGTTTTAAGGAACATAACTCAATGCAGATGAAACAAATCAAAGATCAACATCGCAAATGGCCCTTTGAAACCCCTTAGAAGAAGAGAAATGTGCAAGAACAGGTGCACACAATATCCTCAACGTATAATGCCTCGACTTCCATGCTCCCACCTTAAACCTAATCCGCGCCTTCAATTTCACTTCCAACTCAACCTCTCCCGATGACTTCTCCAGCCTCAGATCCCTTCCGGCGTTCCCAAACAAGGCCACGTCTTGAGACACGAGCTTTAGCCCCAAACGAGTCACATTTCTACGTGGCTGAAAAAAGGGGTCCACAGTGCCGTAAGCCACTTTTTGATCATCATAAGATACTGAGGTTTCTACCTTGTCATAGTACACGGAAACCTTAGTGTTTGGATTATAGGCACGCACGATAAAGTTGTAGCTCGCGTTTAGGTGGCTGTTTGTAAAGTTGAAGTCGTGGATTGTTGCGTCTTCTATTGAGTAGATTAGTTTTTTGGGTTTGATTACTAGCCATGTTATGAGAAAAGCTAGTCCAATGAGGACTATTATGGCTAGTAACACTATGGCTACGACTCGGACAATCCTCGAGTATGGCCTAGTTGCTCTTGTGGATTCAGTCGTAGCCATTTTCAAGGGATTGAAGATCAAATGGTTTGATTTAGTTTAATTTAGTTTGTAAGCTAGGGAGATGTTTTGAAGTTGTTTTATATAGAAGAAAAAAGTGGATAATGTTGGGGTTCTTAAGAGAATGTCTTGCCTCCAAGTCTTAATTTTCTTTTTCTTTCCATCAAAATTCCTTTTTTTTTCTTTTTCATCTGACTACTTTCTTGGTTTGTGATTGCTTGTAAGGGACTAAAGTCTAAAGACATTGGAAAACTCCATTTATGAAATTTGGAATTATTGCAACGACGAGCTTGCTGTTTCGTTGCAGTGTGCATACGAGATTTTTGTCATATTTTGCTTATTGCGAAATGGATGGCCGAGATCAATATATATGATATTCGGTGGACCCCATATTAACCTAAATAATCTTGACCTCTCACAACTCAGCGGAGGTGCATGTGATCGAATCTCGTGGACATTGCAGCATAGCAATGAGTTCAGCATTGCAGCAGTTCCTCGTCCACTTTTGTGTATGTGATTCCTTAATAAAATGGTACTTTCTGCATGAATGAATATGCTTAGCTTGAAGACATGAAAAAGAGAAGGAAGAAGGTGTCTATTTCAATTCAAGAGATTCTTTTATATGACTATAATGAGTGATTCTTTCTTGGCATTCAAGATGTTCCAAGGCAACTCTATCAAGTTGCTGATGCGTTCTTGATTAGGACTGTCAGCCAGTAGCAATGTCATTATTTTGGTGATCAAAATTGTTTATGAGTAAAAAGTCTCGAATAGTTTTAGGTTTGATCTCAAAATCAAAATCAGTTGGTTTATCATCATCGATGTAAAACGTGTTTTCAAAATGCGTGGTGACATTTTTGTAAATAAATGTAACTTTTTAAAAACGATCGGTGACATTTTTGTAAATAATCGAAACGTATAAAAACTCAATAACACTTTTCGACACTATAACTAGCACTTTTCACTACTGTAACCGACATTTTTAAACACTAGGAACGACACTATATTCAACGGTACTAACACCGACACTGTTTAACACTACAACTGATAATCCTAAACACTACCACCAAAACAATTTAACACTATAACACTACCACCTGCACTATTTAACACTATAAATGTCAATCCTTAACACCACCACTAGTCATGTTTTAACAAATATTAAAAGTGTCGGTATTAATGTTTATAAGTGCCAATTTGAATGTTTATAAGTGACAGTTTTAATATCTGACACTTATAATATTAGTACTAACACTTTATAATATTAGAACTTGTACTTAGAAAAATTCCGTTTTTTCATCTTTTAGTGTAAAACACGTTTTTCTTAAGACCGACTCAATATATGCGTAATGTTAGGCTATGTGTGTTTAGATTCTCAACACCAGCATATAACCAAAACATAGAGCAAAGAATATACCACAAGCAAAGCACATATGCCATTCTCAATTGTTCTTGTTTGTTATTTACTACTCCAATTGGCTTCTTTGGTACCTATTAATTGCTAAAACAAATGCATTTTTAATCTCATCACTAGATAAACTCTTACACACACAATTCTTTCCTTGCATGTTTTGGGTTCTTTTGGTCACTCTTAATTGCTTCTTTTTGCCTAAAATCTCCTTTCTATTTAAGCACAACGGGTTTTTACCAACGCCGGATGGAAATGAAATACTCAATCTAAATGAATAATATCAATAAATATTCAACTCGAGCGACATTATGCATATATTTTACTGTAATAGTATGAAAAGTTGGAGATTCAGTATTCATCAATGATAAATTTTACTATCCACCTATCATTCTTATAATATACTCCCTCCGTTTCATAACAATCATTCTTATAATATACTTTCATAACAAGTCTGCTAGTACGCGATTACTTCTTGTTTTGCACGGGAATTAAGAAAAAAGTGAAAAGGTTGATATGTTGTGAGTGTAGATAGTTGAGTAGGAAAGAGATGAGTGGAGAGAATAGTAAATTTGAAAAGTGTTGTAAGTATGACAAGTGGGTCCCATGAATAAAGAAGTATTAAAAAGTTTCTATTTTAGAAAGTGTGACTTATCAGTGGGACGCCCAAAATGGCAAAGTGTGTCACTTATTATGAGGCGGAGGGAGTATTAAGTTATTAATAAAAAAAATTAAAATAAATCTAAATGGTTAACAAACAAATTAAAATTCTCTCGTAGGCTCTAATACAAAGTTTGAAATAAACTAACAGTTAATGTAGAGACTATATAGTATATGGTGTGATTGTTTCTCAAACTTTTTGTGCCTTTGCCCGAAAGCTACACTTTAGTACTTACTTAATTTGGAATTTTCATACTATACAAGAAAATCATCATATTTTATTTTATTTTAGAGCAAAAAATAATCATATTGTAAACATGAAAAAATGATTGATTGAGAAATACAGACATCTATTTCTGAGACGGATGGAGCAAAAAATAATCATATTGTTACGTGGATATATCTTGACAATGCCAAAAACTTGTAAAAAACTAGTTTTTTCGTAACAATAGAAGCTTGGTTTTGGAGTAGTTACAACATTTTTATTCCAAAATTATAATTTTTTTTTTTGTATTCTCATTATTAGCTAGTATTAATTAATAATTATAGTTATGATATAAATTAATTATTACTATTAATATTATTAATATTAGTTAATTATAATAATTAATTATTACTTAAATTAATTATTACTATTAATAATATTAATTAATTATAATAGTTATGATGCTGCAGGAAACGTGTTGATCAGCCTACGACCAACAACTAGATTAATTTACAGGCTTTGATTGACCTGAAACAAGGAACCCACGACTAGCCGGAATGGTTTCCGGCGAAGACCCTCGGGCGTGAGAGTAAGTATGGTGTTTAGAGCTGATAAATTATAATGAACAGAAGTATTCAAAATAACAAAAAACAATTACCTCAAAACCGTTGATGTTGTGAAGTATTTATAGACGTTGATAAGAGTCGTAATTGTAGTAGGATTGCATTAAATCCCTAGAATCATGGATCAGATTGTGGAAACAATTGTGTCCATAGCTCCTAATTTGTAGAAATTCTGTTAAAAAAAGAATTATAAACACGCTATGACACTGTAAGTCGACATATGCTTGTAGGTCGAGGTCGCCTGCACGATTCTAGGTCGACCTGACTGATTGATGTAGACGGATGATATTCGTATGAGATGCGGATCGTGCATCGGACATAGCTAGGTCGGGACTATGGAGGTCGGACAATGAGCTAGGTCGACTGATCTTGACTGATGGGTCTTGGGCCTTGTAATAATTGGGCCGACTCAATGAGAACGCGGTGACAATAATATTTGAATAGTTGGGCTTCACTCGTTGGGCCTAGCCCGTCACTTTTATTCCGTCCAAGTTACTATATATGTTAACTATTACTATTAATAATACTAGTCAGTAACCCGTCGGTACCCGACGGTGAATCATTTTTTTTTTTGATTAAGTAAATATTTATTTATGTGTTTTAATTGATTTTTAAGTAACAATATAAATCGAAATTGATAATCAATGTAGCGGATATTAGGAGTATAATTAATACAGAAAAAAGATGTTGACACATGATGTAACGTGGAAAGCTCTTGAGACAACTATCTCGCCGGCACAAAACCACGGGAGGTTAGGTCCCTGCCTAACCAAAAAACATTATTAAGATTTTAGTGTTACAACTTTGGAAGATGAAGAGATATGGTTACAATAGCGTGAGTTTAATAGTGTGTGCCTAAGTGTCAACATAATCTCTTCCATCTCCTATATATTTAAAGAAAAACAAAATAAAAACAAAGAAAATAATAAGAAATTGCAATACTTTTGTTTAACCACAAATTGTGCGACATAAATTCTCAGAGTCTGTCGAAAGCTTCCTTGTAGACTACATTCAGCGTCTTGTCATATGTTTGAGCATCTGAATCACAAATAATAACTTTAAGTCCTCTCTTGCTGGTTACTACGGAAAATGCTACATAAAGTTGTCAGTGACCGAAAACAGTTGTGAAAGATATAGTCCTACATGGGAAAGAGATTGTCACCGACTCTTGTTCATTGTCATAGCAAAAGAAACGGCAAGTGGAAATTGCCTTCTTTGGAATCCTAACAGGAAATTTTGTCACATCGACGGAGACATTATCATTCTAGGAATAAGCACCTTCATGCCAGCATTCTTTCCCGAAAGCATCTTGGCTTCGACTACGTGCTTACCTACATATATGTAACAAAATTAAGTATTGAATTATATGTATATAAAAAATAAAAAATTACTGTATTTACCTAATTGAGTGACAATCGTGCAGTTACAATTACAATTCGGCGGCTTGATCAAGATTTCTCAAAAGCATTACTATGCACCCAACCTTGACTTAATAATGTGATTTGCCAATCAGTAACACTTGATAGTGTTTAGAAATTCAGGTGAGAATATATCTTCAGCACCATTTTCATCATCCTCATCCTTACAAATGGCATCAGAACTCATATATTCAACTTCGTCTCCCGGAAAGAGTGACATGACATAATCATTTATGTTATCGACAATCTCATTTGTTGGAGCAAGCACAACTCTAGTCTGAAAGAATCATTCGACATCCTTATTTTGCAATAAGTCAGGATATATAGATTCGACTATTTTTGCAATAGGATCTGAAGCCTCTCGAATCAATATATCATCAGGAAGGTTAATGTCAATTTCTCCATCATTATCTCCACCGGCAATCCCATCTCCGACACTCAAGAGCCACTGAGCGAAATCTCTTATCTCTTCGTAATTATGAGAAGTAGAATCACCCTACATTAAGTTAAATATATACAAATTACTTAAATTGAAATAAAAATATTTAAGTAGATGAATAAAGGCTATTTAAGAATTACCTGCAATCTCATATTATGCGTAGAACCTCACATTCATTCCATATTTTGGATGAATAGAGTGCAGCATGCACAATATCATGCCTACTCCCTTTAGGAACAACAGGTAAAATCTGTCTGAAGTCACCACCGAATACAATAACTAAACCACCAAATGGTTTATTGGAATATCTCCCCTCGGGTGTACGAATAATATCTCGGAGGTTACGACCGAGAGCCTCAAAACAATGTTTATGAGCCATTGGAGCTTCGTCCCATATAATTAGTTTGGTTTTCTGTAGAAGTGCTGCCTCATCCGTACCCGACTTTAGTTTACTGCAAGTTGAGCTCTCGTTTACTTGTATCGGGATACCGAACCTAGAATGCGCGGTCCTACCTTTCGGAAGGAGCAATGAAGCTAGGCCACTGGAAGCAACAGGAAGAACAATATCTCTCCTGCTCCTTAATGCAGAACACAGTGTTTTCCATAAGAAGGTCTTTCCCGTACCACCATAACCATAGAGGAAAAACACACCACCGTTTCCTCGATCAACAGCCAACATAATCTTATCATAAACACTCTTTTGCTCGGGTACATTAGCGAGGATGTAATACGAAGTGCTCGGCTTTCATCTCATCAATGTCATAAGATGTCTCATCCAGAATGAGCTTATTTATCGCATCACCAATCACATTGCCCACGGTTTAGGCATGTCTTTAAATTTATGGAGGCTCGCTGCAATTCTCGATCGCAACTTCTCAATTTCCGCCAAAGCAAGATTGGACTGTTCATTAATTAATTTCAAACCTGAAATTATAAAAAACAAAATAAATATATTAATATAGATAAATATATATAGAATCATATTGTATAACTGTAAAGTAGAAATAAAATCATAATTGATATTTATTGTAAAACAAATATGTAAACATGGAACGGAATACCCGGATTATCGTGCATCCTCCGATACTTGTACTCTATATCATCAGATAATAAGTGCCAAGTCTTCTCCCATACCTCTCCCGAATTCGACATACTATTAGATAGTAGCAACATAGAAAATAGTCTTCTCAGACTATCAGGCAACCTCCAATGACTCGCTTCTATAATTCCATCAACATATTCCTTGTCATCATCTAATAATCCCAGAGCGTAACATGCAGATTTGAAATCGGGATGAACAACGCGATTTACAGTTCTCAAATCCTTGAATTCCATGGGACCCGCTACATGATTCAACATTATCCTGAGGTAATACAATTCTTCGCAATTCATTGGAACATGATAAATACGCCCAACTGCAAAACGTTTATCTTTCCTCGGACGCCATTCACGTTTATTTCTATCCCATACGAAATGATGAGGAAATTCACAGTATTTATATTTTCGAGCCTCTGAATGAATACTGTTATACTCCATTCACTTCATAAATTGAGATTCTTTAACTGTCGCTTTATCCAAAACATCAGGAAGAAAGTCTCCGTCCTTGAAGGGGATACTATGGTCACCCTCCAAGTGAAAAGCCAAGCGCTCAACAGGAGGGGTCCGATAATGTATGTCGAATCCGAAAATTCTCCACATAGCTTCACACGCAGAGACATATCGACAATCAATTTGCCTTTTCACCTCATCATTTTCGATTGCAAGGCATATCCTGTCGGTTCCCTTGTTTATATACTTGAACAAATACTTGATTGCCTTGCTACGGTTGCGGTACTCGACATTTATGTGAGCTTCATACTTTAGCAAAAGATATGAATTGAATGGGACAACTGAACAATTATCGAGAGCAACTCCACCCTTATCAATTATGAACCCCGTGTCTCTTCGCCTATATACATGATACCCATTCTCGTCTACACGAGTGCGATCATTGAATAATTTAGGGAATTTCTTTGAGCACCTGTTGTGATCCATACACAGAGATTTAGGATTAGCAGCACCACATGGTCCATGCAACATATATTCAGCAACTGCCTCGTATAATCTAGGATATTTCTCCTTGTCAGGAATCTCAGCAATAATCCACTTGTCAATATCTTCAGGATTATGACCCTGATCCTGGCGATTAAGAAAGAGAAGAATATGAGCATGCGGAAGGCTCCTCTTCTGAAACTCCACCGTGTATATAACTGCATGAATCAATTAACAAAATAAGAGGAACATGCTAATAAAAAAAATATAAATGACAAAACAATAAGAGGAAAACAAATAATATTTAAAGATTTACTTACTTGCTTTTGGGGTGCCAAATACTTTGCCTTCCATGAAATCTGCAATCATCTGATTAAGCTTCATTCTAAATACCTGTTTAATACATCGGGCCTATCCTCGGGCCTAATGCCATATTTTTTACTGAGAATCTCATAATCTCAGGCCATTTAGGATTACACGTAAATGTTATGAAAAGTGACGGATACCCGGCCCATTTACATATAGCGAGAGAATCGATAATTTTGAGTCATCCACCGCTGCCCGCCGGTATAAGAGGATGGCAATATAACTCGTCTCCCGAGATGCTTCGCGGTATTTCCCCTTACCGATGCATCAAATGATTTTTATAAGTTTCCATCCGAAGAGTAGGTGATTATAACGTATCCATTGAAGCCTCTGTGTATCCATCATAACATATGCATCAACCATAAATTCTTTGCACAGAACCGACCGCTTCTCATAAGTTTGTGATCCTTCTCTTATCCTCTCTGAAGTCGAAAAGATAAAAACTCTTTTATTGACAAACTTGATCTTTTGCCCCGGGAGGTTTATTTCTCGGAATGTACGTGAAATATCCATCTTCACCGTATACGTATAACGAGAGGATAATGTAGAGGAAGGTAAGATTTATCAAATTCATGAATATGTTTGGATCCCCATTCGCTTTTCAATAACAATGTCCCCGACATCACCCAAATCATCAATATCACTTTCAATTATAGCGGCGACCTCAGAGGAAGTCGGCATATTAAACGGTTTTCCATCTCTACCCCGCTTTCCTATAAGCCTCAATTTAATATCTTTCTTCATTCCAATATGTGCTCTGGCCATTCTGTACGTCTGTGCATAAGGGTTATGCACATCTATCATATTTTTCAAATCAGCAACAATTGACTCATCGAATGGAGAAGGCTTATCTTTATCTTTCCTGCTTGTGTGAAAGAATCAGACATATAAATAGAAGATAGTCATACAATATATGTAATATACATTATAATTCCCGAATAATTAAATAAAAATGTAACTGAAAGCATTAATTGTATTTTTAACTTCATTATCCGTGTCATAGATATAAAGCTGAGAAAAACGGGGGGGGGGGTGGCCATCATTAGGCAATAAAGAACCTATCATATGATCAGTCTTTCCTTTCAATTTAAACGAATAAGGACCACGACCATTGTTTATGCCATGGTCAACTGCACCGGTCATTGAAGTGAAAGCGAACATAGAATTGTACGCTCGAATATTGTCTTTATAATTTTTACTCTTTTCATGCTTGTTCTCTAAGAGATCACTCAATAACTTAGGTGGCTGCACTAATGGGTCAATCTGAACTTTTCGATTCATGCAACATACTGAAAATTTAGGCTGTGTTGATGCTTGCGTACTTTTTAACCTTTCACATACCAGAACATCGCACCACATTTCGCACATTCGTACTCCGGATCGCCTATATCCCCATAAACTACAATATATTGATAAATATTTAAATTAGATAATTAATTCATTGACTATACAAAGAAAATAATAATATAATATATACTTGAGAAAAAAAAATAATAATAAACACTTGTATTATATTGTTCGTCCGAATCTTTTTGCTTTTTACCGACGCGCGATTTCTTGAATTTTTCCTTCTGATTTATTAACGACTCACTTGTTGTCGCATGCATGCGAGAATTATTTATTAACGCGAATTCTGTATACAAATGGAATATATGACTTAGTATTAATGAAATATTTTATCATAAACTATTGAATAATAATTTGTAATAATAAATAGTTTTATTTAAAAATATCGAATGTTGAACAATTAAAAAAATCATTCCCTAAATTCACAGTAGGAGATAATAATGTTGTATTATTTGCTACTGTTACATTATCTGTTCCTACAATGTCAAAAGAATGTTGAGAACGATTAATATATTTATTTTAGCCTTTAAAATATATAGTTGACTAATAAATCAAACATATAACTTACCAGATATAGGACTGTTTTTCATTAATTCAACTTCAATTGCAGAACTGAATCCATCATCATTCAAATTTATCTTTGAAGATTCCAAAATAGAAGCAGCTACCTTTCTTGGTCTCCCGATTTTTCTTTTTCCACCGTCTTTTAACAAATTTGTCGTAATAGAATCCAAAGAAAAAGAAATAGTTTTTCTCGGTCGTCCAATTTTTTTTATGGCTCAAGGAGCGTGCCGTGGAAAGTGTTATGTACACTTGATGCTATGCTCGTAAATTTAGCTGAAGAAGAAAAATAATTATTCTTTAATAAAAGATTATTAAGAAATTAACAATAAAAATAAAATAGGAAAAATATTGTAAATTAACAAAGAAAATCATACACATAGATCCACGGTCGTGACTTGAATTAGGAGTAAGATTTTCATTGGTATGGTTCACACCAATACCTGTATATCAAGTATTATTATCTTAGATCTAAATTAATTAACAAATTTATATAAAAAATCACATTATATATATATATATATATATATATATATATATATATATAAACTATTTATTTAAAATGATAGTAAAAAAATAAATATAAAATAATGCATTCTTATAATTTAATTTTATACACATGATATTAATGGATATGCTAAAATAATAATAAAGTAAATAATAAAATTACCATTAGAAATATCCGACAATGGTAATCGTTGAGAAGATCGTTGCGATAAATTAATGAAATCGTTGTCCACATCAGTAAGATGCGTTTTTCTTTTCATAGATGATCTATACATTTGTATAATCTAAAAAAACTCAAATATTAATGAACATATATTTAGATAATGTTAATAATTTAACAACAGTCTAAAAATAAATAAAAATAAAATAACAAATCATATACTCCCTCCGTCCTAGCTCAGTGGAGACTTATTTCCTTTTTGATTTGTTTCAGCTCAGTGGAGACTACCCAAAATGGAAAGAAATCTTCACTATTCCCCCTACTCAGTCTCTCTCCAACTCCATCTACTCCATTTTTACACTCACAACACCAATCAAATCACTATTCCTCCCACTCATCATCTCTCCTATTTAATATATCCTACTCACAACACTTTCATTATTCCTTAATCGGTATGCCCAAATTTTTTATCTCCACTGAGCAGGAACGGAGGGAGTATAATATATAGAAAAATAAGTTATAAATTTTATTTATTAAAAAAATTTAAGACGAAATTTTACATTGTATAAAAATAACTTTTGCAAAAAATTAAAATAAAAATATAAAACATAAAAATGAAATAGTGGAATGGGATATTTGCTAACACTCCATTTAATCTAAAAACAATACACAGAGTATTAAAATGTACTAATGTATTAAATATAATACTATGTATGATGTATCTATCTATATAGAAGTTGTATGTACATATTTTATGTATATTTAGTAGGATATGAATTGTATCCTTAACCGGTAATACATTGTCAAATTATCTCTTATCAGTTTTTAAGATAGATGAATTTAAAATCATCAATTATCCATCCAAGTTTGAATTTTAGATAGAAGTTAAATGAATAATACTTTTTATTTTCAAATAATTCGATATTCTATTGATTTCTAGAAACTGTATACGAAATTTATGGTTAAATTGTAATTTATTCTGGCATCTCTTTTAAATTTCGAAAATTACTAATTATTTTAAATTTTCAAAAATTACTAATTATTTTAAATTTCTAATTTCTATTGATTTCTAGAAACTGTATACGAAATTTATGGTTAAATTAAAATTTATTTTGGCATGTCTTTTAAATTTCGAAAATTACTAATTATTTTAAATTGAAATTTATGGTTAAATTGAAATTTAGTCTGGTATCTATTTTTAATTTCAAAAATTACTAATTATTTTAAATTTCAAAAATTACTAATAATTATATCTCCACAATTATCACCTAAAGAGTTTGAATTATTCAAAAATTGTGCTTAAATTTAGGTAACCATTAGTTTTCAAAATTTCAAAACTGATTAAATCAATCAACTTCTAATTAAGAGGAAATTTTTATTTTAAATTGCAAATTAACTTTAACTAATAATATTACAATAATGCCCTTAATCAAATCTTATTTTAAATTGCAAATTAACTTCAACAAGTATTGCATGACCGAATACTTGAGGGTCCTTCTAATTTTATGACTCGTCGGCTGTCGGAGTGGGACTTCCTTAAGAAAAAGAACTTGAATAACTTAGTTTTACTGAAGGAGTCGTCATTTTTTATCAGTAGTATCAGGAACCTATGTCATTTACACGCCTGGCATATTTCGAGTGCTTGAAGGCCCCACTGGCCCAAAGAAATTTAGAAAGATTCTTCTTTCTCGATGGTGATCGGTCATGGTATCCATACCCTTGCTTCTTTTTCAGCCAAATCCTTCTTTCCCTTCGCTTCTCCCGCTCTGAGAGCCTGATCTACTCAAACTCTTTTCCCTGCCCCCCCCCCCGGCACAAGTAGTTTGGGCCAGTTGTTGGTACAACTCAATTTCACAGTGTTGGGCACGAAAGTTAGAATTAAAGAACATACTCTCTGCCCCAAGTTACAACTATGTTTAGATTTCAGAATTCCAAACCAATCTCAATTCTAAGACTAACAAATCCAACCCAACATACAAAAATTTTAAAGCTGTTCTTGACATACATGAATTAGCATCAAGAATCCCTTAAATGGTTCGAAAATTCTTATATAAACGGTTTATCCATTACCCAAAAAACATCAAAACTGAAGAATTAGATTATAAAAAAAGAAAAAAAAAGGCTCAGATCTGTATTAAATCAGGCAGTGGGAAAGAAATCCGCCATGGCTGCAACTTCAGGTTGCATGCAATGCCTTCCTGGTTGCCCCGCCAAGATACGGTTCTAAATCCACACTGCCCAGATTTCACTCAGATTTCCATTATCATCACAGCCTTGTAGAACAACAACTACCAACCAACCAGAGAAGCCCACGCGCCACCACAACCACACGGAAGATTATTCCAGAGACAGAGGGAGCATATGCATGTATGTATGAGAAATAGAGAGAGAAAGAGAGGAGATCTGGGGAAGATCAAAGTATAATTGGATGGAGGGAGTATATTTATGTTCTTTCTATTTTCTTTTCAAAAAGGGCTGTTGATTTTTCGGGTATGAAATCATCAGCTCATATGATCGGAATCAATATTGGCGGAGAGGGGCAACCGCCCTTTTTAAGGAAACTTCCCTTCTCCCCGGCCGGAGCCTCATTCTTCGAGCTCTGAGCAACACTCGACCAAACCCTAGAATTTGGCCGGTCGGCATTGCTTTTATATCATCAGTATCCTGTATCCCCATTGGTTTATTATCAATTGCCCTGTTTTCAATAACTTATTTACGTAAAAAGATTTATTATCCAAAATAACCGAAATATATATAATTGAAAAAGATTTATCCAAATTTTAATCTTTGGATAAAAAAAGCCTATATTCGGTAAGATTTATTGTTACAGTTAAATATAATCTAGAAATTTAAAGTTAGATATATCTTATCAAAATTTTAAATTTTATCTAAATTTCAATTGCATTATCAGAATTTTTGCTCCGAATTTTTCACCACTTATCCTAGTTTTGATTTTTTAGGATTTAATTAAAAAAAACACTTATCCTAATTTCGGATTTATGAAAAAAAAAACACTTATCCTATATTTTTTTAATTAAAATCTAGAATAAAAATGAGTTGGAAATGGAGCTGATGACGTGGCCTTTGACGTGGCCTTTTCACTCTCGCTCTCTCTCTTCTTTTAACGCTTCTCTCTCTTTCTTTCTTTCTCTTACACATGCCAGCACTTTCTTTCTCTCTACTTTTCTCTCTCTTCCTTTTTTTTTCTCTTAAATTTTTAAAATGCAATATCTCAAAATTTAAAAGTCAAAAAAATAATTCAAAATCACTGTTTTAATCACATCGCTAAGACGAATCAAACAAGTTTACTTATCATATATTTCAAAATTTATAAATAAAATAAAATTATTTTTCACTTGTAATTAACTGTATATGGTTTTCACATTTATAAACTTAGAAGTCTATTTCACAATTTTGATGTAAATAACTGTATAATGGTTTTCACATTTATAAACTGAGAATTCTATTCCACACTTATATAAAAATGTGAAATTATTTTGACATGTATATGAGCTTAATAACTGTGTATTGAAATAACTGTGATGTGTATATCACAGTTATTTTGGTTAGAGTTTGAAGTCTATTTCACCGTTTTGATGTAAATAACTGTATATTGGTTTTCACATTTATAAACTGAGAATTCTATTTCACAGTTTTGAAGTTTATTTCACAGTTTTGATGTAAATAACTGTATAATGGTTTTTACATTTATAAACTGAGAAATTTATTTCACAGTTTTAATGTCTATTTCACAAAATTTGATGTAAATAACTGTATAATGGTTTTCAAATTTATAAACTGAGAAATCTATTTCACAATTTTGATGTAAATAACTGTATAATGATTTTCACATTTATAAATTGAGAAGTATATTTCACAGTTTTGATGTAAATAACTGTTTAATGGTTTTCACATTATAAACTGAAAACTCTATTTCACAATTTTAATGTAAATAACTGTATAATGATTTTCACATTTATAAATGAGAATTCTATTTCACAGTTATATAAAATATGAAATTATTTTGACATGTATATGAGCTTAATAACTGTGTATTGAAATAACTATGATGTGTATATCACAGTTATTTTGGTTAGAGTTTGAAGTGTATATGAGCTTAAGAAATTTGACAAATCAAAATTGCGACGAAGATTATGAGAAGGAGAGAGTATGTACCAAGAAAAAAAAACATCAAACAGAGTCGTAAAATGTATACAATTAGCAATAAATACAAAACTTCAATCAGCAATTTCTCTTCCACATTTTCGAATAATTTTAGATTAATTTACAATGATCTCTCAACTGCATCAATGGGTCGCTTAAAACATCTCTCAATTGCATCTATGAGTTTTGTTCAGTGCCAAAACTGCAACTAAACTGGTCAAACTCCATGTCATTGCCGAGATGATAGACTCATATATCACGGTCCGAAACCTCAAGAACTCATATATATGCAAAATACCATGTAAGAAATCGAAATTATGATATTAGAAACAACTGTAATCCTAGAAAAAATAGTGAGACAACTAGATTTTATATCCCTCAGTTCCTGTGCTATAAAATTATCACTATTCGCTCTCCTCGGCATCAATGTATCTATCAAAACCCATGTCAATAACAGAAACAAGAACATTGCTTCAACTATCTCGAAACATAAATCCATTGAAACCAACTCCATAGCCTCACAAGCCTTAAATCAACCAAAATCTTGAAATAACAGATTAATGTAAACCTGTTGATAAAAATATCACAAGACTTATTTTTTCTCTAAGACATTCAAAACCCAATTCACAAACAACAGAATAAAGACAGAAATAATAATCAAACTACAAAAGAAATAATTTTTAACACACACAAACACATATATTTAACTATATATCCAGAATTGGATCAGGTTGAGAAAACAAACCTGTCAAAGTATTATTCTGCACATGAAAGAGAGAGGGGGGGGGTTGGTGAAGAGGGTTATTTCTTGAATTCAAATTCCTATTATCGAGAATGATCCTGGAAAGTTGAATTGGGGTGAATGGGATTTGGGGTTGACGAAATTGAGAGCTAAGGAACCGAGATTTTGAACAAAATTGGATTTTTCAAATTCCTCCCCAATTTCCTCCCCAAACACAGGCTTCTCATTACTCATCATCCCGGGCACCCACGAACTCCGGGAACCAGCATCACCAGAATCCATCATTCCCCCACCGCTGCTGCCACCAAAGCTGTGGCAAATGTCGTGAATTGAAGATCGCCTCGACGGCCTGCCAAAAACGTCGTTGAAATCAACGTCCAATTCATCGGAGTTCCTCGATGATGAAGAAGGCTCGATCGAAGAACTAGGGTTGTGGAGAAGCTTGAACGGATCGCCGGTGGTGGAGAAGCTGGAATGGATTGCGCACGAATTGCGAATAGAGAGAGAAGAGAAGAGAAGATTGCGCATAGAGAGAGAAAGAGAATGAGTCGGGGCAGTTTGGCCATTTAAATTATTATAAATATGGTCAGGGACTCTACGGTCGTTTTGATTTCAACTCTTGAATTCTAAGGTAGAATTCGAAATGTACGATTTTTATTGGTAAATTCCACTATATCTCAAGGTCTTATTGGTAAAAATCTCTTTTAATAATTATATTATATAAGGTAACTATTAAACTTACTATGCATGAATTATGAATTGAGAAAAAAGAAGTGGTAATGGTATTTAAAAAAATATATATTATTATAATAAAATATAAATAGAAACATTAATTTTTTAGTATATTAGAATATTTTAGGTAATACTTCAATACTAATTACTCATAATAGTTACTATATATGATAATTATTAATGTTTAACTTAACGTTACTATATATGGTAAATATAAATATTAGAGAAAAATTACTATATAAGATCACTATTAGAATCTTTAATTTTTTTTTTTTGTAAGATGACGGTTATTATATTAGTTAGGGTGGGTTTGGCATTGCTTCTGATTATATGAAAGTGATTCTCAATAAGTGATTTAAGTAAAAGTGATTATTCAAAACTCAATACTGTGTTTGGCTTACAATTTTGAAAAGTGATTTTATGTCAAAATTTCAAATATGCTTGGCTACCACACTATATAAGTGATTAAAAAATTAATAATGACTAAAATACCCTTACACATTTAAACTCATAAGAATCCTCCTCAATTAAAAAAAGAAAACATATTAATTTGAAAATTAAAGATAAAACGAAACTTGAATTTTCAATGTTAACTACTACCGGATGTTGCAATTTGTAATGCCAATCGATCATGAAATTGATTCATTTCTCGTTCATCTATGGCTACTCGAGAATAAGTTGTGTTTTCTACATCAGAGTCTCGGGTCAGTACAAGTTCGGGACGTCCCTCATAATTGCGAAATACTTCATCCACTTTAGCTTTTTTTCTGATAAAGTTATGAAGAGCCATTGATGTACATACTACTGCAACTTGCACGTCAAAAGTAAATGAGTGCATGTCATTTAAAATTCTCCATCGAGCTTTCCACACTCCAAAGCTTCGCTCGATTATGCTTCTCAGTGAAGAGTGAGCGTGGTTGAACTTTTCTTGTGTGTTTCTAGGTTGTTCCCCACGACGAAAATCAGGCAAGTGATATCTCTCTCCTTTGTATAGTGCTAAATAACCTTTAATATTTGGATAACCTGCATCAATCAAATAGTATTTCTCTGCAAAAATATTGAAATTATTTATTGATATAATAAAAAATTACATAATATTAAAATTATTGTATGTGTAATGATACTAACCTCCTTTAGGATGTGGAAAATTTAATTATGAATTTCTTAGTGCGTGATAAAAAATGTGTGTATCATGACTTGAAAAATTACTTTTTCAAGGCATAGTAAAAATATTATTCTATTAATAAATTAGATAAGAAACAAATAACAAAATAAAATAAAAATAAGAAATTACCAGAAAGTCCATACGAACGAACTGACCGTTCACAAGTGCTAAGACGTCTCTTCTCAAATGGACCAATGGCGGGAAAATGTTACAATTCAAAATTCAAAAATAATACTGATATTTCTATTTTTATCTGCTAAGTAATTAAATGGAGTAAATTACACGACAATATTTTTAACCTACGTCTTTCTCACTCTACAAACTAAATTTGCTGTCGCTCTCTCTCTAGAAGGTACGCTCCATTCTTTTCCATTTTCCAGTAAACCGTGACTAATCTAATTTCGTTATTACTTAGTTTAATTTCTACAGTTCAATCGCGAAATTGAACGCGCCCCTTTGAAATAACTCGTCGGAATCGGTGAATCGAAGTGAGAAATTGAAGAAAATGGGCCAGATTCAGTACTCTGAGAAGTACTTCGATGACATTTACGAGTACAGGTAATTTGGTCGATTTCGCTGATCTAAATTCTTAGAACAGTTGATTTTGTTTGAAAATTAAGTTAGGGTTTGGATGATTGATGATTGCAGGCATGTCGTTCTTCCTACAGATGTGGCCAAACAGCTTCCTAAGAATCACTTGCTCTCAGAAGTAAGTTTTTTTTTTAAGTTTCTAGGGCTTATTCATTGTCTATGAGAAGTTTTGATGTTCCTTCGTTCTTGGTAGTTTTGGTACTAAAGTGCTTATATTAATTTTGGATAGCTTTATGGTTATGAACTGGTTTCATAAAGAAACTTGTATGGAGGATTATTAATATGATATTTGTTCGTAGATTCGTGACATTAGGCTACATAATAGTGTTGGAAATGGATAACGGAAAGTTAAGTTTAACTTAACGTTGATCTAGTTTCTAACGGAAGTTCGTTATGTGTTAACGGAACTAGTTACAAATGGTAATCTACATTTGTTGTAGATTATATATAACTCATTTAATGTCCCAAAACCATTTCCGTGTGAATGAGAAATTAATGACAAATGATTTGTAACTTAAATATTGGGTCAAAGTGTGATTTGGGTTGGTCCCAAAATTGGTTTGGACTTGTTGTGGCTAAAGGGCCGACGAGCAGGCTGAATAAGCTTTTGCACGGCCGTGCAAGTGTCTAGGACACGGCCGTGCACCGTGCCTTGCCTTGCCACTCGACCGTGCTGAGCCATGAACTCGACCGTGCATATTGCCTTGCACGGCCGTGCAGTTCATTGGACACGGCCGTGCAAGTCTTTATTATACCCGAAAAGTTGTGACTTTTCAAGGGAAAAGCCACCAAACCCTTTGACTCTCTTTATATACTTCCCCTCCGAATTTCAATTTAAATACACAGTCATTTGAGTCTCCCTACCCTCTAATAAGATAGAAAAACATACCCAATCATTGCATATTGTTGCATTCAATCCTTCAAAGTCCAAAGTTCAAAACAAAGTGTTGTTCGTTAGAGTAATTGATTTGGAGTGCTCCTATCATTTACTTGTAAGTCGTTTTATCTTACTAGAAGATTGCCATTTAAACCGTAAGCACCTGTGCGGGGCAATAACTTCTTACGGAGATTGTATTAAATACAAGACTCGACTTGTCTCTTTGTTTTTCCAATCTCCGTTACATTTTCTGTCAAGTTTTTTTTCGTTAAGTTCTTGAGAAGCCTAGCAATTGTCCAACAAATAACAAATAGTGAATGTGATAAACCATACATATTCGTATGTGACCATTCCTGACTTGTTTATTCCCTGAGATTATGCTATTGATTGGTTTTCTCATTTTTTAATGACAGCCTATAGTTGTTCAGCCAATGAATTACTGTTTTTAAGTTTGTTTTTTAACAATTTTGTGACATTTTTGATCTTGTATATTATTACTCCATACAGAAATAGAGACATTATGTGATATTGTCAATGTTTGTTTAATCAATCACTTTATGTTTCCCCATATATACTTTCACTGCCTCAAAAAAAAAAAAAAAGTTGTTCCCATTTGCATTTTTGTTGTCCCATTTCCATAATTGTTTTGTTAAAATGGTTAAATTTCTATGTTGCCAACCAAAGAACAAAAGGGAGAGAGGAGATGATGAGAACCAACCAAGGAATAAGTAAACCTCATTAAGGTTATTTATGGAAATGAAAATAGGTTATTAAAATTGTTTGAATAGTCATATTGAACTATCATGGTGAGATGAAGGGAGTAGTTTTGTGATAGTTGATAAATGTTCCAACAATCATAGTCTAATACTGTGATTCTCATTTTTGCCATTTATTTAAGGTAACAGAAATCAACAAATAATTAGGTAATTGCCTAATTAATATTTATTATGGGTAGAGCTGTCAATTCGGTAATACGGAATGAGACGGGACGTAACTATGAAATCCCGCAATTTTACGGGATGGGACGTCCTGAATTCTTCGTGGGACAGAAAATCCTCGTCCCGTCCCATCCCACTTCGGGTCCGCTCCCGAGTTTTGTTTATGGAGGAAAGGGAAGGAAATGGGAGGAAATGGAGGCCTCATTTCCCTCCCCTCCAATCCCCCCACATTTGGGGGGATTGGAGGGGAGGGAAATGAGGCCTCCATTTCCCCCATTTCCTTCCCTTTCCTCCCTACAAAAAAACTCAGGAGCACACCAAGGGAGGAAATCATCTTCATTTCCTCCCATTTCCTTCCCTTTCCTCCATAAACAAAACTCGAGAGCGGACCTTTCGGGACACGGGATAATACGGTACAATGCGGTACAAGAAGATGCTAATATTGTAAAATTATTTTTTTTTCTAACTGAGATGATGCCAAAACATCAAATTGAAAACATAAGATTAATTTTTTGCAATCCTACAAGATAAAAACTTGTTAAATTCATAAAATAGCTTAATCAACACACAAAAAAAAAAAAATCAATGGAAAGTTTGAAAAAAAAAAAACTAAGAATTAAGTTCTAAAATACCTTTGAGATTTTTTTTTTTAATTTAAATTAAAATTATAAAAATGCGGGACGTCCCATCCCCATTAGTCACGCGTCCCAAACGGGATGTCCTAAATAGGCCCGCTTTTATACGGGATTAAAATATACTATCCAATCCCGTCCCATTTGTATGGCGGGACGGAATGATCCCAAATTGACGGCATCAGCTTTTCCGATGCTTGGTTATAAATTGATTGGAATTTTGTTGATGTAGAATGAGTGGCGTGCAATCGGAGTGCAGCAGAGCCGAGGATGGGTGCACTATGCAATTCACCGACCTGAGCCACACATCATGCTCTTCAGAAGGCCACTCAATAACCAGCAGCAACAGGAGAATCAGGCTCAGCAAAACATTCCTGTCAAGTGAAATTGCTCCTCTGCAATTATTATGCTATGAGCTGTTTCCAATCCCACATATAGATCTCATTTCCTCTAGAAATGAGTGTATGATACAATTGGTATCTATCTAGGTCTTATGGTGTAATGTTACCTGCACACTTGTTTAATTCTGTTGCGTTTAAAGAATTTGGTACTCAAATCTTCTGTTTTGTTATTGACCTAAATGACAATGGTGCTTGGTATGAAAGCCTTAAAGACCAATATGTGGTTAACTTTTTCTTCTTAAGTTTCTTCAATTCTCAATCTTAGTTTATGGTTAGGGAGTATCAGTGGTTGTCCATAAGGAACGGTTCAGTGTAGAGCCAAATTTCATAATTAATGTGTGGGGAGCCATTTTTTTATCCTCCTTTTTTTTAAAGAGTAGCAGTGGTTCAGAAAGAAACTTCCAGTGAAATTGGTTAAGTACTGCTCTGTCTGTATCAATATAATGTACTAACCATATGCACTGTGTCATAAACTCACCTTATCTCTATCAGCTTATTCTAGTTTTGGGTAGTTTCATGCTAGGCTGGCAAAAATTACCCATTACCCATCAACCCGCTCTACTTGACCTAACAATTACCCAACCTAACTCAACCCAATTAATTTTGCGGATTGAACCGGATAACTCGTTTTGACTTGTTAATTTCGCGAGTTAAGACGGGTTTAACTCACTAATCCGTCTCAACCCAAATATATTACGATCCTGTTGTGAACCCTCCTACTCCCAGCTATAATGTTGTGAACCTTCCTACTCCCAGCTATAACTGCCGCCTTCTCTTTCCCATCCTTCCACTGTCCTCCTACTCATTCCTTGGCTTCGTCAAATTTTTACTCATTCCTCCTCTTCATCAATTTGTTAGACTTTGCCTAGAACATGATTGTGGATTTGTGGGTTTATTTTTTTTTGTTTGAATCTCTATTATGTTTTGCTTCAGGTTTATTTTTGAATTTTTAAATATATTTTAGATCTGGGATTTGGCGATTAGTTTACTTTTTATTTTAATTTTTTTGACTTGCATTTTTTGCTTTTGATTTTTTGTGAGAATCAACGGCACTTCTCCCTACCAAAATAAATGTTCGAAAATTTTCCAAATTTATTCTTTATCAAGAGCAAATTTGAAATTTTTGTTCCAAAATGAATATCCATTTTTTTCAAATTTACTTTTTATCAAAAGCAAATTTGAATGTTTTTTGGACATTCATCTTGAGATGGAGTAGTTTTTTTTTCCATAAATATTAAAAGATTATTTTAATACTCCTCCGTCCCCGATTAAATGTCCCCTATTAAATATCGTAGCTTGCTTGTCATTATTTTTAAGGAATGTGCTTTACTAATTTGTACAATGATAAAATTGCATTAAGTTACTATCCTTATTTGGAAATGCAACATTTATTTTGAATTGAACAAAATGAAAAGTGTAACATTTATTTTGAAAAATAGAGAATATATTATTTAAATCATTCTTTTAGTTTGCATTTTGGTAAGTTAATGCATTGTTATAATTAAAAAAATATAATATATATGCATACTATACGTATAGTTATGTGCTATTTATATAAAAAATAATAAACAAAATTTACCTACTAAACTTGTACAATTTGTGTGCTTGTTGTGACCCAAAAAATATCTCTTTTGAACATAACAACAGAAGGTTTGCTAAAACAAACATGACAATCATGCACATACAACAAGGAAAAATCATAAAGCAGACTTAGCGGATTAACCATTCTAACACAGGCTCATTTAACCCGTCTATTTAAATGGGTTAAGACAAGTTGTACTCATTTCAAACCGTTACCTGTTTTAACCCGTAACTCGTCATAACCCGAATCAACCAAACCCGATTGCCAGGGCAATTTCATGTTGCGGAAAAGTAGGCGATTTCTAACAATTTTCTCCCTATGCCATGCCAGGAAAGTGAGTCTCACTTTTTTATGATCAACTTTGCTGAATTCTGTCCAATATTCTATTAAAAAAACTTTAATCCCCTGAGATCTTAAAAATTGTTATTGTTTGATATGATAGGCCATTTATGAGACGATCAATGTTATTTATTTAGGTCAGATTGACACTTTTTGGCCGAGACTATGCAGGGCCGTTCCTAAACTTTTGTGGGCTCCAGACGAAATCAGATGAAGAGGCCCCTAATTAATCGACATTTTTACCTAGATAAAACAGAAGTAAAGTAATGACACTTATCTTAAATCGTCATATAAATGCTGATGTGATTACGCTGCAGAAAGACATGATGGTTGAACAAATATTTTCATCGAGTATCCTTTAACAGAAGCAGGAGTACATGTAACTAACCTTGAAAACAGGGGCCTTAATATCTTCAACTTTTATGCAATGGGTACGGTCTTTCATTGGATCAAAGAGCTGAGCCCTGAACACAGGTGACCAAGCTGCAAGCACCAACTTGTGTGCTGGAAAGATTTCTCCATCAACTTCAAAATTAACATCAGTTCCCTTTCCACATTCCAAGAGTTGCCCAAAATGTTGAACTCCAATAAAATCAAACCTGAAAGATGACTAAAAGTAAAAAACGATTAAAGAAGCACAAGATCATTACTCACACCCAATTCATCAGAATTATTTTCTTCATCTAAAATTGCATGTTGTTCAATGTTACTAATACTAGTAATACCCAATCCATTAGAATTTTTATGACCCGAGTCTCTTTTAAAAACAAATGTATCAATAGCCCCCTTCTGTGAAGCATTAAATTGCTCAAGAACTTTTCTTTTTTTTTCTTTTCTGACAACCAGATGGCTGTTTTTTTTAAAACATTATTAAATAAAATCAAACACAATTGTAATACCAAAAGAACATCAACACCTGAATTCTTGTAAGATGAAGTCTTGTGACGAATGATTCTTTCAATAAACTGATTTGAACCTATAATCACAATATCAAATATCAAAAATCAAATCATAGGAATTGAAGTAAAATAAAAAATTCCCAAATAAAATCCTAAAAGTAAGTGTAGTAATTTGAGAACGAAATAATGAAACTTCTATCCCCAAATTAACTTGAATTGAAGTAATCTACAATCAAATAAAGGAATTGAAGTCAAAAATTAAATTACCTTTTTGTTTGTTGGCAAAATCTTTGTTAATTTGTTAAATAGAAGCCTTAAATAGTGGAACTAGGAAGACACAGAGAAAAGAGATAGCAGGATGGTGGTGGACGGCGTCGGCGGGCGACTGGCGACGATCGTCTCAGACTCTCAGTCTCTTCGTCTTCGGTTGGACTAAGAAGAAATAGAGAAATGAGTCCTTTCTTTCTTTTCCGTGTATGTTAGTGTTTAACAAAAGAATTTTTTTTTTTTTTTTAAATCTGAATGTGGGCCTTTTTTAAATCTGAACGTGGGCCTTTAACAAAAGATTTTTTTTTTCAAATCTGAATGTGGGCCTTTTTAAAAAATTGAATATGGGCCTTTTTTAAAAACTGAATGTGGGTCTTTTTTAAATATTTATTATAATTATAAAAAACATATGCATACTATATACACTAAAGCCTACTTAAAAATGGGCCCCTTACCACTAAGGGCCCCGGGCGGTTGTCCTCACTGACTTCCCCCCTTGGGCCGGCCCTGAGACTATGTACAGTGATTTCATCCCGCTTTCTCATTTCATCTAATATTTCATCTATTCATTTCATTTAACCCCCTACAATACAATGGCTGAATTAAATTAAATTTAAACTCTCTCCAAGGCTCCAACTCATCATTCTATACCCCACCACTTTTATTTTATTTATATTTTCTATTTTTATGATTAGTAAAATAATAATAATTATTATTATTATTTATAATTAAAAAAATATTTCACACTTAATTAAAAAATATTGCATCAATTTATAGGAAAAAAAATAATGATTTTTTAAAAAATAAAGGCTAAAATGAAGAAAAATAATTGAGAAATGAATGTTTTTTTATTTTTTTTGTCCAAATCAAATGAAGCTTATATCAATTTATAGGGAAAAAAAGAGATGAATTTTGGTGAAAAGAAATTAAAAAAATAATAATTTGCTAGGTGATAATTCAGCTCAAAGAATTGGGATAAAAAAAAAAATTCGAAAATCCAACGGACCTTAAGAACGTGACACGTGGAAGGATCAGGAAAAACAAACAAAAAAAAATAATTGCTTAGCCTCACGCGCCTTGTGGGGCGGTGAGTCACACGCGCCATTTTCTGATCAATCCGGTGCCGCCACGTGTTCAAGAAGCTAGTTTTTTTTTTTTTTTCATCCCGTTGAAAATTTTCATTTCTCAATTTCATCTCACCCTATCTCATTCAACCATTGCAGTGTTTCATCCGACTGAATCCAGCACCAAGAAAGGAGCTTTCAAACAAATGAAAAACCAAGCTCTTAAATTCGAAAATTGGGATGAAACACTGCAATGGTTATTTTATAGCACTCATAAAACTTAGAAAACAAGACGGGATTTAAAACAACCATTGCAGTCGTTATTATATAACCTTTCAGTCGTTATCAATTGGTATAATTGATAACGACTGAAAGGTTATATGATAATGAGAGGAATGACTGAACGAAATTTAAGAAAACAAGACGGGATTTAAACCCTCAATAATAGTTGCTCACAGCAAAACTATATTTCATAAATCAAATATCAAAAGTCTGATTTTCGAATTACAACTTTGAGGCTATTTTATAGCACTCATAAAACTTAGAAAACAAGAAATATCTGTTGGAAATGGATAACGGAAAGTTAAGTTTAACTTAACGTTGATCTAGTTTCTAACGGAAGTTCGTTATGTGTTAACGGAACTAGTTACAAATTATATTCTACATGAGTTGTAGATTATTATACTTATTTAATGTCTCTAAAACCATTTAGGGTGAATGAGAATTAATGACAAGTGTTTTTGTAACTTAACGGAAGTTAAATAAAGGGTTAAAGTTAACTTGGGTTGACTTGGACTGATCCAAATGAGTTTTGGGTCACAACTGTTCTCAAAAGGTTTTCGTGACCTTTCAGTTCTGGGCTTCAGCGCGGTCGCGCTCCAGCCTAGAGCGGCCGCGCTGATCTTAAGTAAATCATGGCCTGGTCTCGGGATGCCAGCGCGGTCGCGCCAAGGCAAGAGCGGCCGCGCTCGTGCTCAGATTTTGAACAGGTTTGGCACCTCTTGGAGTGAACAGCCATGAACCCTTTAACTTCTTTTAAATAGTTTCCCTCCGAATTTCAATTATAACATACAGTCATTCTGAGCCTTTTACCCTCTAGAGAGATAAATTAACATACCCAAATCATTGCATATTGTTGCATTCAATCTTTCAAGTCCAAAGTTCTAAAACCTTTGTTGTTCGTTAGATTAGTTATATTGGAGTGCTCCTTATAACTAATAGTAAGTCGTTTTATCTTACTAGAGTTTTGTCATACAACCGTAAGCACCAGTGCGGGACAAATAACTCTTACGGAGATTGTATTAAATACAAGACTCGACTTGAATCCCTTTGTTTTTCAATCTCCGTTACTTTTGCTGTCAGTTTTTTCGTTAAGTCTTAAAGAAGCCATAGCAATTGTCCAACAATCGTAAGAGTTATTTCAACGCTTCTTCAAGATTATCAAGAGATGGCAAACGAGAAAGACACCACTTCATCTAGTCAAGGGAATGTGACGCCTCCATCACAAGGTGATACTACATTCAACAATGTTGCTCCCGCTCCTACAACTCATCACATCAGTCATGGTGAGAAACCCGCGAAATTCACCGGTGTGGATTTCAAGAGATGGCAACAGAAGATGCTCTTCTACTTGACCACCCTAAGCTTGCACCACTTCTTAAAGGAAGATCCTCCGGCAGTAGAAAAAGGTGATCCGGACCCTCAAAGGCAAATGGCAAAGGAGGCTTGGGCTCACGGTAATTTTCTATGTAAAAACTATATCTTGAATGGACTTGACGATGCACTATACAATGTGTATAGTACAAGCCGAGTTAGCCAAGGCGTTGTGGGACACCTTGGAAAGGAAGTACAAGATCGAGGATGCCGGGTCAAAGAAATTTGTCGTCGGTAAGTATCTTGACTTTATGATGGTCGATTCCAAATCGGTAACAACTCAAGTAGATGAATTCCAAATCATTCTACATGGTCTTGATGCCGAGGGGATGATCATGAATGATCCATTTAAGGTGGCTTCTATCATTGAAAAGTTGCCTCCTTCGTGGAAGGACTTCAAGAACTATCTCAAGCATAAACGCAAGGAGATGTCCTTAGAAGACATTGTTGTTCGTCTTCAAATAGAAGAGAACAATAGAATGAATGAGGCCAAAGTTGCTAAAGGCAAGATGGAGGCAAAGGTCAATCTCGCCGAGGCTAGCACGAGTGGCACAAAGAGAAAGCATTCCGAAAATACCGGGAATGCTAAGAAAGGGAAGAAGAAGACCTCTAAAAGGTTCAAGGGGTCGTGCTATAATTGTGGCAAACCGGGCCACTTGTCAAGGGATTGTCGTCTCCCGAAGAAAGAGGCGAACAATGTTGACCACATGGACCTAGACTTTGCAGCGGTTGTGTTTGAAGCCAACGTTGCAAATTTGGAGGAGAACCCTAAAGCATGGTGGATAGATACCGGTGCTACCCGCCATATTTGTGGTAACAAGGAAAGTTTCTCCTCTATACTCCCATCTCCGGAAGAAAGCTTTACATGGGAAATTCTGCAACCTCCGATGTTCAAGGCATTGGAAACGTGATTTTGAAGATGACTTCCGGAAAAGAAGTAACCTTGTTGGATGTACTGCATGTTCCAGACATCCGTAAAAATTTAGTGTCCGGCGCTTTGCTTAGTAAGGCCGGTTTTAGACTAGTATTCGAATCCGACAAATTTGTACTAACCAAGAATGGGTTGTTTCTTGGAAAAGGTTACCTCGAGGAGGGCCTTTTTAAAATGAATGTAATGACTGTAATCCGCCAAGGTGCGATGAATAAAAGTTGTGTTCCTTATGTTTACTTGTCGGAAAGTTCTAATTTATGGCATGATAGATTAGGACATGTAAACCTCGACACCATTAAGAAATTAGCGAGACAAGATTTAATCCAAATGACTAAATCCGACTCGACTAATAGGTGCGAAGTTTGTGTTGAGGCAAAAATGACTAAGTCACCATTTAATGCCATACAAAGAGACACGACTCCTCTCGAGTTAATTCACACCGACATATGTGATTTAAAACTAGTGCAAACTCGAGGAGGTAAAAAGTACTTCATTACATTTATAGATGATTGCACTAAGTATTGTTATGTCTATCTCTTAAGAAGTAAGGATGAAGCCTTAGGGGCTTTTGAAACTTATAAGAAAGAAGTTGAGAATCAACTTAACTTGAAAATTAAGAAAATTAGAAGCGATAGAGGTGGAGAATATGAAGCACCGTTTGAAGGACTATGTTGGGAATCCGGCATAATTCATCAAACAACGGCTCCATATACCCCTCAATCTAATGGAGTTGCCGAACGCAAAAACCGCACTCTCAAAGAGATGATGAACGCGCTTTTGATCAGTTCCCAGCTTACCCGACAACTTGTGGGGGAAGCAATACTAACTTCTAATTATGTTCTTAATAAAATACCCAAGAAAGGTATTGATAAGACGCCCTATGAATTATGGCATAATCGTAGGCCATGTTTTAAATACCTTAAAGTGTGGGGGTGTTTGGCCAAGGTTGAAGTACCTAAGCCTAAACAAGTCAAGATTGGCCCAAAGACCATCGACCGTGTTTTTATTGGATATGCCAATAATAGTAGTGCCTATCGGTTTATAGTGCATAAATCGGACATTCCTGGATATGCACGTAGGAACTACTATAGAATCAAGGAATGCGGTATTCTTTGAAAACATTTTTCCGGTTAAGGACAGGAAAGATGTAGGTTCTAATAAGAGAACACATGAGTCTACATCCGATCCTTCTCAAATAGAAGATGAAGAACCGAGACGTAGCAAAAGGGCAAGAGTGGAAAAGACTTTTGGTCCTGATTTTCTATCTTACATGTTAGAAAACGAACCATCAACTGTTTAAAGAAGCTTTGTCCTGGTCCTGGATAGTTCGTTACGGAAGGAAGCTATTAACGGTGAAATAGAATCCATAATGCTCAACAATACTTGGGAATTAGTTGATCTCCTCCCGAGGTTGCAAACCATTAGGTTGCAAATGGATCCTTAAACGGAAGTATAAGGCGGATGGATCTATCGAAAAGTACAAAGCTAGGCTAGTTGCCAAAGGCTTTAGACAGAAAGAGGGATATGATTTCTTTGATACATACTCCCCTGTCACAAGGATCACATCTATTCGTGTTCTCATAGCTATTGCAGCAGTGCATAATCTTGAGATACACCAAATGGATGTGAAAGGCTTTCCTTAATGGAGAACTTGATGAAGAAATTTACATGGAACAACCCGAAGGGTTCGTGGTTCCTGGTAAAGAAAGAAAGGTGTGTAAACTTGTAAAATCCTTGTATGGACTAAAACAAGCACCTAAACAATGGCATGAGAAGTTCGATAGAACCATGTTATCAAATGGATTCAAGATCAATGAATGTGACAAATGTGTCTACATTAAAGGAACATCTGAATCATTCGTTATCGTTTGTCTTTATGTAGACGACATGCTCATAATGGGAAGTAATCATGATTTAATCATGAATACCAAAGGCATGTTAAAGAAGAACTTTGACATGAAAGACATGGGATTAGGCGATGTAATATTAGGGATAAAGATCTCTAGAACATACGAAGGATTAGTTCTTTCACAATCCCATTACCTAGAGAATGTTCTTCGGAAATTCAATGTCTTTGATGACCCTCCGGCTAAGACACTGTAGACTTGGCTCTACATTTAGCCAAGAACGAAGGGGAACCAGTTTCTCAACTGGAATATGCAAGAATAATTGGCGATCGATGTACTTAACAAATTGTACTCGTCCGGACATTGCATATTCATGAGCAAACTAAGTAGGTTCACAAGCAATCCTAGTACTGATCATTGGAAAGCACTAATGAGAGTACTAAGATATTTAAAGTATACATTAAACCATGGGATACTTTACAATAAATATCCAGCAGATTAGAAGGATACCGTGATGCCAATTGGATATCGGACACGAAAGACTCTAAATCCACAAGTGGATATGTATTCACTATAGGTGGAGGAGCGAGTGTCATGGAAATCCTCCAAACAAACGTGTATAGCGGATCCACGATGGAATCCGAGTTTATCGCGTTAGATAAAGCCGGGGAAGAAGCGAGAATGGCTTAAGAACTTCCTGGAGGATGTTCCTTGTTGGAGCAAACGCTCGCTTTGTACTAATCCATTGTGATAGTCAATCGGCAATTGGAAGGGCACATAATAGTATGTACAATGGTAAGTCTAGACATATTCGTCGTAGACACAATACCATTAGACAGCTTGATCAAGAATGGCGTTATCACCATTGATTATGTAAAATCATGTGATAACTTAGCGGATCCATTTACCAAAGGTATAAATAGAGATCAACCGTATAAACTGTTAAGGGAATGGGTTTAAAACCCACAACAAAAGAACTTATAGCGGACACTCAACCTTGAGAAATGGAGATCCCGTGCCCTTGGTTCAATGAGACAACCAAGTTATAAGTTCTAGTAGAGTTACTTGGAAACAACAACTCGGTTTATTAACACCTGGAGATGTTGAATACTCATTCCCGTAACATCCAAGTACAAGCACATGCAGCAGTGGTAAGGGTAAGTTGAGAAAACTTTTAATGATTTCTATACCTACGGGTGGAGTAGTGCATGATACTCCTTATAGTGAGAATCACCTATATAAGCGAGAGGTAATTAGGCCGCCTTTAAATGAACACTTATGAATGAGATACGGTCCAGGGCCAAAATGGACAAAACGTGAGAACAACAATTGTTAGAGCTGTTATTATGTGAGTATTATTGTCTTGGTATACACCGACAGCCATCGGTTCAAAGCGACTCGCTACCAAATGGCTAGTATATCCGATAATATTTCACTAGGGAAGATTCAAGGCCACAAGCTATCTATCCCGATGTAATAATAGTTCGCCGGAACTTTGGACGAAATTGCATTCATGCATTAATTGTCATTCATGTGGGGGATTGTTGGAAATGGATAACGGAAAGTTAAGTTTAACTTAACGTTGATCTAGTTTCTAACGGAAGTTCGTTATGTGTTAACGGAACTAGTTACAAATTATATTCTACATGAGTTGTAGATTATTATACTTATTTAATGTCTCTAAAACCATTTAGGGTGAATGAGAATTAATGACAAGTGTTTTTGTAACTTAACGGAAGTTAAATAAAGGGTTAAAGTTAACTTGGGTTGACTTGGACAGATCCAAATGAGTTTTGGGTCACAACCTGTTCTCAAAAGGTTTTCGTGACCTTTCGGTTTCGGGCTTCAGCGCGGTCGCGCTCCGGCCTAGAGCGGTCGCGCCGATCTTAAGTAAATCATGGCTTGGTCTCGGGATGCCGGCGCGGTCGCGCCAAGGCAAGAGCGGCCGCGCTCGTGCTCAGATTTTGAACAGGTTTGGCACCTCTTGGAGTGAACAGCCATGAACCCTTTAACTTCTTTTAAATAGTTTCCCTCCGAATTTCAATTATAACATACAGTCATTCTGAGCCTTTTACCCTCTAGAGAGATAAATTAACATACCCAAATCATTGCATATTGTTGCATTCAATCTTTCAAGTCCAAAGTTCTAAAACCTTTGTTGTTCGTTAGATTAGTTATATTGGAGTGCTCCTTATAACTAATAGTAAGTCGTTTTATCTTACTAGAGTTTTGTCATACAACCGTAAGCACCAGTGCGGGACAAATAACTCTTACGGAGATTGTATTAAATACAAGACTCGACTTGAATCCCTTTGTTTTTCAATCTCCGTTATTTTTGCTGTCAGTTTTTTCGTTAAGTCTTAAAGAAGTCATAGCAATTGTCCAACAATATCCTCCTAAAATAAAGCCTAACCTATAAGGTAACCTAATAGAAGTCTAAAACTACTAAATCAATGCTAAATCTACTCTAAAACCTCTTATAATCGTCCTACTACATTTAATTCCGAAAATATTAATAAAATAACAATTAATTAAAATAAAACTCATATTTATCCCATCATACTGCATCATTAAATCTGACAGTTTTAACTAACGGAGTACTGTTAGATTTTGTACAATTATTTTGGTCCTTTTTTATGACTCAGGCTCCGTTTGTTTGGTTGTTTGGGGGAAAATGTTTTTCGTCATTTTTCGGTGTTTGTTTCGCACCAGAAAATGGGAAAAACTTCATTTTTATCTTATTTTCCGGAAAACATTTTCATTTTTCGAAAAACATTTTGTTGAAAATCATTTTCCGGAAAATATTTTACGCTAAACAAACGGAGCCTCAAATGCTTTTGCCACTGCAAATTTATTGATTTATTTCTAGTATATTATTTACAAATACATTTTTGTTGCATTTATTATATTTCCTTTTTAAATAAATTCATGGATGGAAAAGTAAATAATGAAAATTTTGAAAAATAGACGAATATTATTTTAGTAATGGAAATTTTGGAAAATTGATGTCGATATATACACACACACACATGATAATTTCCTCATATATCAATCTTCAGGTTGTTTCAAAGTACATTTTGCACGAATTGGACATCATATGGAACAAGAAATCTGACAAGCGCCAGTCAAGCAACATCGTCTCCAACTTAAGCAACATCCTCTCCAGAAGGTTGTAACTAGCAGCGCCAAGGAGGTACAAATCCACTCTAACTTAAAGTGTTAGTTTCTGAACAGTAGATCGATCTACAGCTACAGCTAAAGCTAAAGCTACATCAGCAACAAATGTAAATCTCTAACCCGTTGCCTTACTCATTGCAGTGTAGCCACAACCCATATGTCCAGACGGACAATGAATTTAATTTATGCATCCAAAATAACTTACCCTTGTCAATTGAACAACAAACTGTGTTGGAATTGGATGAAATAGAAGGGGAAATTGGTTCTGTGGTTCAGGGAATCCCTTCAGTTATTCGAGATAAAAGAAATATCTCATCATGCAAATATACTACAAGTGAGAATGCCATTAGTTTAGAGGATTTACGACAGCGTTTTAGCATGACTCGTGAAGATGCTGCAAAGAGCTTTGATAGTAAGATTCTATACTTAAACGAACTGTAAATTTCTTCCCAACAGCAGCTCTTGGTAGTTCTGATATAAATAAAAATATGCGTAATTTCTTTTGTTTAATGGATATCTACACTGGTTTTTGATATTTCTCAAATTCTTGTTGTCAGACTGACGCTGCAATTTTTAAATACAGGGCAGGGGACATGGCAATTTTCTGTACTTATCTATTGCCCCCTTCGTCCTTAAAGTCCAGTCTACTCCCCTCATAGCCAATTGGGTTTGAGATGGAACCCCAAACTTTGTTATCATACAATTTTAACCTGTAGTAAACATTGCTCATAATCTATTTATAACATATCTGATTTCAATAATTACCAAGACTTGGAGGAGATTGACAAATCACACTGTATGGTGCAGAATTCTACTGAGCATCAAAATGTCCAATTTTATCTGACGTAAATGCGTTAAAATGTGTGTCCGAGCAGATACATGCCGCAATGGCTGTTCTTATGCTGTTTATTCGTCTTATTGAATTTTAGACAAATAGAGCCGTACTTATCTGGATTATCTCCTTTATGCAGTTAGTGTATCCACGTTTAAGCGTGTGTGTAGAAAGCACGGGATATCCCGCTGGCCATTTCGCAAGAGAAAGAAGAAGTATGAGTCCCCATCAGAGCTCAAGAGCATGAATATAGCCGAACAAGAATCTGGCACTGCAAGTTCTGGCCAAGCAGATCTCCATCCTGTGAACCCTGAGCAAGAAGGTCAGTTTGTGACAGTGAAGGCAAAGTATTTAGATAAAATGATCAGGTTTGATCTCCCTTATTTGTCAGAAATGATAGAGTTGGAGGACCAAATCGCAAAGAGGTTGAAGTTAGAGGTTGGAAGTTTTAGCATAGAGTATGAGGATGAAGATGGAGATCAGATTTTGTTGACCAGCTCTGAAGATTTAAGGTACTGTATAGATACTTGGACATGCCTGGGTAAGACAACAATAAGAATGTTTGTAAAGTTAACTACCAGCTGAGGGGAATATGCATCATACTACCACTAAGTTTACAGTGTTGCAATGTGGGACTTAATGTTCCAAAAGTTGCAATTTAGTACACCATGTTCTCACAAAGTTGCAATCCAAAGCAATTTTGGACGGCCGTTAAAAATGATGGACGTCACCTACATCCATGGCCGTGTATCCGCTTCTGCCTGATATGTACGCCCTCCATCCAGGAAAGATTATCCCATTTTGACTTTCTTCGTCAACTCAATCGATATTTGGTCATAATTGTATGAAATCTCACAATTACTATGTATGAAAATCTCATAATCCCTATGCATTTCTAAAAATTGTTGCTTTGCCTCTTGGGAGTAAAGTTGTATTCACGGTTTGTTTGTAATAGATCGAGGTAGTATTATATTCCGTAAAAAACAATAGACTTCAATTGTGGCGAAATTCCACATAAATTTGTAATTAGATAAAGCAATAGAATATAAAGTCAATTTCCTTGAATGATATCAACTTTTTTAAAAATAACATTTTTCTTTCCTAAGGCTACTCCCAGCGGTGACCCTCCCTTGAGGGTCACCAGAAAAGACAAACCACAAATGAAAAAAAAAAATGAAAAGTCACGTTATTTGTTTGCCCGGGCAATTGGCCGACCCAAGGTTGGGTTAGGTTGTTTCCATACTTTTGCCACATGTCACCCAATAATTGGGTGGCACGTTTTTATATAAATATATTTTTAAAATTAATATATTTTATATAATTATATAAAATGATAATTATATAAAATAAAAAATATATCAAGTAAATTATAAATTATGAATTTATAATTGTATGGGTAATTATTTTTAATAATTGTACGGGTAATTTTAGAAATATTATTACTAATACATTATTTAAAAAAAAAAAATGATAAGTATTTTAGATAAGTTGGAGTAAATAGAAATAAATATTTTATTAAAAGGTTGGATTGGGGTTGGGTCACTGATGGGAGTATAAATTATATAAGGTTAGGGTTATGTATATGGAAGTGAGAGAAATTAATATTTTAATAGAGGTTGGGTTGGGACAGGGTCACTGATGAGATAGTCTAAATGACTTTGCCTTAATCCATTAATCCAATCTAAATAATGAGACGTTCGAATTTCATTCCAAATAAAACTTTGAACAATTTCTCAATCTGACATTTAGGAAAACCTCGTCGAATAATATTTTTTTCTGAGCACTCAATATATTAGAGAAATCGGGTTGCCGAGAAAACGACCACTAGAAATCCCAAATTCACGAAACATCTTGTGCAATAAGAACAATAATATTAACCGCACTATGAACTAATGTGAGATTCGCCACAATTAAAAGATCACAAAATCTAGGGAGAAACGTGTTTCTCCATATTTATGGAGAAACGGGTTTTTCTCACGCACAAAAACACAGACACGGCCACAGACTTCCTCACCAATACCTCTCCAATCAAAAACACCGTCTCCTTCACCCCCAAATCAACGGCAACTCAATCGCCTTCCACCGTTCACCACCATCACCCTTCAACACCGAACCCCTCTCCGTACCCAAATCAGCGTTCACCGGTGGCCTCCTTCGTCGTTCTCTCCCTCTACTCCGGTTAAATGGAAATCTAATCCAATCCCCTTTCCATTGCTACCCTGTTCCAAAGCCTAAGCCGTTCACCGCCACTGCTCCCCAACAACGTTCAATCGCCCATTACCGTCTTCCTCATTCTCCCCAAGCCGTCGTTTCTCCGTTCAAGACCCGTAACCGCCGCCAATTTCAGTTCAACCAGCCGCCAATTTCGCCAACCATCGGAAGCTCCTTATACCCAAATTTTTTTCTGGGCAATTTAGAATATCAACATTAATTCCTCACGGTTGATTGAGCTCTTGTTTCCATTAATTCTAAATTTCTGGTTATGTTGGGTGAATATCTCCGTTTTTGTTGTCTCTGGATATCATCTTTTGTTGTTTCTGAATATCAATTAAAAAGGTTTTGGGTTCTGGATATTAATTAAAAAGCTTCTGGATATCCAGAACCTTGTGAAAGTGATATCCAGATCAGAAATTTGGTCTTGGCCTTGGATTTGATCTCAAATCTTTTTTCTGGATATATGTTCCAAAGCTTCTGGATATCAATCCCAAAGCTTCTGGATATCCAGAAACCCGTTTCTCCATAACTTATGGAGAAACGCGTTTCTTCCTAGATCTACTCTTAAAAGATATAGAAAACAACAAACAAATAACCCAACAAAAGATCATAGAATCTCAACGAAGGAATGAAACATTGTGAAACATAGACTCTCAATAAATGAGACAAATTTATTATTTGACAAAGAAATATTATAAATACCAACAACACACAATTATTTGTAATCTTAACAGATTTGTGTTGTTGAAAAAAGTTTACAATGATAAAATTAACGGACAAAAGGAAGACAAAAGGAAGATAGATGGATACGAATAGCAATGACACATTGTTGGTGTGGAGAAGGAAAGAAGGTTTTGGGGCAGTTTTCAAAAAGGAGAATTCAATTTTAGAGCTAAATAAAAATAATTTAGTTTTTATAAAATTATGATAAAAATTTGATAGAGTGAAATCCAAGTGGGGCAAATTTTTGAGGGAATAATTCTACATAAAAATTCATAATATTTTCGAAAGCCCAGACACAAGATTTAGATCAAAATTATTTATAAATTCAACATTCCTCTAACCTAGTCAAATAAAATTTATAAATATCAAAACTACCCGCCAGCTAATAAAACCCAAAACCCGATCCCTCCCCTCCCATTACCCACTTTCATTCTCTCTCTCAACTCAACTATGTCCGTGCTTCCTCTAATTCATATGTTGTTCTTTGATTCCAGTAGAGTTGGTGTTTTCTGTTTTGACCACAACTTGAATCTCCTTCCCATTGGCAATGAACTCATCAATGGTCAAAAGATAAGACTATTCAAAAGATGATTTATTTATTTACCCGTAAGTTATTGTGAAAGCTCCTTCCACCACCCGGGATTACATTTTCTCACCTTAAATAAAGGCTCAAGAATCAGGGTTCATAAGGATCAGGGTTCAAGGGTTTGATTTGAGGGGACAGATTCTTTAATCACATTAAAATATAGTGTTTGTCTTTTTTAAGACAAGGAATACTGTGTGTGAGATTAAAGAATCTGTCCCCTCAAATGAAACCCTTGAACCCTGATTCTTGAGCCTTTATTTAAGGTGAGAAAATGTCATCCCGGGTGGTGGAAGGAGCTTTCACAGTAACTTACTCTGGTATTGTTTTATGAGAATTGTTATATAAACCCGTAAAATTGTTGAGTAAACCCGTAACACGATAAAACCACCCCAAAAAATTAAAACAAATCCCTCACTTTTCCCTTTATACCCCACTCACCCCCACACACACACCCATTAACCCTTTCATTCTCTCACCCACACCATCCATCACCATTTTAGAGAGAGAAAGAGAGTGAAAATCAGTTTGAGAGAAAGAAAAGAAGAAGAAATCATCTGATTTTTAGAGTGTGAGAATGAGAAATTTCGATTTTTGGTTCGATTGCATTTAAATTTCTGAATTTGGATGGTTCGGCCGCTACCAACCGAAAATTTGGATCTGTTCGGCCAGTAGTGGCCGAACTTTACTTAAAAATCGTCCACACCCGGCCGAACCACCCAGATTCGGCAAACCAGAGCCGAACTTTTTAAAAATTTCGGTCAGGTGTGGCCGAACTTTTTCAATATTTTCGGCCGGATGTGGCCGAACCTGAATTGAATTTCGGTTACTACTGGCCGAATTTTTGCAAAATCTGAATTTTCTAATATGTTGAAGAACTGAGAAATGGAAAGTGAGAAAATAGGGTTTAATGGAGAAATGGTAGTGGGTGGAGGATTGTGTCGAAGCTGCGTAGTGGCGGTTGGGAGGTGGTGGCCGAATTCGAGAGAGATGGTGGGTTGGGATGAAGGGTGGTAGAGTGGTTAGGTTGAGGGGGAAGGTGGGGTAATGGATGTATGTATTAGGGATAGAAAAATATTTTCATTCGGTGGCATAATTGTAATTTTATCGTTACGGGTTTACTCAACAATTTTACGGGTTTATATAAGAATTCTCTTGTTTTATTTTTGGTCGTCCCTATTTATTGACAATTTCTTCTGGTAAGATTAGACTCAAGCCAAAAGAAAAATGATTGGGAGAGTTGAAGAAGAAGAAGAAGAAGAAGAAGAAGAAGAAGAAGAAGAAGAAGAAGAAGAAGAAGAAGAAGAAGAAGAAGAAGAAGTAGGAATTGATCCAACAACGAGCTTGTTCTTATCCCAGCCCAGCAGCCCATCATCTCTGTATGTCTTGGGTTATGGTTGTGGATATGGGAATGGGTTCACAATTATCCGGTCACCATCCCCGCCGCCGTTGTCTCCGCTGTGGGAATTCTCCGATCATCATCCAGAAATCCAAAACTCTTTCGGAGGACTTCATAACACAATTCCAACAGAAGTCCGCAGCATCCCGTACTTCACCCATAAATCGACCATCGAAATCATCATCAGTCAGGTCAATTCAACCCTCGAACTTTGAGTCCTATCCATCTTTTCCGGTATAATGATCGGTCGCTGAAAAGATACCCCTTCGGTCCTCTCACTTTTTTAGTGCTTAATTTGATTAAACTTTAATTAATGATATGTGAATGACTAATTATACAAATGAAATTCTGAAATGTGTTATTGATACACCATTATAATTATAATAAGTACTACCAATAACAATTTTTAGATTTTCATTTGAATAATAGGAAACTGCATCGTCTCGATGGGTTAAGAAGGCTCTTGAGGAGATTGAGATTAAGATTGAGATTGAGATTGAGATTGACCTCCAAAAGCTTGTTGGCGTTTCCAAAATACAAGGCAAGGTGACATCCCAGTTTTCTATACATGCTATTTTAAAATTGGGAAGGCTCTTAGTGAAATTGTTATTGTTTTTTTCAAGTAACTTCTTCAGATTATTTCGTTTTTATAAGAGATGCAATTTTTCCCCATCCCCATAAGTAGGTCAGGTGAGCCCGCAATCAGCGACAGTTACACCTCGCACCTTGTTACTTGAAGCCCCAAAGCAAGATGCTGGGTCTGCTATTATTGAGGCAGCAGATTATTTGTCTCCGAATAAAGCTCCTTTGAGCTTAGTAGAAGTGTCCTCTTCGATTGTAGAGTCAACAAATGGCACTTGCGAGGCTAAGTGCCTTGCTGTAAATACCATAAATCAGAAGAAAAGAACTATTTCATCAAGCGAAAGTGCAGTAACTGGGAGCTCGGTCAGTTTAGAGGTTCTCCAACAACATTTTAGCATGACTCGTGAAAAAGCCGCTGAGTGCCTTAGAGGTAAGCTTCTACACTTGTCTGAATCATACAATTATTTTACAATATCTGAAGCTCCTGGATAGTTCTAAGTCTCTGGAAAACATATGTCACATGTTAAGACATATGCTTTGTGATGGCACGAGCTTAGAGTGTCGGACATGGGAATTTTTCAGACCACATTAATGAAGTGTTAAATACTGACATGGGGTTTGAGCTTCAACGTGAAAGCATTCTTTCAGACATGACAATTTTCATAACGAAGGGTGAAAGTGTTTTGTATGTAAACACTTCTAAGGGAGGATGATGATTCAATGTAGCATCAAATATATATACACTTCTAAGCTCTTTAGTCTCTCTGTATAAAACGCATCTGAGTTGGCACGTTAATGTGAATGCTGTCATCTTTGTGGTGTGAACCATAATCATATATTTCTCTCCTTTTTGCAGTTAGTGTGCCCACATTGAAGCGCAGCTGTAGGAAGCATGGTATCTCCCGCTGGCCATATCTCAAGAAAACAAAAAAAACTCCATCCCTGTTTGATCTGAACTGCGTAAATGTAAATTTAAGAGATTCCATAGCAGAGAATAATAAGAAAATAACTATTTCATCAAGCAAACGTGCTGGAACTGGAACCTCTATTAGTTTAGAGGATCTTCAACAACATTGTTACATGACTCGTAACGAAGCCGCTAAGAAACTTGGAGGTAAGCATCTACACTTAGTTGAATCATACAATTATTTTTGAACTGAAGTTATTGGCAGAATTCTTCTGGGCACTAAAAGGTCCAAGTTTCATCCAACATAATTGAATAAAAATGGATTCCAAGCGAGTACACACATACTGAAATGGCTATATTTATGTTGATTAATTATTCATCTTCTTAAATCATAGACAAATAAAGTTTTATTATCTGGATCTGGAATGTATCCTTTATGCAGTTAGTGTATCCACACTGAAGCGTGCATGTAGAGAGCACAAGATCTCCAGCTGGTTACATCTCAAGAGAAGGGAGAAGTCTGAATCCCCACCAGAGATGAAGAGCATGAGTGTAACCAAACAAGATATTGTCACTGCAGGATCCAGCCAAACTGATCTCCGTGCTGTGAATTATGTGCAAGAAGTTAAGTTTGTGACAGTAAAGGCAACATATAAAGATAAAATGATCAGGTTCGATCTGCCTTATTTGTCAAAAATGGTGAAGTTGGAGGAGGAAGTGGCCAAGAGGTTGAAGCTAGAGGTTGGAAGTTTTAGCATCGAGTATGTAGATGAAGCTAATGATCAGATTTTGTTGGCCTGCTCTGACGATTTACAATATTGTACAGATACTTGGAAATCCCTTGGTAAGGCAGAAATAAGAATGGTCGTTAAGTTAACTACTACCAGCTGACACTGGTGTTGTTGATGTATGCCTCAACATCTCCTGGAAATAAGGAAACTTGGACTTGTTGACCAAGTCTTTAATTGTTGAAGTTTGTATTATGGATATTCAGTTATGAGAATAAATTTGCAAGTTTTTTATGCTTATGTCTATTTCTAGCTACTACCTTTGTTGATTTTATGCTTTCTTTGAGTTCAAAAATATAATATGGATTCTGAAACACCTTTCACAGCATTCCTCCTCCAGTGTTTACGGGTGAAAATTATCAAGTATGGGCGGGTAAAATGGATGCTTAACAAAGGAAAACTGGGATTCTCTCAAGGGTGAAAGGGATGCAAATGCTGAATCTAATCAGGGAGTTTGATATGCAGAAGATGAAGTCAGAATATGGTGACAAACTTCTCAGCATTGCTGATCAGGTAAGGTTGCGTGGAGGTAAATTTTCTGATTCCAGAGTTGTTCACAATTTTTTTGTAACTCTTCCATAAAGGTTTGAGATAATGATTTCCTATTTAGAGAACAGTAAAGATCTGTCAAGTATTACCTTAGTATAATTATTGAGTGCTTTGCTGACTTGAGAGCAAAGAAGGCTCATCAGGTAGGAAGGCTCAGTTAAAAGTGTTTTTTTTTGTTTAGCAAAAATAGCTTTTGTTTGACGGTGAGGCCAAAAATATTATCGGTTGTTTTGGAAATAATTTGTGCCAAAATTCAGATGATATGGGCATTGGATTCAACAGATGGTAAGATGATCATTGATGAGCAATTTATGAAACAAAAGAGGTCAAACATTCAGCAGAATTCTCCGTGGATGCTTAGCGTCTGCAGAATCTGTAACAGCAGTAGAAGAAGTCTCAGAGTTTAGCCAATCAGACTCTTTTTCTCTGAATCAACATCATGAGGTATTAGTAATGCAAGATGTGGCTCCGTGACTATAAAGGCAACATATGGTGCTATTGTAAAGCTTGATCCGCATGCCCAAAGATATTTGTTGGAATCACTACACTTATTCGAGATAAAAGAAATATCTCATCAGGCAAATGTTGCTTCAAGTGAGAGTACTGAGATAAGTTTAGAGGATCTACAACAGCATTTTACCATGACTCATGAAGAAGCATCAAAGAGATTTGGTGGTAACTTTCTATACTTAAGTAAATTAATTGAATATTCATTTTCGATAGAAGCTCTTAATTAGTGTCCCGACTTGATATGTTAAAAACATGCTTAAAGACCTTTGATATGTGGATACTTAACAAGAGTTTGAATGTTTGCCCAAAAGTGTGGCTAGGATGGCAGTATGGCACGGTAATATGAATGCTTTCTGTAGTACTGAGTTGTGACTCCTAAATCCTAGATAAATTTAGTGGTGACCACGCGCTGAAGACTCGAATCTGGAGGTACTTTTTGCCGGTGTATATGTGCTCCGTTAGTGAATACGAACATTGATCATCAATTATGTTTGGAGATTTTATGGATATTGCATGGTGCTGTTTATGTAGGAATCGTCTGCTTGCGCGGCTGCAGAGCTGCTTGTGTTCATGTAATAGTAGTTGTATTATCTTCTTTTTCTTTCTCCAGTTTTTAACCATTATTGTTCTTAAGTTTTTGGTCTATACTGCAAGATATGGGACGATTCATACAAAGTACGTGTTTGTATGATGAACATTTACCACTATGAATTCCCTTAATTTCTGATATGAGTTCGATGATTATATTTTAAGTAATTATTTTTGGATTTAACACCCCATTAGACTAGTCAGCTATAAAGAGTAAATTATACGAGTGAACCCCTTGACCCCCTCGAACCTTTATTAAAAGCGAGAAAAAGTCAAGCCGGGGCTGTTGAAGGAGCTTTCACAATAACTTACTCTGGTATTTTATCTTGTATTTTATAATTGGCCGTGCCTATTTAATGACATCTTCATGTTACATTAGTTAGACTCGCACGCCAAAGAAAAATGATTATGAGAAGTGAAGAAGAAGAAGAAGAAGGATTTGATCTAACAACAATGAGTTTGTTCTCATCACAGCCCAGTAGTACATCGTTCTCATACGGCTTGGGTTTGGAGTATGAGGATGATGAGTTCAAGTTCATCTGCTTTCCACCTTCACCGCCTTCTCCCCCCTTGTCTCCACTGTGGAAGCTCTCCGATGACCACCCAATCCCAACAAAAGTCAACAGTGTTCCACAATTACCATCTTGCCTGCCCTTGAATCTGCTGTGGTGGAAATACTTCTATGAAGACTTCTCTGTCCGTCCAGAAAGCCAACACTCTTTCAATCCAGTCGTAGCATTAATCAGCGGTCTGCCGGGCTTCAATAATTCAATCACCAAACTCATGCGCTATAAGTGGTCAACCTACAAAAATTTGAGTCCTACTAGTGAGGTTTGTTCTTTACCATCTCAATTTTTTTTCATAGTCAAATTAATATATACTTTTCTTGCATATTGTAGAAATTAGCTATAACTTTAACATAAATCGAAAGAAATGCACAGGGCCGGCCCGAGACTAGGCCAAATAGGCCGTCCCCTTGGTCTCCAAAAATAGTCAAATTAATGTATAGTTTGTGTTCAAAATTTTGTGAACTTCTTTTGTGACTTTAGTATTACTCTTCCTAATTGTTCAACAGGCTGAAGAAAACAGGATGATCCGCTTAAATGCAATACATGCAATGATGCAAAACATGAGCATCTCCAGCTATGCTAATGTTGGTACCTCCAAGAAGGTATACTGCCCGCCACTAACTTAAGTGTTCGACTTTTGAATATACTCCCTCCGTCTCAAAATGATCGTCCCACTTTTCTTGTCATTACTACGAATGAACTTTGAGCAATAATTTTAGATTGATTTAACTATCCTAATAAATATCTAAAACTTGTTGATACACCATCAACAATACTATCAACAAGTTTTAGATATTCATTAGGATAGTTAAATCAATCTCAAATTATTGCTCAAAGTTCACGGGAAAAAAATTGGGGAGATCATTTTGGGACAGAGGGAGTATATATGTGTGTATATATAGTATAGTAGATCGATCTCTAGCTTAGTTTGCATCAGCAACATGCATTGTATACATCTTTAACTTCTTATCTCATTCATGTGACCATGAAAATTTGGCGAAATCGTACATTTGAGGATTAAGAAATCAGAGGATTGTTTTGTTTTCATGGCCAAACTGAATGTTTTCTAGGATTCAATAGTCAAATCACACTAATCATAGATAATGAAAATTATGAAACTGATGTTCAATGAATGTTATAACATTTGTCAGCATATTCAAACAATGCAGCGGAATAAACTTATTTTAAACTGAGAATAATCTGGATTTAAATGATCATTTACAAGCAAAGTTAGCAAACTGCTTGTAGACTAGCTTTACGGCCAAAAAGCTTTCACTGTTAAAATCTTTGAATGGGTTACAAAGATTAAAATGAATAATAGTGAAATACTAAAACCAAGGTTCTTTTAGAAAAGATCTATCTAGACTGAATAGAGTAGCAAAAGAAGAATGCTTCTGCCTTCTTGCCACACCAAATAGGTATATTGCGCCTCTACTAAACTTTGAACTTCTGAATAGTATTCCCACTGTCCCAAAATAAAAGACCAAAAAAATTCAAAATTTCACTTGACCAAGAGCAAATTTGAAAAAAAAAAAATTGGTCATTCATTTTGGGACAAAGGTAGCATAAAACTTGTATTATGCCACTAATTTGATTCTTTTCCCATGGCAGCATACCATCCCCCGAATTCTACAAATAGAGGATGAACTTAATATGTGCATCCAAAATAACTTGCCTTCGTCCATTGGACCATCTGAAGTCATACATTCAACAGAATTCTCTGTAGATGCTTCAGTGTCTGTAGAATCCATGACAGCAGTAGAAAAGGCCTCAGAGTTTAGCCAAACAGACCCTTTCTCTATGAATCAAAATCATAAGTCTGTGACTCTAAAGGAGGCAGCATATGGTGCTATTGCAAAGCTTGATCCACAAGCCCAACGATCTGTGTTGAAATTGGATGAAATTGAAGGGGCTAGTGGTTGTGTGATGTAGCGGGCACTGCAGAAGACCAGGCGGCCGCCTCCCTCTTCATGAGGCGTGCGCCTCAAACTGCAACAACAAAGGCCGACAATCTGGATTCCATGCGGCCGCCTCATGAGACACCATGCGGCCGCCTCAAGGCTTGACATTCAAGACGAATGGCTCGGCTGTTCAGGCGCTCGCCTGGGTGCAGCGAGGCGCCCGCCTGGCGTTGTGGGTGGTTTACGTATTTGCTTGGTATTTGCGTTTTTAAGTCGTGCACTGAATATTTGTTTTTCAAACATGGGTATTTTAGTCCTTTGCTTTATTATTTGTTGCTAGGGTTTTAGAAGTATTTAAACAACTTTGGTATTTGTTTAGGAACAACTTTTGATTAATTAATTCTAGAATTGCTTGAGCATTCTTTTGGGGTTAAACCCTAGCAGCCATTGTTGGTTGAGTTTGAAGGTAGATTCCTTCTGTTTTGTTGAGGTTTTCCATTAATTGGTTAATCTCTTGTTTGTGTTCCGCTGCGTTTACATCAGTTGGTATCAGAGCGAGGCTCAATCCAGGCAGATGGCAGGCAAAAACGGAAACAACAACGACGCTCTTCTTGCATTCCTTGAACGTATGAACCAAGAAGCACAGGAACGAGACCGTCAGGCTGTGATTCGCGATAAACAGCCGCACTCGTCACGCCCGATATGGTTAGGCTTTTGGAGGGTTTGCAGGTTGGTGGTCGCCGAAGGCAACGGGCAGGAGTTCGAGCACCTGCAGGAAACGGAGGGAACAATCGTTTTCGTCCGGCCGGAGGGGAGGATTCAGATTCGGAGGGTGAAGATGATTTTATCGCTGCACCTGCGGATCAGGCTCCTAAAATCAAAGCTGATCTACCCTTTTTCACAGGGGAGTTAGACATAGGAGAATTTACAGATTGGCTTTCCGAGGTAGAAAATATTTTGCCTTGATGGATGTTCCGGAAGAGAGGAAGGTGCTATATGTGGCCTACAAACTTCGTGGTGGTGCGTCGGCTTGGTGGGAACAGTTGAATAATCATCGTCGAAGGAATGGTAAGCTACCAATTCGCACATGGCAAAGGATGAAGACGGCGTTAAAACAAAGATTCTTGCCTGCAGATTATGAGCAGTTGATCTATCAGAAATTCCTTGATTGCAGGCAAGATAATCGGACAGTCGATCAATACACGCACAAGTTTCATACAGCTGCTGCGAGCGATTTGGGTGAATCGGAAGCGGCAACAAAGCAGACAGGTATGTTTTTCCAGGTCTTCGTCCCCAAAGCATTACAAGTATGGTTAAATTATATCCTGTGCATACACTTGAGGGGGCAATTTCTCGTGCCAAAACTGCGGAGGTTCAAGAAATTGAGATTGTAGCTCCTTCTGTTCCTGCATTTAATATGGGTAATAAGGGACAATATTCGGGATCTAAACCACCTATAGTTGTTGAGAAAGAGAAAATTACTGTTACCAAGGGTGGTGACGATAAACAGGGACCCGTAGTAGCTAAGCCGGTAGGGAAAACTACTACAAATCCTAATCCTTGTGCTAAGACTTATGGAAATAAATGTTTTCGTTGTAATTTGCCTGGGCATATTTCTAATAATTGTCCTACTCGAGGGCAAGTTAATATGGTTGATAAGGATGGGGATGAAGAGGTTGAGGAGTATTGGGAGGATCCGAACACTGATAATAATGGGGATGAACATGGGACTTTTGTGTTTGAGAAATTAACTTTGACAGCTCCCTCGAATGTAGCTACTAATAGACATGGTATTTTTCGTACTATCGGGTTGGTAAATGATGAGAAGTTGAACATAATTGTGGATAGCGGGAGTTGTGATAATCTGATTGCTAGGGGAACGGTTGATAAGCTGAAATTGGAAGTCAAGAAACACCCAAAGCCATATCATGTGGGATGGATTAATGCTACGGGTAAACTCAAGGTCACTGAACAATGTTTAGTTCCTTTCTCTATTGGAAGATATAAGGAAGAAGTTCTCTGTGATGTTGTCGACATGAGTGCTTGCCAATTGTTGCTCGGAAGACCTTGGCATTATGATATTGATTCTATTCATAACGGACGGACTAATGTGATCAGTTTCGTGAAGGATGGCATCAAGTTTAATCTTTGCCCCTTGCGAGAAAAAGGGGTACATGCTAGCGAAGGAGGTGGGAAGGGAGTTATTTCCTTGTGTGTTCCCAAATATTGTATTTCAGGTACCAATAAAGCTGTGAACATAGTTGCTGTTGCACGAGGGATTACTAACAGCACTACAACTCGGGCAAAACCTTTAGTCAAAAAGAAGGCTCCGGTACAAGCTGCAAGAAGGTCAAAGACGGAGGTTTCAAAGACCAAGTACATGCCAATTCCTGCCACAAGACGTTCTTCTTCTTTGGGTTATGATTCGGGGACGAATCTTTTTCAAGTGGGAGGGAATGATGTAGCGGGCACTGCAGAAGACCAGGCGGCCGCCTCCCTCTTCATGAGGCGTGCGCCTCAAACTGCAACAACAAAGGCCGACAATCTGGATTCCATGCGGCCGCCTCATGAGACACCATGCGGCCGCCTCAAGGCTTGACATTCAAGAGGAATGGCTCGGGCATTCGGGCGCTCGCACAGGTGCGGCGGCGCCGCACTGGCGTTGTGGGTGGTTTACGTATTTGCTTGGTATTTGCGTTTTTAAGTCGTGCACTGAATATTTGTTTTTCAAACATGGGTATTTTAGTCCTTTGCTTTATTATTTGTTGCTAGGGTTTTAGAAGTATTTAAACAACTTGGGTATTTGTTTAGGAACAACTTTTGATTAATTAATTCTAGAATTGCTTGAGCATTCTTTTGGGGTTAAACCCTAGCAGCCATTGTTGGTTGAGTTTGAAGGTGGATTCCTTCTGTTTTGTTGAGGTTTTCCATTAATTGGTTAATCTCTTGTTTGTGTTCCGCTGCGTTTACATCATTGTGAGAGTATTGTGATTCGTTTAGAGGATCTACAACATCATTTTAACATGACTCATCAAGAAGTATCAAAAAGCTTTGGTGGTAACTTTCTAAACTTGAATCTGTTAAAAATTCATTTTCAATATCTGATATACTAAAAACATGCTTAAAGGCCTCTGATTTGTGGATTCCTAACAAAAGTTTTAAAAGACAAGGCAAGGGGAAGTTTTCTATGCTTATATATTACTCCTTTAGTCCCAAAATGAATGTCCAAAAATTGTTCAGATTTACTCTCGATCAAGAGCAAACTTGATTTTTTTTGGACATTCATTTTGGGACAGAGATAGCACTATTTTACTACTATAAAAATGGGAGGCCTCTTCTTGAAATTGTTATTGTTTTTGCAAGTAACTTCTTCATATTATTCTTGTTTACAAGAGATGCAATTCTTTCCCCATCCCCATCAGTAGGTCAAGCGAGCACTTTGTCACTTGAAACCCCAAAGAAAGATGATGGGTTTGTTATTATGGAGGCAACAGATGATATGTCTCCGAATAAAGCTCCTATGAGCTTAGTAGAAGTGACCCCTTCTGACACTTGCCAGGCTGAGGGCCTTGCTTTAAATACCATTAATCAGAAGAAAAGAAGTATTTCATCAAGCAAAATTGCAATAACTGGGAGCTCGATCAGTTTAGAGGATCTCCAACAACATTGTAGCGTGACTCGTGAGAAAGCCGCTGAGAACCTTGGAGGTAAATTTCTACACTTTTCTGAATCATACATTTAGTTAACAATATATGCAACATGTGAAGATCTATATATACTTTGTGTTGACACAAGTTTGATTGTCGACATGAAAGCATGGTGTCAGACACTACAATAATGTTGTGTTGATACTGACATGGGGTTTGAGGTTCAGAGTGAAAGCAATCTGTCAGACATGATAATTATCATAATGAGGTGTTTGAAGCAGAATTCTTCTGGGCATTAAAAAGTCCAAATTTTATCTGATATAATTGCGTCAAAATGTGATTCTGAGAAGACAAATCAAAATGGCAATTATATGCTGTTTATTCAGGTCCTCAGAATTATAGACGATTAGAGGCATATTACTCCCTCTATCCCTAAATGAATATCGAAAAAAGGTTCAAATTTGCTCTTGATCAAGAGCAAATTTGAAATATTTTTCGACATTCATTTAGGGACGGAGGGAGTAATCTGGATTCTCGTCTTTATGCAGTTAGTGTATCCACATTGAAGCGTGCCTGTAGACAGCACGGAATCTCCAGCTGGTTACATCTCAAGAGAATGAAGAAGTATGAGTCCCCATCAGAGCTCAAGAGCATGAATACAACCGAACAAGATAACATAGCTTCAGGATCCAGCCATGTGCAAGATGATGGGTTTGTGACCATAAAGGCAATGTATGCAGATAGAACGATTAAATTTAAATTCCCTTATTTGTCAGAAATGGCAGAGCTAGAGGAGGAAGTGGCAAAGATGTTGAAGCTAAAGGTAGGAAGTTTTAGCATAGAGTATGAGGATGAAGATGGAGATCAGATTTTGTTGACCAGATCTAAAGATGTGCGTTTATGTATAGATACTTGGACATCTCAGCATAAGACACCAATAAGAATGTTCGTAAAGCTAATTACGAGCTGAAGAATCGAGTCTGGACGTACGTGTTACGGGTGTTGCTCATGTCGTTGTTACAGACATTGATCATCACTTATTTTTTGGAGATTTTATTTCAGAATCATCTCATCTTTTTTTTTTTCTTTTCTTTTTTTTTTTTGGGTGCAAAGGATGCAGAATCATCTCATCTCATCTGCTTTGCTTGGCTGCAGAGCTGCTTGTCTTCATGCAAATGTAAATGTAAATGTAGTTGTATTATCTTATTTTTCTCTTTCGTTTCCTTTGCACCCAAATTTACCTGTCTATGGATTTTTGGGGGGAACGACACTTAATGCATCAACGCGCTTTTCGTGTATATTTCATGCCGCAAAGACACCATCAAACTAATTTCATATAGCATGCCATAACCAGTTGATCAACATGAAAACGAATAATCATATTTTATTTTTATTTTAATCAAAGTATAGATGGTTTCAGGATCGAAATCAGATCTGATACCATGATAAAATAAGGAGAGCCCAAAAATATATTATGTATTATTTATATCTCATAGTTTACATAATCTAGATAACTCATATTTATACACAAATCATTTGAGTTCTAATTATATTAGAATTCTAACAAATCTCTTTACCTTAGTCTAATAGTAAATATAATTTTAAATGGAAATACTACTAACTAACTAAGTTAACTCTCCTAAATTGGCTCAATATCAACTTAGATAACTAAATATTTTATTTTCACGAGAATATCTCTCAATAACCTAACACGTTAAAACTAGTTTTTACGATAATCCTCGTATGTGAAATGAGCCTCCGCTTAGTGGTGTGTTATTTCGTACCTTGTTTTGATTGCAATAAAACAAGTAATGAATTTGTCTCTCTCTTTAAAAAAAAAAAATCCCAGTTAAAACATTAACAATTTGATTTTGTGAAATTTTTGGCCCTAGTATTACTCTGACAAAGAACACAGATAAAAGTGAGCTGAGCGAAGGCCGAGAGCCCGAGATAATTAAACTTTACTGGCCTGGGCTTTAAACCAGCATAACGCATTCAACCCAACTTAAACAAAAGCCGCAAGTATTTGGGCAATTGGCAGTTGATCATTTGAAAACCCGACCCTTTAGTTGAGCGAAAACTGGATTCCACCGGCCCGGATTGGCGCCCTCCCGTGCTCCCCGTCCCCCCCTGAGAGCCTGAGACTGCTTTCCTACCGCCGTCTTCCTCTCGGCATTCGATTTTCCAGGTAAATCAGTTCTCGTTGCATATTTAAAATGTTTAATTTAGGGTTTATTTTGCCTGAATCAACGAAACACCAGCTACACATGTTGTGAATAGCACTCTTCTAATCGAAAAATCGACACTGAAATTGGGAAGGAGGAGTAACAATTTACCAATTTAATGTAAAAATACCGTGAATTTCCTAGATTCATAATCAGGGTTTAACGCTTCAAGGATATAAGTGCTATTTGGGTATGAGTATGAGACTATGAGTCTATAAGAGAATTGTGATTTCGTTCCACTACATTTGTTTTTTCATGGAACGAAGTTTGTACTCAATTATGATAGAATGGATGTTCATTGTTGCATACAAATTTGGCATTAAATGTACCTTCTTCTTTCCTCACGGGAATAGTTGAATAACTTGGTGAAGTTTTTTAGGTGACGAACATTTCCATAGGTACATGTATGCCTATGTGGCTTATAATTTTGTTTGTCTGGAACTCTGTAGGAAATAGGAATAGTTTTTAGGCCAATTTTATAACTCCCCTTCTCTTTTTGATGAAAATAATTTATTGTGGAATGAAATAAATTTTGTGTGATTGTGTTTGATAACTGTAGTTTAACCTTGAACTAGAGGTGTAACATAGGCTATTCAGGTTGAAGTCCCATTTGTCCCACATCAACTTTTATGAAATAATTGATCCAATATATAGATTGGATAACCTCACTCCTTAACAAAGTCTTTTAAAGGGATGATGACCTAATTCCAATATGGTATCAGAGCTGGCCCAAGTTGACGATGGATTTGTTTACCCATGTTGGGATTGAGTCGATGGTCATGTCGGCGTATTAGTGGTCCACGTGTAGAGAGGCGATGGTCATGTCGGCCTACACGTGAGGGGGCGTGTTGAAGTCTCATTTGTCTCACATCAACTTGGAGGAAATAATTGATCCAATATATTTGATAACCTCACTCCTTAATCCTTAACAATGCCTTTTAAGGGATGATGACCTAGTTCTAATAATTCATGCAACCATTAATCTTGTACCATAGCCAAAATTTAAGAAATGGGAGGATAGAATGGCTTTGGTGGCATCATAATTTCGTGTTTACTGATGTTCTCTAGTGCTCCCATTGATGTTAGGGATGTCATATTAACTGCTTGAGCATTATAAACTCTAGCCTCTTGCCCTTTCACACTTGAATCTTTCCATAAGGATTTTGGTGATCGAAATTTCTGCAATAGAGGTAACTGATGTTGCAGTACCTCTGTTGTTGCATCCTTTTGGTGGAATTGGTCATCGACTTTCTTAGAGACTTTAATTCTTTCCATTCTCTTATTGACGAACATTCCCAATACAAACCCACCACACGTGTCTCTGAACTCCCATTTCAACCGTCTGTTGGTGTTGGTAATAATTTTTGAGTGGCTTTGCAACAGAACAAGTAGCATGGCGTGGTGTGAGTTGGTGCGGAGGTGAAAGAGGTTTAATATCTTTAAAAGTGAAATGATTTGGGAACCTTATATATTTTTCAACGGCATCTTTGATTTAGTCGCTAGCAGCTGTCATTCACTTTCTAGTTTCTACGTACTCTGTATATTTACATTATACGAGTATTTGAATTCATCGATTCTTGTGGCATTAATATTTATATTTTATTGTTACTCTGGTACTCTTTGTTACTTTATTTCACAGATTTTTCTTGGCTTACTGGAGTCATCTTAATGTCGCGAGGTCGAAACATCGTTCTTGCCACAGGCCTATTAGCTTTTGCGTCTGCATGTCTGGCATTTCCCTTTTACATGGCGTAAGTAGATTCCTCAACGATATTATACTAATCTCTTGTATTGAGTTACTTGTATATTGCTAATCCCTCCATCCGGCAGAAAATAGTCTCATTCGACAAGTCAAACTCTTCATAATTGTAGTTTTAATTGTTTTATAGTTTCCTTAAACTGCCCTGGGATTATATAGTAACCCCATAAGAATTGGACCTTTTATATGGGGCAAGCCAAAGAAGAAAGTGGTATTCCTTTTTTTCACCACGGAGGTAGTATGTGTTACCGAAGCAATCTTGTTTAATTGGGTGTTATGTAAACAGGACCAAGTCATCGAAGCAGCCTGTGATCGACGCATCAAAACCGTTACCGCCTCAAGCAACTTTCCGAGGACCTTATGTCAATACAGGATCCCGTGATATTGGGCCCGATCATCAAACTTACTCTAAGAAATAAGATTTAGTTGGTGTATACAGGACCCGTGGATATTGTTTTCCTGTAACTAAACCAATAATATTTGATTATGATTGTAATCTTCTTTCATTCACTTTGGTCAAACTATTTGAAGCCGGAAAGGGAGTTTCTTCTCAAGGTTAAGTTGAAAGAGCAAAGGCAAGGGGAATAATTTATGTATGTGTGAACTACGTGAATACCATTTTGGATCCAACCGTAATCCCATGTATGTGTGAACTGTGTGTGGTCTGTCTCATTTAACATTATGCGTTTGTTGATTTTGTGGATACAAAAATGCTGATTCTGAGGCTCTTTTTATTAGAAGTTTAAGATCAAAACTGGTCGTATGCAATATTTCAATGGTGAGCTCTGTTGACATATACTACTTCCCAGCTCAAATCAAAGTTGCACAATTAAAGGAAAAGCCTCAAACTGAACTAGCTTTTTGGGCATGATTATTATAGAAAATGGAGGTAGGGAGAGGTGTTATAAGTATAAAACAAACAACATTACCCTTTAGTCCGCTTCATGGACTAGCTGCTCGCGATTCTTCCGGGTATTCACTCTCGATCTCTAAGAAATACCATACAGTCTCTCCCAATAACCTATAGAAGACAGAAGACAGAAGAGAAAATTATAAAGTACTCCCTCCATCTCAAAATGCTTGTCTCATTTGATTTTTTTATTGAACTTTGATAACAAATACTCCCTCCGTCCACTTAGTTAGTACACAGTTACTGTTTACACGGGGATTAAGAAAAAAAATAATGAAATAAATGTTGTGAGTGGAAAAGTAAAATAGGAGAGAGAATGAGTGGAGGGAATAGTAAATTATAATGGTGTTGTGAGTATTAAAATAATGTAGGAGAGAGAATGAGTGAAGGGAATAGTGATAAAAACTTTTCATTTTAAGTAAAAAAACAAAGTGTGAAGTATGTATTTGGACGCCCAAAATAGAAAGTGTGAAGTAAATAAGTGGACGGAGGGAGTATATGACAATTTAATTATGTTCATGAAATTCTAAAAATTTCTATTGATTCATCATTAATAATATTATCAACAACAACTTTAGAATTTCATGAACATATGGTCAAAATTCAACAAAAAAAAATCAAATGAAACAAATATTTTGGAACAGCGAAATATAAAAGTAATGTTAAGTAAAGTGAGACAAAATTTGAAGCAAACTTGGAGATGGCTTAAATAAATAAGTGGATTTATCATTTTGAATAGTCCCGAAATGAATCAAAAGAGAAATAAGGATACAATGTTGTTAAAATGCCCACACAATGTTCCACAATGTCAAACATTAAAAATATACGAAATTCAGAATGCATTTACCATTGATTCACATTGTTACCAACATAAGATTTCAAAATCATCGAGCAAAGATGATTTTTACAACTACGGTAGAAAAACCCCTAATTTCATAATCCCAATCACCAACATCAACAAACCCTAACACTGACCCTAAGAGCTAGTAAATTTGGTGACTGCCTTCGTCCCCTCAGAAACTGCATGCTTAGCCAACTCTCCGGGCAACACCAACCTCACCGCCGTCTGAATTTCCCGAGACGTAATCGTTGGCTTCTTGTTGTACCGGGCCAATCGAGACGACTCCTGAGCCAATTTCTCGAAAATATCATTGATGAAACTGTTCATAATCCCCATCGCCTTGCTCGAGATTCCGATGTCGGGATGAACCTGCTTCAACACCTTGAAGATGTAGATCTTGTATGTCTCCACATTCTTCTTGTTTCTCTTCTTCTTCTTGTCACCGGCTGCTGCGCCGGCCTCCTTTGGCAACTTCTTCCCGGCCTTGGGCTTCTTCTCTGCCGGAGCTTTCTCGGCGACTGGGGTCTTCTTCTCCTCAGCCGGCTTTTTCTCAGCAGCGGGTTTCTTATCTGCCTTTGGCGCCATTGCAGAAATGAGATTTTAGAAAGAGAGAAACTTGAAAATTTGATTCTAGAGAGAGAAACTAAGGCAGAACTTAATTGCAGATGTAAAGATTCCTATGCTGCTGATGGATATATATGGAGACATGGAATAAAGCGGTGTATTTGGAGTTGACGCGGATTGTCAATGTGGTCAGTTGATTTAGGATACAGGTTAACGGACAGGATTTTGGGGCGGGACTTGTTGCCATGAAAAAGGGGATCTTTGGATTGGATTAAAAAGGGTGACAAGGATTGTAATTGTAGAACGTTGATGAGATTTGGAATGAGCGGGTGAGATCATTCGTGAGTGTTGCTTGGCCAAACCGCTTCCAAAAATTTGAAATTTGTTTTAGGACATCGTTACTTATAAACTACTAATACTTTAAAGCGTTTGTTTATAAGTTAGTCAAATCATCATTTTTACCTTCTCATTTTTATAAATGTATAACAACGTTTTTCCCTCATACTTATAAACCTTTCAAAAGCTTTTTTGGAACACTTTTTTAAAAATTGATATTTAATTTTGAGGTAAAAAAATAGAAAATGAAAATTTATTTTGATTTTGATATAAATGATATACTAATTTTTTTTAAAAGCAACATGTTCAATTTGCAAAAAAAAAAAAAAAAAAAGAACAACCTTGTCGAAATAGTACCGCATATAGAGGGACTAGTAAGTAAAAGGTGTCAGAGACACGTTTTTTTTAATTTAAAAAAAAAAAAATTTAAGGGCAAAATGGGAAAAGAACAACTTAGTGAGGATAAAATGGGAAATTTGACAGTTAGTACTGTTCATAGTAGCAAGAACAAGTTCTCATTTATACTATAGATAGTGCGCTCCATCATAATGGAGCAGTTTATCCCCTTCTTCCCTCTCTCTCTCCGCCTTGTTCCCGCCACACCTCACCAAAAAAACCTCTCAACCTCTCCCGTTAATGTTGCCCTTAGGTATTTAAAATTTGAGTAATAATAAAGTTTTTTAAAAAAAGAAAGAACATTATAAAATGATGTGTTATAATTAAGTTGATATTTTTTAATTAAGTATGACCAGGGCGGTTTTGAGGGTGTGCGAGGCCACATTGCGCCCAAAATTTTAGAGGGCCTCATATTTTTCCCTACTTTAAAAACCTAGCCCTAATGCTAGTAATAATATATAAATTTAAACGTGATAATGTAGTATGTATTGCATTTAGCTTGGTTGAATAATTTTATTTTTATGTTCCTTGAGGTGCTGGGATCAAATCACCCCACACGATTTTCATGAAAATTTGAAGCCTATTTTTCCTTTGCTTGCCTGCCTTTGTTAACTTTCTTTCTTTCCTTTTACTTGTTTCAGGAAATTTTACTTTTATTTTTTTATTTTCTTATTTTATTACCAAAACTTAATTATTGTGTACTGTTTTTTATATGTAGGGCATCATATTCACATTTGGCACAGGACCCTAAAAATATTGAGACGGGCTGAGTATGGCCAATATACAATCGATTCAATTAATAAATATTGACACCTCATTTTATATACTCCTCCGTCACCAAAACTGATACTTATTTTCTTTTTGGTCCATCCCACCAAAACTGATATTGTCTAAAATGGTAAAGGAATCTTCACTATTTACCCCACTCATTCTCTCTCCTATTTCACTTTTACACTCACAACATTCTCTCTCCTAACTATTCCTCCCACTCATTCTCTCTCCTATTTAATTCTTCATACTCACAATATTTTTTTTCACTTTTTCTCTCACTTATTTTTCCTTAATTCTCGTGCCCAAAAATTTGGTATCAATGTTCGTGGGACGGAGGGAGTACATCTTTATATAAACTCGCTGTCTTTAGCGTTGCCCTAAAATTTGGCTTCTTCTTCAATGCTCAAATGTCTTGGGTATAATATCGTGCATAACTAGGCTACAAATTTCTAATTGTATACTCCCTCCGTCCCATGATAATAAGGAAAATTTCCTTTTTGGGCGTCCCACAATAATATATAACTTTCCTAAAATGGAAAGAAATCTTTACTATTCCTTCCACTCATTCTTTCTCCTACATTATTTTAATACTCACATCACCATTATAATTTACTATTCTCTCCACTCATTCTCTCTCCTATTTTATTTCCACACTCACAACACTTTCAATATAATATTTCCTCCTTAATTTTTCTCGAAAACCCAAAAGTCCCTAAAATTGTGGGACGGAGGGAGTATTAAAGTTTTGTTGCACAATGTTAGAAACATGCGGCAGAGAAAATTGATAATCACAACATACACACGAACACGAACACAAGTATTTATTGGTTCATCAACTTGGCTATGTTCACAAACAAAGGGAACGATATTATTAATATGGAGAATCATCATTTACAAATTCTCAAATTATGTGCAGGAATTTTTTATCACAATAATTCACAATTGTACAACCCTAAACTATATATATATATATTATATATAGCAGTTTCATTCCCTCATCACGCCACATATGATTATGACGTGTAATTTCATGTGGCAGTATCAACCTTAACCTTAGTTGGATTTTGTTTGATTATAACTTAAAATCAATTTTAAATATTTATCAAATGGGTTATCTAAAATGTTTAAAATTTCAAATCTTTATAACTAACCCTAAATATGTGTTACCTAAGATGTTTAATAATTCAAATCTCAATAACCAATCCAAATATATTCTTATTTATTTTTTTATCTTTTTTATTTTTTTATCTTCATTTGAGTTTATCATGGAATCTAGAGTTCTTTTTCTCAATTAACCATAGTAAACTACATTGGCTCCTATCTATCTCATCTTATCTTTATATATCACGTTAGTTTATGATCATTTATTTATTTTTCACTCATCATGTTTCATTTTTTTCTCGTATCCACCTCTACTTCCCTTTTTATTTTGCTTCGTTTTGCTAACACGTCAATTAATTCAATATATACGAGGTAATTCTAAAGTTCATACTTTTTCCTCCGATTTGATTTTGTTCAAGTTATGTTCTATTGAAATGGAATTGTCGAAGATAGTGATAAGAAAAAATGCATCATAGTATCCATATATAATATTAAAGCAGAAGAAATTCCAAGCTCCACAGCTCGCCACGTGGCAATCTCTTATTCGCCGATATTTTGCATTTTAATCCTTAAATTTCATTCATTTTCTCCAATAAATCAGCTTTTTGGTCCATAAATAACAATCATTTGTGTTTTAGTCCTTTTAATTCATTTGTTTTTTAGTCCTTTGAAAATTAAATTCCAAAATAATTCAAATTTTTGGTCCATAAAAATCATTCATTTGTGTTTTAGTACTTTTAATTCATTTGTGTTTTAGTCCTTTGAAAATTAAATCCAATAGATCCTGATAATTTGATTCATAATAAATCCAATAAGTTTAGTTAATTAATAATTATATATTAAAATAAATCCAATAAGTTTATTTAAATGAAATAAATCCAATAAGTTTGTTTAAATATTTTATATCAAAACTATCGTCTCACTTTTTAATTGTTGTATATAAACCTAACATATTGTTTTCGTCTATTTAAATGAAATTAATTATTAATTAAACTTATACATTAAAATAAATCCAATAAGTTTATTTAAATGAAACAATTCACAAATAAGTTTATTTAAATGTTTTATATCAAAATTATCGTCTAACTTTTTTATTGTTGTATACAAACCTAACATATTGTTTTCGTTTATTTAAATGAAATTAATTATTAATTAAACTTATACATTAAAATAAATCCAATAAGTTTATTTAAATGAAATAATTCACATTTTTGGTTCATAAAAATCATTCATTTGTGTTTTAGTCCTTTTAATTCATTTGTGTTTTAGTTGTTGTCTATACAGAATCATTTGTAGCTTAGTCCTTTAAAAAAGATTCATTTTGTAGCTTAGTCCTTTAAAAAGTCAAATCAATAAATCAAGGTTAATTTGAAAAAGTCTCGAAATTTCAGCATAATATTGTACGGATAAGTTTCAATTTAAAACATAGTTAATTCAGTTAATTTTATTAATTGTCGAAATTTAAGGGCTAATTTAACACGGATTGTAGGTCAAAAAAAAAACCCCGGTTAATTAGGAACTTATCCATCATTATACATAAAATGATTGAGCTGATTCTTAATTGCCAAAATTTAAGGGCTAATTTAACACAGATTGTAGGCCAAAAAATAAAAAAATCCGGTTAAAAAATTTACTTATCAATCATTATATATAAAATGATTGGGATGATTTCGCCAATACATTTTAGTTGATTTGCAAATGGCCGAAATTTTAGTTGATGTCAATTTAAATATTTACATTACATTTAAATATTGCAAGATAAGGAAGTAAATTTAAATATTTACATTACATTCAAATTAAGTTGACTTATGAAGATAACAAAAATAATTATATTTTTTTATATTCATTTTGATATATTATTTGATTGGTATTGGTTTAAATATATAACAGTATATTCCTTCTATATAAGTTTCATTAGTTTAGGAGTTTAATTAGTCTTTCTTTATTCTGTACGTATCTAGATACCGAATAGGACTCATACCACAAGTTTATGTATATCATGTACTCTATATAGGTTCCATTAGTTTAGGCCTTTGATTGTGGGTGATTTATTCAAATTTTAAATTTTTAAATTTTTAAATTTTGATAAATAGGGTAATAGATAAATATAGTTAAAATATCTGATATACATTTTGAATTTTCGAAAATCAAGTTCTAAACTAAAATTTTGAAATTTTGATAAATATGGTAATAAATAAATATAGTTAAAATTTTTGACGAAATATTTATAGGAGGCATGATTTTGATTTCAATTAACATCTGATAATTTTCTTTGTTTTCATATGAAATTTTGAATTTCATATAAAAATTCTAAAATATATAATACTAAAATTTTGATCCTATTAAAAAATTAAATAAAGAGATCATTTGTTTCAAATGTCAAACTAAAAATATCAAACTAACTAAAAATAAACTTGCCTATTTCACACTCCTTCTAAAATTAAGGATACTACAGTTCAAATATTTATCTAATTTAATACAAAAATCAACTTTTCTCATTATCACAACTCCTTAATTTAAGCATTTGAAAATTTGATTTTTTTATGAAAAGTCTAAAATATATAATACTAAAATTTCGGTCCTACTAAAAAAATTAAATAAAGAGATCAATTGTTTCAAATGTCAAACCGAAATATCAAACTAACTAAAAATAAACTTGCCTATTTCACACTTCTACTAAAGTTAAGGATATAGTTCAATATTTATCTAATGTAAATACAAAAATCAACTTTTCTTTTTATCACAACTCCTTAATTTAAGCATTTGAAATTTTGAATTTCATATGAAAATTCTAAAATATATAATACTAAAATTTAGGATGAAAATTCTAAAAATATATAATACTATGAATGAAAATCAGTTTTAACTTAAGACTATCTATTGTTAACTTTATGAAAGATAAATAAAAAAGAGAGAGTGAGTGAGAGAGAAGTAGAAAGGGATTCATAGGTGCTAGCATTAGGTGCAATATTTTTGCCGAATTTAAGCTTAATTAATTTGAATTGCACATTTACCCAAATTTTTAGGACCAAAATATTAACTCTAAATTTTACAAAAATTGACTTTTAATCGGGCTAAAATGTTAATTATTAGAGAATAATAACATTTATTTATTTTTTCAAATATTTTCCTTATATAATGCATCTATTCTTGAAAATCAATTTGAATTTCAAATTCAGCGAAAATAAGGGATTACTTATTAGATCATAAAGTATATTCCTTACTCCCATTTTTTTATATATATAGGTATTTTCTCTTTCATCGTCATCGAAATCAACAATTAGTTATTGCCCTCTTTCCTTCACTTTTCATTTACTTCATGTTTTTTTTCCTTCAAAATTGTGGTGACTTGGTTTGATTAAATAAATTTGTGTATGTTAACCATTCGTGTAAATATATTTCAGCTAAAGCACATTCTATGGGATCAATACTATTTGGTTCCTCATCCAAGATAAATGAAATGTAGTAGGAATAAACCATTTTCACTAAAAATTATTGAGTAGGTCTGCTGAGAAACGCGTTTCTCCATAACTATGAAGAAACGCGTTTTTAATAGCCAGAAGCTATACGTTTGATAACCAGAAGAAAATTTCTGGATATCGGTCTCAAAGGGTTACGGATATCCGAAGCTTTGGAACGGATATCCGGAAGCCTTTGGGCGGATATCCGAGAAAAAATAATTTGAAGCCAAATCCAAGGCCAAGACGAAATTGCTTATTGAAGGTTTTGGATATCCGAAACCTTCAAATGTATATCCAGAAATCATCAAATGAATATCGAAACATTTTGAAAGTTTACGGATATCATTTTGAAGGTTTCGGATATCACTTTCATAAGCTTACGGATATCCTTTCAAATGGTTACGGATATCCAGAACCTTTGAAACCGATATCCGAGTAACCATGGGACAAGGTCACGCCAATACAAAAAGTTTACGGATATCCTTTCAAAGGTTACGGATACCCGTAACCCGTTTCTCCATAACTTATGGAGAAACGCGTTTCTCCTAGATTTTACGAAATTTATTAGTGAAAATGTTGTTGTCTCTGTAACTAATTCCTTTCAATGCTTTTTTTTTCATAGTTTTTCAATTTTAACCAAGTTCTTATTTAAATTTCAGATTTTTTATAACTTTAAACATGTAATGGCTATGGTAAAGAAAGAATGTAGATTATTTTCATCTCATTTTATTGTAATTTTAATTCCTTTGAGCTTATAAGAATTTTTTTATTGATTGCTTTCATTTTTATTTAATAAAACTTTTTATTAACTATCTAATCTTATTTATGTTTGCATGGATTTGAATTCAAATATTATTAAGTTAATTCTAAAATTAAATAAGCAAAAGTAAATACTAAAATTAAATAATTGGTTTATTTATTTTCCAAATTTAAAAATGAAATCAACTATTTTCCTTGATTGTCATATGAATGCAATTTCATATTTTCATAAATTTATTCTATAAATAAATAAGAAAAAATAATATATTATCCCCTCCTACTAAAAATAAATTCATAGTTTAATTATTTTTCTAATTCAAACACAAATTTCACTTTTTTCTTAATTTTACGTTCCACTCTTTTTTTATATCATTGCATTCTTTTTTCACAACAATTTACGTTCCACTCTTTTTATATATATAATTCAAATTCAAGCACCTTAGATAATAATATAAGGTCTCTTTTATTTATAATTTAATCCTCCATGTTGTTTTGTTTTCTCCTAATATATGAATTTTGTGATGACTTGGTTTTAGTTGATTAATTTTTCTCTGTATACATGTATACATTTGACACTAATGCACTATTTTGGTTTATATATGCTGGTAGAAAATATATGATCTCTTTTATTTAATTTAGACAGAAATAATAGAAAAAAAACTTATTTTGAAGACTATTGAGAAAATAAACAAAGAAAAGAAAAATATAAGATAGTCTTAGGGCTCATACCATCAATGAGTTTAACTATTTAGATAATTAATTCAGATAAAAAAATAAAGAAAATAACTAAAACTATGGAGTGAATTAATTTGATAAAAGGGAAGAAAAATAACAAATACTCTGTTGAAGTTGATTAATTAACTTGGGAGGTCCCATTTCAAGATGAAATTTTCAGTAAGAGAAAAAGAATTTTGTGGGGATTTACAATGAAAAAAGCTATTATTTTTTAGGAAGAAACCACAAATTTAAGTAATTATTAGCTATGAACGGAGAAACGGGCAATCTAAGTACATGATTTCTGAATGTTTTCACAAATTTAAGTAATCATTGCTCGAAATGAAATATGTCACATGCAACGACACATGATTATTAAACGAATTTATTTACAGATTTAGAGATAGTGATTGTGTATGAAAAAATGTTTTGGTTGCAAAATAAACAAATAAAAGAACTTGGTGATCAAATGTAAAAACTTGATTAGTTAGATATTTTAGGTGAAATATGGCAAAATCTTATTAAAAAAACGGTAAAACAAGTAAATATTTTGCACAAAATTTTACTTCTTTAACTATAAGAATTTTGAAACAAAGGGAATAACGTAATTCATTCCTCGAAAATTTACAACTTATCAATTACTCTCAATTACTCCCTCCATCTCAAATTGAATGTCTACATTCAAAAAATCTATTCACTCAGCTCCTCCATCTCAAATTGAATGTCTTTACTTTTTGGAACTTGACATTCAATAAATCTATTCACTCCGCTCAAATTGAATGTCATGTTTTGTTTCAAAGTTAATGTCCTTTTGAAACTTCACCTCCAAATAACTTTATCCCTAAATCATTTTTTTTTAATTTGTTTTTTCATTGTTTATTATATTTTTGCAAAACTAATTTTTTTTATGTGAATTGCAGGAATGCCTTTGATTTATATTCTATTAAAATTCATTTTTTAAAAAATGTCCCTTAAATCTCATAATGACATTCATTTTGGGACAGAAAAAATAATATTTTATACACTTTTCATATAAATCTCAGATATAATTTTTAATAGTTGATTTATCATGCCCGTCGAGTATCGACGGGTTACTAACTAGTATATTATTAATGTTAGCAATACCCCCTTACATTATACTCCCTACAGCCCATGATAAATGTTTCAATTTGATCAACTAAATTGAACTTTGACAAAAAAAAAAAAGTTAATTATGAAAATTTGACTATCCTAATACCATTTTGAAAATGGTTATTGATACACCAGTATAAATATTATTCATAGCTATTTTTAAATTTTCATAAAGATAAATTACTTATCATTAAATGTTGGTAAAAATTCAACTTAGTTGACTAAATGCAACATTTATTTTCGGACAGATGGATGGAATACGGAAGGAACTTTTGGTATGAAAGGAAAGAAAATGAAATGACAATGTTGATATTTATTTCTCTCTCATGTTTTAATTTACAATTTGCGTGCCTTTCCTTTTCTCAAGTACTTACTTATATAGGATTGTTGTTTTCATATTCAATTTTCCATTAATGTTTTTGTAAGGATCAATTTTTTGCTTTTTTGTTGGATGTGATTAGGAATTATTGTATTATTTGAATCTATTAATTGGATTTCATAGTTAAATTTATGTTACATGTATCAAACTCCAATAAATACCATGTGATAGGGATAAAATGCATTTCATTGTTATACTTTCTTTAACAATTATAAAACTGATTCAAATGATTTTGATTTATTTCAAACTGAAATCATGCATTAGGAAATGCAGCTACCCATTGTAAGTTGGTGGGCACCGAGTATGTGGGAGATGTTGGTATGACATAGTGACCACCAACCCCTATTCTATTCTAACAAGTGATATCGTACTATAGGCTTCACTTCTATTCTAGGGATTTTAAATGTTAGAGATATTATCTCAATAGGTATTATTCTTTAAAAAAATCGTGTTTTAAATTATTGTACATGTTACTATTACAATGTACAATATTTCAAAAGCATGATAAAAATTTAATGAGTATACGCATAGAACAGAAATTGTCACCCCTATCTATTCTAAAGCCACGAGAAGTTTCACGTGCCATCATTCAATAGGTTTATGCAATAAATTTAATGAAATTTCAAACTGGAGATCTTACTCAAGAGTTAAAGAGTTAAGAGGGGTTAAGTTGGCTCAAAATATAACTAATCTAATTCTAATAACATTTAAATAAAATATCGGATATTCAAATAAGATACACTTATGGTTTAAATTTTGAAATGTGAAAGTTTTCATAGTGATGATAGTGTTTAGTTCCAATATGTAAAACTGTATGGGAGGTGTACATATTGTATCTTTGGTTTGGATATTTTGAACAACAATATATTTTTCGCACCTCGTCCCATCTGATTTGGATATTTTGAACCACTCTCATTCCAAAATGAATGCTCATTTGGAATATATTTTTAATCACAATATCTTTTACTTCTTCCATTTCAAAATGAATGTTCATTTGAAATTAAAAATCATTTTGAAAAGATTGATTTTCAATAGAAAAAAAATCATAACCATTTACTATTTATTTTCAAAAATTTAGTTTTACAAAAATATAATAAACTAAGAAAAAAATTAAAAAAAATTTAGGGACAAAGTTATTTGAATGTAAAGTTTCAAAGGTCATTCATTTTGTGAAAAATAAATAAAGGACATTTAAAAATAACTACATAGAAAAAATCAATTTAGGTAAGATGTAAATTTGAGGATTTTATTGTTTTAATAATAAAAAAAATTATATACTACCCTCCGTCCCATTACAATTCGGATAGTTACTGTTCACGCGTAGATTAAGAAAAAAATAATGATATAAATGTTGTGAGTATAAAAGTAAAATAGGAGAGAGAATGAGTGGAGGAAATAGTAAATTATAATGGTGTTGTGAGTATTAAAATAATGTAGGAGAGAGAATGAGTGAAGGGAATAGTAAAGATTCATTTCCATTTTAGGAAGTGTGTGATTTGTAGTGGGATGCTCAAAATAGAAAGTGTGTAATTTGTAATGGGACGGGGGGAGTATATAATTCGAACAAACTAACTATTTCTATTCATACGCATCATGGTTGTGTATCAAGTCAATTATTATAATGTGATCAACTCTTCTAAGCTTATAGTTTAAATTTATACTCCCTCCGTCCATTTACATGGTTCACACTTTCTATTTTGGGCGTCCATTTATATGGTTCACACTTTGTTTCTTTCCTAAAATGGAAACTTTATATTATTAAAATATTAACCCTGCCCCACTATAATTTACTATTCCCTCCACTCATTCTCTCTCCTATTTTACTTTCACACTCACAACACTTTCAATATAATAATCCCTCCTTGATCAACGTGTAAACAGTAACTGTGAACATTGTAAGTGGACGGAGGGAGTATACTTTTTAGATATGTATCCTTAAATATAATTATAACGTGAAATTGCTCGCGAAACAAGCTTGATGAGTTAAAATGGGGAAACTAAATAATTTTTTCCCGTTTTAAGTCATGTATAGGTATACGATATAAAATTTCCAGATTCAATCAAAATAACAACAATAATTTCACATTTTTTTTAAAAAAAATTGGATGTATGCATATACCAGGTATATAAGCTAAAAAATAGTCCAACTTTAAATTTAGTCATCAACTTAATTAATATTGACTAAAAATTTTCTCACAAAATTTTAAAAACTTACTAATGATAGTATTTTTCATGATGCATCAAAATATCCTTTTAAAATTTTAATTAAGATAATTAAAATTTTAAAAGTATTGGTGAAAGTTTAGTTGAGTTGATCACAAATAACACTGTGACTATATTTTATTAGAACAATGAGAGCAACTTTTTTCGGTATTCAACAGGGCCTATGTAAAAATCAGTAGGTTTGCTAAATTAAAACATAATAATATTAAAAAAAACATTGTTTAAATTAGATAAAAAATTCACATTAATTCAAATATTAATTATATTTCTCTCCATCCCACTTTATTTAAGATAAAAATTTGGGCACAAGATTTAAGGAAAAGTAAGAGAGAGAACTAATGAAATAATATGTTGTGAATTTGCAAAATAAAATATGAGAGAGAATACGTGATAGGAATAGTAAACGACTTTGTTATTTATGACACTAGGATGAAACCCGTGCTACGCACGGGATACTTTTTAATTTATTATTAGTCATTTTTTTAGAGATTTTCTTTAGTTATTACCACATTAATTGTTTTTCTGCACGGGTACTTTTAAATTTATTTTTTTTAAAAAATGTTTATGACTTTATTTTATCATAATATATTTATTTTGATACCACTTACTCCTCCGGTCCCACCTCACTTAATACCTAAGAGGTGGATACAATAATTAAGGGAAAAAAATAAAATAAAGAAAATGTGTGGTAGAAAATAAAGAGAGAGGGAGAGAGAATGAGTGGGTTAATAGTAGGCTAGTTGAAAAAATTGTGTGGTGAAAAATGAAGATAGAGAATGAATGGTTAAGACAGAATGAATATAAAATTATAAAAAGATTATCATTTTGAGAAGTCTCAAGTGAAGTGAAACGATCAAGTGAGGTGGAAGAGAGGGAGTATATTGTTTTACTTATTTTAAAGCATGATGAGTTTGCCTCTTCATTCTTCATGATGATCTACCATTAATTTCGTATCATAATATATTCATTTCATTTTAATTAAATTTAAAATAAGAGAATTTTGGTAGTCAGAAAACTTTTTTTGTCCAATGTTCCATCTTCTAAGACTTATTATATGCATATATACTTATTAAATGTTTTAACTTTTAATTTAGTTAATTCATAATTAAGAGACTTTTGATAAGCAAAATATTAATTTACCTACTCATTCATCTCCCTTTAAGATTTATAACACTAAAAAAATATTTAATTCATAATGAATCTATCATTGAATTTTATATGACTTTTCATATTCAGTTCCTTTAAATTAAGTTACACTTCTAATGTTTCATCTTTTTAGACTTATTATATTCATATATATTTATTAGATGTTTTAATTTTAAATTTAATTCAATTTATATGTAAAGACTTTTGATAATCCAAATATTAAGTCATCTTATAATTCATGTCCTTTAAAGACTTGTTGCATAATTAAAGTAGAATTAATTCATAGTGGATCTAACATTTGATTTTAAAAGACTTATCATATTCAATTAATCATTAAAATTAGTTTGCATCTTTTAGGACTTATTATATGAACATATATTTATTGCATGTTGTAATTTAATTTAATTTGATTCATAAATAAAAAGACTTTTGATGATCCAAAGTCAACCACTCATTCATCTTTCTTTAAGATTTATAACATAAAAACTTTTTAAAAAATATGAATCAATCAGTAATTTATATGAATGGTTTTTTTTTTCATTAAGTATTATCTTGATAGTATAAAGTAATAATTTTTTCATGGATCAATCAGTAATTTATAAATATGGAGAGGACTTTTTGTAAAGTTTCATATGGTGGGATAGAAAGTGTATATGTGTCTATGCAAACTTAATTTATATAATTAATTTGATATTTATAATAAAAATTATAAATTAAATATATTGAATAATTGCCTCTCTAAGTATATAAAGACAAATGAAGTAAATTATATATTTTCATCCAGAAAATTGGATCACTAAACAATAAAAATTTTAAGAAAAAAAATTATAGTAACATAAAAATAAGAAAAAGTTATAGTTGAAAATGGATGTGAAGTTCATATAACTTGGTAACTCATTTTTGCAACTTAATACTTGAAATTGTATTACATTGATATATACATAATTTGTATTAAAATCAACAACTCCAAAACATAATCTGGAGTAAACGATAAAGAATAAATTAAAATTAATTAGTAAAACATAATCAAAATATATAAAACATCAACGAAGACCAAAATTAACTCTCAAATAAAATTATGATAAAAAAGCAAATATATAGACATAGCAATTAAAAGGATAACTCACCAAAATGTAAAATAATTTTTAAACTCAAATCGAACTAAATTCAAATAACAAATATCATAAAAATAACCAATTGGTTATATTCAAATCAATAAAAAAAAATTATGTCGACCTTTTCAGGTTCTATAACGAATTTGTATAAATGAATCTAAGTACTTCACATACCTAAGAAGTTTGGTGGGTAAAGTAAAATCAAACTTATTCCGTCTTAAAATAAATATATTGTGTTTTTTTGATGAAGAGAACAAATAAATATTTATTTTGAACGGAGGTAATAGTAAAATAAAATGATAAGCGGAAATTCAATTAGATAATATATGCAAAAATTATAGAGGTGAAACTTACTCAAATGATGCAATTTTTCTCAATCAATCTAATGTATTCTTTCTCATCAAAATTTGTCTAAGAACTATCTTCCCAACCTAAAGGAAAAGAAACAAAAAAAATTGTGAGAAATTAGTGAAAGCTAAATTAAACCATATACATAGATTGAGAAATAGAATGTTAAAAGAAATGGAACAATTGACATTAATGTATGAATCTAAGTACTTCACATACCTAAGAAGTTTGGTGGGTAAAGTAAAATCAAACTTATTCCATCTTAAAATAAATATATTGTGTTTTTTTATGAAGAGAACAAATAAATATTTATTTTGGACGGAGGTAATAGTAAAATAAAATGATAGCGGAAATCCAATGAGATAATATATGCAAAAATTATAGAGGTGAAACTTACTCAAATGATGCAATTTTTCTCAATCAATCTAATGTATTCTTTCTCATCAAAATTTGTCCAAGAACTATCTTCCCAACCTAAAGGAAAACAAACAAAAAAAAAATTGTGAGAAATGAGTATATTTATTTTGGACGGAGGTAATAGTAAAATAAAATGATAAGCGAAAATCCAATGAGATAATATATGCAAAAATTATAGAGGTGAAACTTACTCAAATGATGCAATTTTTCTCAATCAATCTAATGTATTCTTTCTCATCAAAATTTGTCCAAGAACTTTCTTTCCAATCTAAAGGAAAAGAAACAAAAAAAAAATTGTGAGAAACTAGTAAAAGCTAAATTAAACCATATACATAGGCGAGAAATAGAATGTTAAAAAAATGGAACAATTGACATTAATGTATAAAGAAGAAGAGAAGTAGGAGAAAGTCTTTCATGTCATACAACAATAAACACAATATTCCGTTTTAATTTTATATATTCCGTGGAAAGACCATATGTATCCCAAAATGAAGAGTCATTTAGGTCCATTCATCTTCAAGCTAATGTAGGTATTGAATGGAGAATTACAAAAAATATGTTTGAAATAAATATATATAATCTTTCATATTCTTTATTAGTTTATTTCATTTAGGTGTAGTTACTGTAATTCATTCACTAACTTGAAATGCATTTTGTCTTATCCTATCATTTGATTAATGAAATTTGATCAATTGAAAAGTCACACTTTTAATGTAATTCATGCACCAACTTGAAGTGTATTTAGTTTTAGAGTGCGTCTGGGGAGAAACGCGTTTCTTGGAGAAACGGGCTTGTTATGTCGCGTGACATAAGTAGCCAGTTTCTGGATATCCTTTACAAAGCTTCTGGATATCCAGAAGCTTTGAAATGGATATCCAGAAGCTTTGCATTTGATAGCCAGAAAAAAAAAATCCAAGGCCAAGACCAAAAGCTTCTGGATATCCAGAAGCTTTGCATTTGATAGCCAGAAGCTTTGCATTTGATAGCCAGAAGCTTTACATTTGATAGCCAGAAGTATGTGAAATGTATATCCAGAAACTGTTAGGTACATATCCAGAACCTGTTAGGTGCATATCCAGAAATGTGTTAGGCATATCCAGAAATTGCTATTGAAGGTTTCTGGATATCCAGAAACCTTCAAATGTATATCCAGAAACATTTTGAAGGTTTCTGGATATTCATTTGAAGGTTTCTGGATATCACTTTCATAGGTTTCTGGATATCTAGCTCATTGTCGCGCGACAAGTCGGGACCCGTTTCTCCATAACTTACGGAGAAACGCGTTTCTCCTTAGATTTTGTGTTAGTTTTATCATATTATTTGATTAATAAAGTTTGATTAGTTGAAAAGTCAAAAGTCACACCTTTAAATGCACAACCTACCTAATGTATACTTCTATTCTATATATATAAGTATGAGTTAGTACTACTAACTATTAGAAGACACTCATATAAGAAATATATATGTGAGCACCCCAACCCGGGACCTAAAGCGTATCCCGAGCTTGAGGAGCCCAACTAGGAAATCTCCTCTCTAAATTTTAAAAACTTTTATTTTCCTTTTAAAAGAAAAACTATTTTCAAATACCAATTAAACCAATTAATAATATCACCACTCCACAACTTCCATAAACCATAAAATGATTTCTTACATCGAAACTCATACTTAACTTTGTTTTACAAAAGAGTTTATACACATCTTCTCAAAAGAGTTTTACTAAATAAATACACCCAGACAACCAACTTATACACTTAACCTGACAAGTCCCCAAAAGCAAAAGTCCACAATTTAACCCGGCCTCATTGGTTCCAGTCACTGTCTCAGCACAATCTAAAACAGTAAAAGGGAAGGGGTGAGAATAAATCTCAATGAGCTATTATGAATGCAGCAAGATGCCAAACAAGATGCAACACATAGCATGGTAGCACATAACACATTATAAAAGCGGTAAACACCTTACGTTACCTCATTTTACCTTTTCCCGTCTGAACAATAAGTCGTACAACGTGGGAGTAAAACTCCACTCTTTGGTGAATTGCCTCCAGCACATTCACCTCTTATAGGACTCATACTCCAGGAGATCCATATAAGAAAAGATACCTATAATAGAGTATCCAACAATAATATCGCTAGCTGTAAAGCTTTAGGCTTAATACGAAGCATTCCCCCGTACACCAATTGCAACAGTGCAGTAAAGCCTTTTGGGTCAATACGATCGTTAGCACGCACTCTGTGGCCACGGAGGGGACGGTCCAGTATGATGAACCTTCAATCACTTATAGAACAAATCCATAATTGATTGAATTCCATTATACCCCCGAATATCAACATGTTCAAGCACAATATAGATACTTGAAACATAATCCACAAAAAGGGATAATCATATAACAACATGGTAATGTATACTCATGAAATCAATACCATAGTGCAACAACCATTTAGTACACTATGCATCATAATATAACAACATGGTAATGTATACTCATGCTAATCAATACCATCAATGAATATAAATTCAAGTAAGGTAACCATATAACCAAATAATCCACACTTGGGATGCAATGTAACAACAAGTCAAATATTCCACACTTGGGATGCACATAACAGTATGTCTAATAGTCCATACTTAGAATATTATGATAACCATATAATCAATAATTCCACAACTTGGAATAACAATGCCACGAGGTGATACATACCCATTACTAACTAGCTCAATAGTGAACCTATAGCTTCTATACTATTGCAACTACTCACCAAAGATATGGAGTAAGTAAGGCCACTATGTATCATAAACCATCCCTACATTTTCATTATACAACCTCGAATAACCTTAATAAAAGTTCAAGATCTATTTCCCAAGCTGGAACTATTGTGGTGAAGTACTAATCAAACTTAACAATTGTTTCTGGACAATGATCCATATTACAAGGTCTAGATAGAGATTCAAGTTAAGTTATTAAGTTGTAGTCACAATGCTTAAGTAGCCCAAGTTCTACTTTAATCTAAGTTGAGAAGGGTTGATTAATATCCGAAAGTGATTAGGTTCCATTAATTTATAGTGGTTAGGATTCTCAATCCATCCTAAAAGATCATTATATAATAAGACAAGGCCTCTATGAAGGTTCAAGCTCAATTTACTAAGTGGGAGTCACAATCTATAAGGGACCAAACAAGGTTGCTACACAAATTCGGTTCGATTCAAAGTTCGGTTTCACGGGGTCTTGGGCGACCGCCATACCTCTTGGGCGACCGCCCAAGAGGGTTTTCAAGGCACTCTAATTTCGGGACACATGGGCGGCCGCTCATGCCCCCTTGGGCGACCGCCCAAGTGTACGAGCCTGACAATTTCCAAGTTTTCCCATTTAGTCTCTTACCATTTTACTTTCCTTTGCCATACTTCTTATACTCATGAACACCAAGAAATTTCTAATTCTACAAGGATTATCATAAAATCATATAAACCCAAAATAAGTGATTCTAAATTATTTATCATTATAACCTTCACCCATTTCAATCCTCTAGGTTATCTTCCAAGATCACAAACTTCATTCTATTCCATTTACTACTCATTCAACTCCTATAAAATTCCCAAAGCATGAACCCAACATCATAAGAACAAGGAGAACATTAAGGAGAGTATGAACAAGTAAGAGAAGGGAAATCATAACAACTCACTTAGCAATTTATGAAGTGGAATAAGAATCTTCTTAGCTCAATGTGTTCCTCTTGACTCCACGAATCCAAAAGTACACCCGGATCTTCAAATGGAGGAGGCATGGATTTAATAGAATTTTTGGAAGGATTTATTTAGGAAGGCTTCCATGGAAATTAGAAGAAGGAAGAAGAAGAAGAAGATGAAGATGAAGATGAAATGATGGGGAGGATGGAGAGGTATGGGAGGGTGAGGGCTTCTTTTGACTAAAGAGGGGGGGGGGGGGGAACAAGGTGAGGGATTTAAGGGGAAGGAATGGCCCCCCACCAATACCCTCCTTCTTACTCTCTTTTTCTATTTCTATTCTTTACTTTTCCCCTACACAAAATATCTATCCACATTTTATTTATTTTATCCATTTCCAATATTATAATTCTCCCCAGAATATTATTTTATTTTCCAATCATTTCATTTTAATATTAAGAAATCAAAGATATAAAATAAACACATAATATTAAAAATAATATTAAAAACACATATTATGATACTAAAATAGGTGCCTAGGTTTAGGGTCGTTACAATATATCTTCTTCTATTATTCAAAAAGTATAAATTTAACTATAGAAATATTGAATAGATAATATAAGACTTTAACTACTACTAATTATATGTAAGAAGTAACCATTCACATAACTACTAGAGACTATGAATATTAATAGCTATTAGGGAGAATTCAAAACATCACAAATTAATTAGGGGATGAATGAGTTGGAAGCCTAAGAATGCAAGAATCACCTTTTTTGGCTTATGTGGCAACACCTTATCAAGTTTGGCCTACTTTAATATACTATAAGTATAGATTTTCAAGTGAAGTGGGACGAACAAAAAAGAAAATTAGTCGACGAGGCATAGCAATAACAATTTCTAACAAACAAATTTGTCCATTACGTGCAAATTACTAATACTTAACTGAGTATTTAACGAATTCTAAACAAAACTCTGATTTGACAAAATATTGACATTACAGACCTACATCGACAAAATTTCCAACGAAAGTAGTTTCTCTTGGCTATCTGATATGGTATGTGACAATCTTCAAAATCACCGACAAGAAAAAACTTAAAATTTTTATTTTTAAATGATTATCACGCATACCATACAACGACCAATATGATATACAACATATTTTTTCACAGGTTTTGAGGTAATCATTAATCTAAATTTTTAATATACGATCAAAAGTGATCTTTATCAAGCACGCCTACATATTATGTCATTAGATTTTGGTTTAGTTTGTATAGTTTATTATTTAGATATAATATTATTTTCATTGCTAATTAGTAATATTATATTGAATATTTTGACGTGAGGACATATTTTGAACAAACAAATTAATTTATTTGCTTAACCATTGTATTATAACGCAATTTACTATTTAAAAATTAAAATTTACAAATTAGTTTATATGTATCTTTAGTTATAAGTTATAATATTAATTACGTGTAAGGGCATTTTTTCGTAAAATAAATGATTTTTCTATTTAGAAAGTATCTTGATAGAATGTAATTTAAATATTCAGATATTTTTTTATTTAGACATATTGCACAATATCATTTAATTTTTTTGTTACTCAAACAATTTTGATCTCTTTTAGATAGAATATGTATATTATAAGCATATTGCATAATATTTAAGAAAAATTAAGAGAGAGAATTGTTAAACCTGCCAATTTGGTATAACGGGACGAGATGGGCCTATGAAATCCCGCAACTTTGCGGGACAGGACGAGACGTCCCGAATTTGTCACGGGCCTAAAATTCTTTATTCCGTCCCATCGTACCTCGGGACGCGGGCCAATACGGGCTATTGCGAGAAGAGAATACGATAATATTATAAAACTAAATCCAACTGAATTAAATTGTCGTGTTAGCAAAATAAATGTTCATTTGAAATTAAAAATCATTTTGAAAAGATTGATTTTCAATATAAAAAATCATAACCATTTTTACTATTTATTTTCAAAAATTTAGTTTTGCAAAAATATAATAAACTAAGAAAAAAAATAAAAATAAAAATTTAGGAACAGTTATTTGAATGTAAAGTTTTAAATGTTCATTCATTTTGTGAAAAATAAATAAAGGACATTTAAAAATAACTAAATAGAAAAATCAATGTATATAATATGTAAATTTGAGGATTTTGGTTGTTTTAATAATTATAATATATATATATATATATATATATATATATATATATATATATATATATATATATATATATATATATATATATATCCGAACAAACTAACTCTTTCAATTCATAGGCTTCATGGTTATTTTTATCAAGTCAATTATTACAATGTGATCAACTTTTATAAGGTTATACTTTAAATTTATACAATTTTTATATATGTATCATTAATTAAATGTAATTATGACGTGAAATTGCTCGCGAAATAAGCTTGATGAGTTAAAATGGTTACACTAAATAAAATTTTCATGTTTTAAATCATGTATAGGGATATGATATAAAATTTTCAGATTCAATCAAATTAAAAACAATAATTTCACTATATTTTTAAAAAAAAATTGGATGGATGCATATACCCTGTACATAAGCTAAAAAATAGTCCAACTTTAAATTTAGTGATCAACTTAATTAATATCGACTAAAAATTTCCTCACGAAATTTTAAAAAATTGCTAATGATAGTATTTTTCATGATGCATCAAAATATTATTTTAAAAATTTAATAAATATAATTAAGATTTTAAAAGTATTGGTGAAAGTTTAGTTGAGTTGATCATAAATAACACTTTGACTATTGTAGCAATGCGATTTTTAATGAACACAGAGTCGCCACTTATTATTTAATTATGAAAACAATAAGAATTTTTTTTTGATAATTTAAAGAGATTCGAAGATTCGGGGGTTAATTTATGGGATGGGAAGGTCGTGGAGCACCCATTCCACCCAATCCGGAGATTGGTCTTTTCAATTGAGTATTATCAATCAAAGCAATTAATAATTAAAGAAGAACAAGAAAATCTTAATTAATTTCTTAATTAGGAATGTCGGGTTGTATTCTTCGATATCACCTCCATGGATTGAAGGGACTCTAGGCTAACCCTTTTGATATGATTACACTACTCTAAAAGCAATTAGAGTGATTGAGAAGAAGAATATGAAAGTATAGGAGTTTACCTTGTGTTTAGGGAGTATTTGGTTTAGAACGTGTTTCTAAGTGTTTTCCTCCTCCTTCCTCGATCAAGAAATGATTTGGACAGAGTTCTGCCTTTGTTCTAGGTTTGAATCTTGGTATTCGTCGATCAACAAGGTTGATGGACGAATTTGGGTGTTGTTTTAAAGTGATTTGCAGTAATCTTTCAAGGAGAGAAATCAACAAATTGTCTGGGGCCTTGTTATCAATTCAGGACCTTTGAAATACTGAAAGTCATCAAGTATTTATAGGGATTGATTTACTTGGTCACCAAGATTTGGAGACTCAAGTGGATTAGGATATCTCCCAATGAAGGTTCCAAAACTCTAAGATTAGTAGAGACCCGAATTGGCTAAGAGTTATCAAGAAAAGGAATCTGCACATTCTGCAGATGGGATGTCTCGCGAGACACGTATGTCCCCAAGGACAACTAGTCAATTGACTATTCTGGGTCTCTTTTCGGTTATTTCGTTAGTCGGGCTAGGTCCAAAACTAACAAGGTTAGTTAGAAACATAACGAAACATGACGAAATTAATATGCTTTTATCAAAACACAAAAGAGAGACGAAGAGTAGTGTAATCATGAATTATTGGTTCAGAATGGGGTGTCTACAACTATATTTTATTAGAACAATGAGAACAACTTTTTTCGATATTCAACAGGGGCCTATGTAAAAATCAGTAGATTTGCTAAATTAATAAGATAATAATATTATAAAAAAAACAATTGTTTAAATTAGATAAGAAAATTCAAATGAATTCAAATATTAATTATATTTCCCTCCATCCCACTTTATTTAATATATAATTTTGGGCACAAGATTTAAGGAAAAGTAAGAGAGAGAACTACTGAAAGAATATGTTGGGACGTTTCGACGCGACGTTCCCAAATTGATGGCTATAAGAATTAGCGGAAGAAGATGTTGCGAGTATTTAAAGTAAAGTAGAAAAGAAAATGAGTGAAAGGAATAGTAAAACTTTGTTATTTTGGACTTACTCAAGTGAAGTGGGACGGACCAAAAAGAAAATTAGTCGGCGGGGCATTAAAATAACAATTTATAACAAACTAATTTGTCCTTTACGTGCAAATCACTAAGACTTAACAGAGGATTTAACGAATTATGTACAAAAAATGATTTGACAAAATATTGACATTACAGACCCTATATTAACAAAATTTCCTACAGAAGCAGTTACTCTTTCCTATCTGATATGGTATGTGATAATCTTTAAATTCATCGATAATAAAGGATTTAAACTTCTTATATATGAAAATGATTATCACGCACATCATACAATGACCATTATAATGTACAACATATTTTTCACCTAGCTTTTTGATGTAATCATGAATCGATTGTTTTATTACATGATCAAAATTGATCTTTAGCATGCGCGCCTACATAATATGTTTATTATATTTTGGTTAGTTTGTATAATTTATTTTTAGATAGAATATTACTTTCATTGTTAATTATTAGTAATATTATATTGAATATTATATATATATATATATATATATATATATATATATATATATATTATATTAAATAACCATATATACTTTATAAATACACAATGGTTTTGTTCATAAAAATTCAACACCATTTCAACTCATCATCATATATCCTACAACTTTTGTTTTATTTTATATTCTTTATTTTTAGGATTAGTAAAATTATTATTATTATTATTATCATTTATAATTAAAAATAAATAATTAACAAATAATTAATTGAGAAAAAATATATTGAAAAATAAAAAAGGGAAATTAACAAAGGATAAGTAAGAAATTTATATTTAAAAAAGACGAATTTTTTTTGTGTCTAAATCAAATGAAAGAAGCCTTTATTGAAAAAGAGAAAAAAATTATGAATTTTGGTGTAATTTTTTTTTAAATAATTTAATAATTGAGGTCAAAGAAATGGGGAAAAAAATTCTGAAATAAAACCAGCCAATGAGCAGGTGACACGTGGAATTTAGATTATTTTCAATTATGCCATTAATGGAAATGACCAAGTTGCACTTTAAAGATTGGTCGACACGTGTCGAGAAATAAAAAAAAAACCATCGCGGCACGCCCAACTTTGCCCTATAACAGATTGTCACGTGTATATTCAGCCTTGTTATTTGCAATTTTGCCATAACGTGAAATGTCTAAAGTGCCCTTCAATGGCAAGTAAAGAAACCATTTAGTACCCCATTGTAATTGTATGACTATTATCAATATGAGTAACTATCTCCATTTGACATAATTTCCAAGCCCAACATTAAATGGTAAAGAAAGCAATACTATATAAGTACATATATATTAAAAAAAAAAGAGAGGATAAAATTATAAAAATTAGAAAATAATAAAATAGAAATAAAACAAACATCATAAGGAATATGCATTTCTCTATATACAATTCTGTAGTATTTTATCATTAAAGAAATTAAATAAAACACACGAACATGTTTATCACATACGAAATAAGTTATTGAAATCAGAAAATAAAAGGTTAAGATTGGAAATCTAGTAAAAAAAGTGATATTTTATTTCTTTTTGATAAAGAGAATTTTTTTAAATAAAAACAAAAAATTTGGTCAAACCAAAAGGATAGTACAGTTATCTAATAAAAATTGATATCATTCTTTTTCAAATGGAAACTTTCCATTAACTCATTCTCTCCCTATTTTAAAATATCAATTTCTACTATCTTTATTTCTTATAATATTGACATACCCTTCAAACCCAACCCACTTCCTAATCAAACTCAACCCACTTCTTTCTCTCCCTATTTTAATTTTGAGAAGAAAAATAAAAATACTAACAATTTGGTTAAATGAAAAAAAATTCCTCAAGCCCGCCACTTCATCATCAAACCCAACCCACTTCTTTCTCTCCCTATTTTTAAATACCAATTTAAACTATCTTTATTTCTTATAATATTGACATACACTTCTATCAAAAATTTAAAAATCATGACCATCTTTTTCGATATTCGTCTTTATAAATACACAATTATTTTAGACGAATAGAAAATTTGACAAATTTATTAATACTTATTTACTATGCTTTAATGATTTTTAAAAAAAAAAACTTAAATAAATTGTTTGATATATCGTACTAAAATAAACACATTAACCATATTACCACATCCCACTTATTAAATAGAAACCAAAATCCACATTCATCATACCCTTCAATTCAAATTTTAAAAATGATGGCCATCTTTTCCGATATTCGTCTTTATAAATACACATTTTTTTTAAGAAAAATAGAAAAATCGACAAATTTATTAATACTTTATTTACTATGCGTCAATGATTTTTTTTTTAAATAAATCGTTTGATATATCGAACTAAAATGCACACAATAACCATATTACCCCATCCCATCTGTATTGTTTTATCATTAAAAAAATTAAAATAAAATAGACAAACATGTTTATCACATACGAAATAAGTTATTGAAATCAGAAAAAAAAAAGGTGAAGATTGAAAATCTAGTAAAAAAAAAGTTATATTTTATTTCTTTGTGATAAAGATTTTTTTTGAAATAAAAACAAAAGATTTGGTCATACCAAAAGGAGAGTAAAGTTATCTAATAAAAATTAATATCATTCTACTTTAAATGGAAACTTTCCAGTAACTCACGCGCGTACATCAAAAAAAATATGTCATATTTATTTTAATAAACTCATTATGAACATAATTATGATATTTATTTTCAATCAAACTTATTTAATTTTGAGAAGAAAAATAAAAATCCTAAAAATACTAACAATTTCGTTAAATGAAAAAAAAAATTCCCCAAACCCTTCACTTCCTCATCAAACCCAACCCACTTCTTCTTCTCCCTATTTTAAAATACCAATTTAAACTATCTTTATTTCTTATAATAATGACATACACTTCTATCAAAATTTTAAAAATCATGACCATCTTTCCCGATATTCGTCTTTATAAATACACAATTATTTTAGACGAATAGAAAATTCGACAAATTTATTAATACTTACTCCCTCCGTCCCAGTCGAGTGTACACTTATTTCCCTTTTGGTCCGTCCTAGCCGAGTGTACACTACCAAAAATGGAAAAGGTTTTAATATTTTATATTCTCCATACCCCACCACTCATTAACTCCACTTATTCTCCACCATACAATTTATTTAACCAACCTACTATTCACTCCACTCATTCTCTCTCTTCATTTTCTACCACACATTTTCATTATCTTAATAGTATTTCTTAGTTTGCGTGCCCACAATCTTGGTACACAGTTTGGTGAGACGGAGGGAGTATTTACTATGCTTTAATGATGTAAAAAAAAAAATTAAATAAATTGTTTGATATATCGTACTAAAATAAACACATTAACCATATTACCACATCCCACTTATTAAATAGAAACCAAAATCCACATTCATCACACTCTTCCATATGTATATATAGATATAGATTATTATTATACTAAATAACCATATACTCCCTCCGTCCCATCTCACTTGACACTTATTTTCATTTTGGGCCGTCCCAACTCACTTGACACTTCCCAAAATGAGCAGGTGACACGTGGAATTTAGATTATTTTCAATTATGCCATTAATGGAAATGACCAAGTTGCACTTTAAAGATTGGTCGACACGTGTCGAGAAATAAAAAAAAAACCATCGCGGCACGCCCAACTTTGCCCTATAAACGCATTGTCACGTGTATATTCAGCCTTGTTATTTGCAATTTTGCCATAACGTGAAATGTCTAAAGTGCCCTTCAATGGCAAGTAAAGAAACCATTTAGTACCCCATTGTAATTGTATGACTATTATCAATATGAGTAACTATCTCCATTTGACATAATTTCCAAGCCCAACATTAAATGGTAAAGAAAGCAATACTATATAAGTACATATATATTAAAAAAAAAAAAAGAGGATAAAATTATAAAAATTAGAAAACAATAAAATAGAAATAAAACAAACATCATAAGGAATATGCATTTCTATATATACAATTCTGTAGTATTTTATCATTAAAGAAATTAAATAAAACACACGAACATGTTTATCACATACGAAATAAGTTATTGAAATCAGAAAATAAAAGGTTAAGATTGGAAATCTAGTAAAAAAAGTGATATTTTATTTCTTTTTGATAAAGAGAATTTTTTTAAATAAAAACAAAAAATTTGGTCAAACCAAAAGGATAGTACAGTTATCTAATAAAAATTGATATCATTCTTTTTCAAATGGAAACTTTCCATTAACTCATTCTCTCCCTATTTTAAAATATCAATTTCTACTATCTTTATTTCTTATAATATTGACATACCCTTCAAACCCAACCCACTTCCTAATCAAACTCAACCCACTTCTTTCTCTCCCTATTTTAATTTTGAGAAGAAAAATAAAAATACTAACAATTTGGTTAAATGAAAAAAAATTCCTCAAGCCCGCCACTTCCTCATCAAACCCAACCCACTTCTTCCTCTCCCTATTTTTAAATACCAATTTAAACTATCTTTATTTCTTATAATATTGACATACACTTCTATCAAAAATTTAAAAATCATGACCATCTTTTTCGATATTCGTCTTTATAAATACACAATTATTTTAGACGAATAGAAAATTTGATAAATTTATTAATACTTATTTACTATGCTTTAATGATTTTAAAAAAAAAAAACTTAAATAAATTGTTTGATATATCGTACTAAAATAAACACATTAACCATATTACCACATCCCACTTATTAAATAGAAACCAAAATCCACATTCATCATACCCTTCAATTCAAATTTTAAAAATGATGGCCATCTTTTCCGATATTCGTCTTTATAAATACACATTTTTTTAAGAAAAATAGAAAAATCGACAAATTTATTAATACTTTATTTACTATGCGTCAATGATTTTTTTTTTTTAAATAAATCGTTTGATATATCGAACTAAAATGCACACAATAACCATATTACCCCATCCCATCTGTATTGTTTTATCATTAAAAAAATTAAAATAAAACAGACGAACATGTTTATCACATACGAAATAAGTTATTGAAATCAGAAAAAAAAAGGTGAAGATTGAAAATCTAGTAAAAAAAAAGTTATATTTTATTTCTTTATGATAAAGATTTTTTTTGAAATAAAAACAAAAGATTTGGTCATACCAAAAGGAGAGTAAAGTTATCTAATAAAAATTAATATCATTCTACTTTAAATGGAAACTTTCCAGTAACTCACGCGCGTACATCAAAAAAAATATGTCATATTTATTTACATAAACTCATTATGAACATAATTATGATATTTATTTTCAATCAAACTTATTTAATTTTGAGAAGAAAAATAAAAATCCTAAAAATACTAACAATTTCGTTAAATGAAAAAAAAATTCCCCAAACCCTTCACTTCCTCATCAAACCCAACCCACTTCTTCTTCTCCCTATTTTAAAATACCAATTTAAACTATCTTTATTTCTTATAATAATGACATACACTTCTATCAAAATTTTAAAAATCATGACCATCTTTCCCGATATTCGTCTTTATAAATACACAATTATTTTAGACGAATAGAAAATTCGACAAATTTATTAATACTTACTCTCTCCGTCCCAGTCGAGTGTACACTTATTTCCCTTTTGGTCCGTTCCAGCCGAGTGTACACTACCAAAAATGGAAAAGGTTTTAATATTTTATATTCTCCATACCCCACCACTCATTAACTCCACTTATTCTCCACCATACAATTTATTTAACCAACCTACTATTCACTCCACTCATTCTCTCTCTTCATTTCCTACCACACATTTTCATTATCTTAATAGTATTTCTTAGTTTGCGTGCCCACAATCTTGATACACAGTTTGGTGAGACGGAGGGAGTATTTACTATGCTTTAATGATTTAAAAAAAAAAACTTAAATAAATTGTTTGATATATCGTACTAAAATAAACACATTAACCATATTACCACATCTCACTTATTAAATAGAAACCAAAATCCACATTCATCACACTCTTCCATATGTATATATAGATATAGATTATTATTATACTAAATAACCATATACTCCCTCCGTCCCATCTCACTTGACACTTATTTTCATTTTGGGCCGTCCCAGCTCACTTGACACTTCCCAAAATAACCTACTTTTTATAATTTTATATTTACTCTACCCCATCACTCATTCTCTCTCTTCATTTTCCACTACTCAATTTATTCAACCAACACTACTATTTACCCCACTCATTCTCTCTTTTCATTTTCTACCACACATTTTTTTTATTTTATTCTTTTTTCTTAGTTCCCGTGCCCACCTCAAGGGTGTCAAGTGAGGTGGGACGGAGGGAGTATACTTTATAAATACACAATGGTTTTGTTTATAAAAAAGGAACACCATTACAACTCATTATCATATATTCCACCACTTCTATTTTATTTTTTATTTTTTATTTTTATTATTACTTAAATAATAATAATTATTATTATATTATCATTTATAATTAAAAATAAATACTTCATACTTAATTAATTGTAACTAAAAAGATATTAAAAATTTAAAAACGAAAATTAACAAAGGATAATTACGAAATTTATATTTAAAAAAGGGGATTTTTTTTTCTGTCTCCAAATCAAATAAAAATAGTCTCTATTTAAAGAGAAAAAAAAATTATGAATTTTGGCACGTCAGAATTTTGCCTTGTTAATTGCCAATTTGCCACCAAGTGAAATGTCAAAAATACCCCTCGATGGCAAAAGATTTACTAAAACCTTGTTATTATATATTGATAGATTAGCAACCCAATTCAAACTCATAATATCTCTTTAAATTGTATTTTATTTAATTTATCACATATTATCAATACTTAATTTATATTATTTTCTCATTTATAATAAACTAGTGAGTAACCCGTCAAACTTCGACGGGCATATTGAGGCTAATTATTTAAAGCATTTTTCTTCATCCTTTTTTCATGCGAGATATGGTGAGCCAAATCTTGTGGTTCACTTTCCGACGTGCAGAGTTATCTTTCATTCTTGGCCTGCCATTGTCCCTCACTTACACAAATTTTTTATCAAAATTCAATCAAGTTAACAAATAAATAATATGCAATGTTTATATTGAATTAAAAATGTATACTTGATTTACGTAATTTCAATAAATTTCTAGTGGATTAATTATCCGACTGATAACCTCTTTCTTTTAATTAGTTATGTATAGTGCACACGGATATAGTTAAATACAGGGAACAAAAAATACAGGGAACCAACAAAATTACCAAAATATCCATTTATATAATTTAGTACTAGTTAGACTACAAGGTCTAATTTAAAATTTTCTAACCCTAAGTCTGCAACAACGCCTCCACGAGATAAACAATTTCAAAATCAAATTAAGATCCAAATCACAAAACCCAGGAATAAGATCGACCGGGAAAGAAATTCTCAATCGATTATGTGGGGGTTAGGATGAAACTCTGGTTGAAGGTTGGTGTGTTGAAAGTTATAATCCAAAAACTATTAATCTAAAATTTTGTATTTCAATCTCTTCCATTAAGAAACCAAAGTAGTTGGTCTGCAATTTCCTTTCCAAAACTTTGCCAAAGTTGCTGCCTTGTTCGTCTTCAAAATGCATTCCAAAATAACGATTTGTTTGCTACTTCTTTTATCTCGAAGTCACGATTTGGGTAGCTATTTGGGGCTTGATAAATGATTACCCAAATAATTAATGGAAATCGATGGGTCTGATTAAATCAATTTGTGAAAATGCAGGTTCAGACATCATTTCGTGTATATGTATACGAGACATCTCGTGTAGATTCACACGAGATAAGGGAGAACATCTCGTGTATACACACACGAGACGGGCAAGGGCAGGATTGGAATTTTTCGTTCCCTGTATTTTTCGTTCCCTGTATTTAGTATTTACCAGTGCACATTATGAATTAAACATGCAAAACTCATTTTTTTAACTCGTTTGACTAACCACAATTAAAATATCCAATTGTGCCCATTTTTTAATTGAGTATTATTCCAAAAATAATATTTTCAATGATTTACATATAGAAATTCATGTAAAATTTCACATGGCACATATAAAAATATAATATGTTTCTGATTTTCTTTATTATAATATATATACTCCCTCCGTCCCATACCTACGTGCACACTTTCCATTTTGGGCGTCCCAAACCTACGTGCACATTTCCTAAAATGGAAAGAAATCTTTACTATTTCCTCCACTCATTCTCTCTCCTACATTATTTTAATACTCACAACACTATTATAATTTACTATTCCCTCCACTCATTCTCTCTCCTATTTTATTTCACACTCACAACACTTTCAATATAATACTCCCTCCTTAATTTACGTGAAAAGTCAAACTAGACACCAAGTTCCGGGACGGAGGGAGTATATATATATATATATATATATATATGTGTGTGTGTGTGTGTGTGTGTGTGTGTGTGTGTTGCACGATACATCTTCAAACTTACTTTTTTTGTTCCAGTTTAATGTGCACAGATATTGTTGAGCATAAGTATTAAAGTGTAAATAATAATACTCAAAAATATTGTGAGCGGGAAAAAGTTTATGAATATGATGGTAAGACATGGTTGACAAGTGAAAGCCATGCAAAAAGTCTAATACATCATCGGAAGTTCTGCCCACGTTTAACTTAGAAAAATGAGGGGAAACAACTAAAAAATAGCCATTAAGTGCAAACACAATTAAAATATCCAATTGTGCCCATTTTTTTAATTGAGTGTTATTCCAAAAATAATATTTTCAATGAGTTTCAAATAGAATTTCATGTAAAATTTCACATGGCACATATAAAAATATAATATGTTTCTGATTTTCTTTATTATAATATATATATATATATATATATATATATATATATATATATATATATATGTTGCACAATACACCTTCAAACTTACTTTTTTTGTTCCAGTTAATGTGCACAGTTATTGTTGAGCATAAGCATTAAAGTGTAAATAATAATACACAAAAATATTGTGAGTGGGAAAAAGTTTATGAATATGATAGTAAGACATGGTTGACAAGTGAAAGCCATGCAAAAAGTCTAATACATCATTGAAAGTTCTGCCCACGTTTAACTTAGAAAAATGAGGGGAAACAACTAAAAAATAGCCATTAAGTGCAAACACAAAGAACATTCAAGTTGGTTTTCTATCTCCATTTTCAAGGCTTGAAATGCCAAATGGTATATTTTGTATGCTACAACAAAAATATTTAATATATTTTATTCCTCCCAAAATAAATATCCTAAAATATTTCAAATTTGCAATTGAACAAAAGTAAATTTTAATTTTTTTTTAACATTCATTTTGATACTGTTAATGTTAGATCATGTGTTGTCATGAATGTCATCCCAAGTGTTGCAAACCAGTGTTGCCACTGGTGTTGCCAAAAGTGTTGCCATTTGGAATTGGCGACACTGAGTTAGTTACTGTATTTTTCACAAATATTAATGGGTAAATTAATGTTTATATAACAGTAGTTAGTCACCTTAAAATGAGCTTAAAATCGCACAAATGTAAATGAAATTCTGTGCGTTAATCACGAAGAGGAGAAGAAATTAACAAATAAACATGTGTTTATTTGTTTAATTGATGACCAAGTCAGGAGATATTTTATTCAGCTATTCTGGGGGAGAACAAGTCAGAGTACAAGGCAACCAAAGCTAAGAGGTACAAGCAAGAGAAGCAAGAAAAGACTAGGTCTCCTACAAAAGAGGCGAGTGGCATAAATGGAGGAAACAAACTCCAAACTGTTAGCTGATCATTTGAGTAGGCTCCAAGACTTTGTGGCCTATAAATAGTGCAATGGATCTTCATTGAAGATCATCCAATTCAGTAAAACGCAAATCCGCACAAGAAAAGTAGAATTCCGCTCTCAAGTGTTGCCATTCGGTGTCGCAACACTTTGTCCAACACTCGAATATTTCATATAGATTTTTATATTTTTGTGAGGTTTTTGAGTGTTTATTTACTGAGAGAATTCGTGTATGTTGTTCCTTATATCAGGGTTCGTTTATCATTAAGGAACAACCTCGACCTTATATTGAATTCATATTATTAATAGAAAGGTCTTGCCTTTTAGGCACCCATCAAGTTATATATTTATATAACTTGATAAAAATTATATTCTTGTGTATTGCTTTAATATTTCCGCTGCAAATTATATTTATTTCTATTGATTTGTGCTTTTCTAGAATTGGTGAAAGTGTCGTCGTTAGTGTCATTAACACTAAGGACAACACCCGTGAGTTTCATCTCACCTTGTGAGTTTCGTCTCATAAGTTTTTAGCCATAGACAATTTCAGATACGAATTGAAGATAGTAATATAATCAGCCCATATTTCAATGAATAATGCAAGGCGAATAAGAGAATACATGTAGTGGGTGAGATTTGCCTACTACAACTAAGTGTTTAGTACCCATCGAAACCAGGAAAAGGGATTCTTGTAAAATGGTTTCAAAGCAAACTGATCATAGTAAGTCCTTAAGAAGAAATATTCTTCATTGACACCACCATCTTCCTGGTCAGTATCAACATCGTCTCCTGCTGCATCTTCAGCTTCACCGTCGTCTTTGGTGTCAGTATCTTTTGAATTTTCCTTTGATTCCGGACAAGGGGAACACAATTAGGGTTAAGATATAGGATTAGAAAAATCTAGATACATATATATTAAAAATTAAAATCAGTTAAGCAACAAATATAAAGAGCAATACCTCTGCCTCTTGTTTCTTTTTGAACCTTCGTAAAAGCAACCTTCTCAGCCTGCAAAATCACATGATCTCAATCATCAAGGATCAATGATGGAAATTATGTTAAAAGAAAAGCAAGTAATTATTGTTGCAAAAATTACATGCCACAATTCTATGCTAAATATTTTATGAAAAACATAAATTTTGGGTCATCCTTAAACTCTGCAAATGAAATGAGGTATTTTATATCTTCTTGATTTGTATCTAAAAAAAGTAATTGTCTTCCTCCATATGTGTGCAATTCTTAATGTGAATTAATATGTTTTGATCCTCATTTCGCTTTTACTACAAATAACTATGTCTATAATTTTTTTTTTTACATGCATTGTTGTCGTCGATGCAATGGAAGCCTTGGAGCTGGTAGATTGATATAACTTTTTGGTCAACTTTCAAGGTAATATGAATTGTCTTACTGTTAACTCAGTTATATGTTTAGAAAATTTTATGAAAATGAATATAAAGAAGAAAGATGTAATTTTAGCACGTGTTAAAGGGGATTCTTCAAGTTTGGATTGTTGGAAAAGTATGTTGTGTGTGAAGGAAATGTGTACATTTCCTTGGAAAAATCGTTTTTCGTTGGAAAAAGATTATTGTGGGTTCATATTCTACTCCGTGAGAATATGAAAATGATATTTTATTTGTTCAATTTGAAGATTGGATGATAAAAATATTACAGCTTAAATAAATGGATGGAAGTTGGAAATGTGAGTTTGTCTCACATGTGAAAAGAATGGAAAAACTAGTTGATAGTTTTGGCCATTTTTTTATTGAATTATAATTCTTTTAATTCAAGATTAATTCCAAGAATAACTTCCAAGGTTAATGTCCATTTATGTTTGGCAAATGAAACTCCAAAAAGAAATTGATGGCAAGGTTAATTGTTGAATTAAGATGATCATCAATATGTGGATTAATTGGAGAGTTAATTCTTTGGGAGTTTTGAGCTATAAAAGAAATACCCACAACTCTTTGAAGAGAAGAGAGAAAAAAAAATAGAGAAAAAGAGAAGAGAAAAACACACAAAAAGAAGTTTTTTCCCATCAATCTTCTTCTACCCTCTTGCAATTTGTTCATCTTCTTCCTTGCCCTCCTTGAATAATTGGAATGGTGATATTGTCCAAGCATATTAGTTCATTTCGCCGGAAAGCTCAAGTGCGGAGTGGTTCCGGTTAATCCGTTTTATTCTGGGAGACTAACGCCCGTTGAAACCTCAAGCATTCGTAGAGAGGAGGAAAAATTAGTCTTAAGGAGAGTGTGTTCTCACACGACTCGAATACAAGAGATTAAAGATGGACAAACCCAATGAAGAGATCAAATACGGTTGTATCTTTCTTTTTATGTTTTTCAGAATTGTTGTATATTGTATTTTCAATGTTGTAATTTGTTTTCATTTCTATATTTACAAGATTTTATCCAACAATCTTAAGACTAATTCTCTTTGTTGAGAATGTTGGAACAATTACGATCCATTAAACATGAACCGACTCATCACTAGATTAAGAAGAGAAGAAGAAGAAGACGGAAGCGTGTAATTACCTTGTGATTCCATGTTCGTTCTTAATCTTGTTCTTGATGAAGATATAAAGATAGCCTTTGATTTAGGAAGAGTAGATCTTCTAAATGATGAGTGCCTTTTAATCTCTTTGTTCTTCAAGTACTTAGGAAGAATATTGACTGAATGAGAATGTAATAACAAGTGATTCATAGGCTTGATGGATAGGCCTTTATATAGGAATCCAAGGGGCACTTCATTTAGGGACTACACCTATTGATATATAAGATATTACCATTATGCCCATCATTTAATGGTATACTTATATTATGGAATTCTACATATTATTTAGAGTTCTATACTTTATACCATATATTATAATATTGATCATTATTTTATTAAGTATTTATATGTTACATTAATCCATGTTCTTACAATCTCCCACTTGGATTATTATAACATATACCTTCACTTAATAAATTTCTTCAATCATATTTATAATACAAATGACAACCCTTATGTGCACTTTGTTATCATTCGAAACCAATCCCGTCCATTAGTCATATAAGTATAAGGACTAAAGGGGCAGTCGTTGTAATTGATTCGCAACTAAACCCACATTAATCACATATATATATCCAACTAAATGACATAGATTAAGTATAGATATGTAGCATGGAATATTAATGAATATATATGAAAAACGTATATATATATTCTCCAACTAGTCCTACTTTAACCAAATGAGATCAATTTAAATAAAAACAACACAAGGAAATAGAAACATTTAAAACTCCCACTGATTTAGGCATTATCAAAAGTCATTACACCCATATGAGCAACATGCTCGTGAAATACTAAAGGAGATAACGCCTTAGTAAATGGATCTGCTAACATGGAGTTTGTACCAATAAGTTCTATTTCTATTTGTTCATTTTGTACTCTTTCTCTCACAACAAGAAACTTAATATCTATATGCTTAGATTTAGATGAACTCTTGTTGTTGTTGGAGTACAATACCGCGGCCCGATTGTCACAATATAACTTAAGCGGTCTTTCAACACCTTTGACAATTCGCAGCCCTTCTATGAATTTTCGCAGCCATATAGCTTGATTGGATGCCTCGTAGCAAGCAACAAATTCGGCTTCCATGGTGGAAGTAGTAACTAATGTTTGCTTGGCACTTCTCCAAGATATTGCTCCACCGGCCAAAGTGAAGACATAACCCAATGTCGATTTGCGACTATCTTGGCATCCAGCAAAGTCGGAATCGGAAAAACCAATGATCTCAAGATGATCCGACTTTGTATATGTAAGCATGTAGTTCTTTGTGTTTTGCAAGTATCTCATCACTCTTTTGGCTGCGACCCAATGTTCTCTTCCCGGATTGCTTTGATATCGTCCAAGCATGCCAACAATAAAGGCAAGATCTGGGCGAGTACAGACTTGAGCATACATTAGGCTTCCTACTGCCGATGCGTAAGGGATATTTTCCATATACTTGGATTCAAGATTATTTTTAGGACATTGATTTAAACTGAACTTATCTCCCTTAGAGACCGGGGTATCATGTGGTTTACAATTTTCCATGCTAAACCTTTGTAATACCTTCTCTATATAGTTCTTTTGTGATAATCCTAACATACCTCGTGAGCGATCACGATGTATTTGGATTCCTAATACAAAAGAAGCTTCTCCAAGATCTTTCATCTCAAATTTGTTTGAGAGAAATTTCTTGGTTTCCTTAAGAAGGTCCTTATCATTACTAGCAAGCAAAATGTCATCCACATATAAGACCAAAAATATAAACCTACTCCCACTGAACTTATGGTATACACAATCTTCACCAAGATTCATTTCAAAGCCAAATGAAAGAATAACTTGGTTGAATTTTAAGTACCATTGACGAGATGCTTGCTTGAGCCCATAAATGGATTTCTTAAGTTTACAAACTAGTTGACTAGTTTGATCCGAATCAGTCACCATTTCTGGTTTCTTCATATAGATAGTTTCCTCAATGTCGCCATTGAGAAAAGCCAGTCTTTACATCCATTTGATGAAGCTCAAGGTCAAAATGTGCCACTAAAGCCATAATGATTCTAAAAGCATTTTTAGAGGATACCGGTGAAAATGTTTCTTTGTAATCAATGCCTTCTTTTTGAGTAAACCCTTTAGCGACAAGACGAGCCTTATGTCTTTCCACATTACCTTGTGAATCCCTTTTGGTCTTAAAGACCCATTTACACCCAATGGGTTTCACATTCTTAGGTAATGGGACAAGATCCCAAACGTTATTGTCTATTCATGGATTTTAACTCTTCATTTATGGCATCAATCCACTTACGAGAATTTGGACCACTAATGGCTTCATGGAAGGTGATTGGCTCATCTCCCACTAAACCTAACGGTTCCTCATTCTCGGCAAGATACACATCATAATAATGGGTATAGCACTCCTTCTTGCTCTATTAGATCTTCTTAATGGCAACGGTTCTTCTTGATTTTGAGGGTGTTGAATTTCCTCATCAACATTTTCATGTTGTTCATTAATAGGAGAATTAACGTCATTTTGAATATTATGTTCTTGTCGAATTTCAGGCACAACTGCTTGATTTTCGATAGGAACTATAGGAAGAGGTATAGAAACGAATTCCTCTTCCATTTCTTCAAATTCAAAATTACTATTCAAATTTTCCCCTCTAAATTCAACATCCTCAAAGAACTTAGCATTTCCCGTCTCGAAAAAAGTTCTAGTCTTTGGGTCATAGAATTTATATCCCCTAGATCTTTGAGAATACCCCACAAAATAACTACTAACTGTCTTAGCGTCCAACTTTCCTTCGTTAGGTCTATAAGGCCTAGCTTCGGTTGGACAACCCCAAACATGAAGATGATTAAGGGATGGTTTCTTACCGGTCCATAATTCATAAGGGGTTTTGTCAGTAGCTTTTGAAGGAGCTCTATTAAGTAGGTAGGTTGCGGTTTTCAAAGCATCGCCCCATAATGAGTGAGGTAAAGAAGTACAAGAAACCATACTTCTTACCATATCCTTAAGGGTTCTATTACGTCTCTCGGCTACACCATTCATGCTAGGTGTCCCCGGCATGGTGTAGTGAGGGACAATCCCACACTCTTCTAAATAGCGAGCAAAAGGACCCAGACGTTGTTCTCCCGAACCGTCATTCCGACCGTAGTATTCACCACCACGATCGGATCTAACGTTCTTAATAGTCTTTTCAAGTTGATTTTCAACTTCGGCTTTAAAAGACTTGAAAACGTCCAATGATTGAGACTTTTCATGAAGTAAATAAATGTATCCATAACGAGAGAAGTCATCTATGAACGTAATAAAATATGTTTGTCCGTTCCATGAAGGGGTAGGGAACGGTCCACATATGTCCGTATGAATTAGTTCTAAGACTTTTGTAGCTCTCAAGGATTCATTTTTGTTTGTACTATTTGTAAATTTTCCCTTAAGGCATTCAATACAAAAGTTATTTTCCGGAGTATCAAGCTTATGTAATATTCCTCGGAAACAAGCTTGTCAATTCTCCTTTTGGAGATATGACCCAAACGCCTATGCCACAAGGTATAAGAGTTTTTACTTGAAAACTTTCGTTTTATGCCTCGAGAGTTAGTTTCATTATTATGAGACTCATTTAATGAATTGACTGTGTCAAGTAAATATAGATTATCAATGTAAGACAAAGAGCTAGTACCAAAAAGTTTTGAATCAAAATATAAATTGCATTTATTATTGCCAAAGATACAGAATAACCTTCCCGATCTAATGTAGTGACGGAAACCAAATTCCGTCTAAAAGATGGAATAATACAAACATTATTCAAAACTAAATAATACCCGGTACTAAGAGATAATCTAAAAGTCCCTATGCCCTCCACTTCTACCGGCTTTCCCGGCTCCCATGTAGATGAATCTTTCACCTTCATTGGGCGTTCGGTAGTCTGTGCAACCCCGCATACATGAACTTATGTGAGTAGTTGCACCGGAGTCTAACCACCATGTATACGAAGGAATTGAAACTAAGTTAGCTTCAAGACAAACAAAGCTAAATGACATACCTTTCTTAATTCGCCATTGGCGATACTTAGGTCCGGCGGGCTTCATGGGAGTGGGGGCCTTGCAAAAGAAACACTTTTTCACCTTTTGATCATTTGATGATCCCTTAGGCTTCTTTGATGCACCCGCAATCTCCTTACCTTTTCTCTTAATCCCACGAGAAGAGGTAGATGCATAATGTGCACTTTCGGGTTTGGTGTGTTTCAACCTATCTTCTTCCTCCGTGACATGTGAAATTAATTCATTAATATTCAACTTGTCCTTTTGACAATTATAGGTCATTTCAAAATGACCAAATTGCGAAGGAAGAGCAATTACAGCCAAATGCACAAGCAAGTCTTCCGACAAGTCCAACTTGAGTGCTTTTAATTTTGTTGATAGATGAAACATTTCCATTATGTATTCCCTTAGATTTCCAGTGCCCTTATACCTCATGGAAACAAGCTTCCTCAAGGTAGCACTTGTTTCCGATTTATCGCTTTTGCAAAGCGTTGTTCTAGGGCATCTAGGAAACCTTTTGCACCAACATCCTCTGAGACACCGTTCGTAAATGTCTCCGGATCGCATTCTTAATTATGCTTAGGCCGACGCGATTAGAACGCTTCCACCTCTCCGAACTCAAGCGGTCTTCCGCAAAGGCTTTTATCGCTTAGAGGGGCAGGAGCTTGTTCTCTTAATGCGAGGTCAAGGTCCAAACAGCCTAAGACCATAATAATCTTATTTTTCCAAGTTTTAAAGTTTGTCCCAAGCTTAGCAAAGGAATTGAATTTAAGGCAAAAGTAGTAGATGAAGCACCGATCAAATCCGAATGAAGAGAACAAAAGAATGAAACAAAACATGTATAAGAAACTACACAATGATTAATTATATCAAAATGAATACCATCAAAATAAAAGATAATCAATATGACATCAAGACTAATCTTTGGATTGCGAATTGACTCACAATTTGATTTATCTTAGGGTAAACAAATAGCTTAAACAACACACTTTAAATACTTGCCTTCCTTTGGGCCGGATCAAGTACAAAAAGTGTCCTAAAGTTTAAGGTATTTGTTCCCCGGTAATAAAGAATATAAACAATTCACTTTAAACACCCGCCTTCCTTTGGGATGGTTCACAGCATTTAAAATGACCAAAAGTTTAGTTCAATTATTACCCTATGAATGCAAATACTTAGTCAATAACAAGGTCTCCTTTGGGAAACAAACATGTTATCACATATCAATATTTACATTCATCACTTTAACAAATTTGTATTTAAATAACGTAAATTGCTTTGGCAACAATATTATTTAAACAATGAATAGATTTGTTTAAGCATATAATTAATCATACTTTAGGGCACTTAAGACTTTAAGGTAATTTCTGAAAATTTAAAAAGTAAAGAAATAAGCGAAATTTATTAATAAAAGATAATATCCTTTTGTTCTACCCGTCCATTCTTAAAGTTTAATAACTTCAAGAATCACCGAAGCGCGACTGGTGTCCAGACATTATAATTTATTAATAAATTATCAAAATTTTGGGCAACGAAAAGTCACCAATTATACTCATTTTAAAAAAAAAAAAAAAAATAAGCCACGGCACGGTCTAAGGAGTAAGCAATTAAAATTAAAGGTCATCAAATTAAAAAAGCCACGGTCCGGTACGGACATGTTCCAAATTGATGAACAGGTTTTTTAAAAAAGCCACGGTACGGTATGGACATGATACCAATTGTGATGAAGCCTTTTACCAATTGCTTTACTACTAAATGCCAATTGCTTCTTTTTTTTTTTTTTTTTTTTTAATTTTAACACAAACATAAATGTCAAGCAAAATTAATGCTTAACTAAGACATGAATATACAAGTAGATCCAACACGATTGTGCGACATAAAACGCTCTGTTGTGTCAATGGGATAATCTTGTACTTTAATTAAAATGGTCAAACAAGTAGATCTAGATTTGCACACTCCATACATCATACAATGTTGGCTATGCAAATGGGATAATCTTGCTTGAACCATCATGTCTCTTAAGTTTGATTTTACCATTCTTAATTTAATGGTGACTCAATTTTCAATCAAAGTAAGTAGATCCGCATACTCACAACACATTTAAAAAATGCGTGGCTATGCATATGAACAAACTCACAACGCATCCAAGGATGGTGGCTATGTTCAAAATGGGATAATCTTACATTAAGGATTGAAAGCCTTTTGAGTAAAACCAAAATTTCAGAAATAGAATGAAGTTATGAACATAATACTCTTAGACAAATGAGTATTATGTACAAGAACAAAACTAAGTGTAATTATACATGGATTACAAACTTAAACAAATTTAAAGCACAAGACTTTATAAGAAATTCAAACTCAATCTAGTATATGAGCGTGCTCGATACCAATTGTTGGAACAATTACGATCCATTAAACATGAACCGACTCATCACTAGATTAAGAAGAGAAGAAGAAGAAGACGGAAGCGTGTAATTACCTTGTGATTCCATGTTCGTTCTTAATCTTGTTCTTGATGAAGATATAAAGATAGCCTTTGATTTAGGAAGAGTAGATCTTCTAAATGATGAGTGCCTTTTAATCTCTTTGTTCTTCAAGTACTTAGGAAGAATATTGACTGAATGAGAATGTAATAACAAGTGATTCATAGGCTTGATGGATAGGCCTTTATATAGGAATCCAAGGGGCACTTCATTTAGGGACTACACCTATTGATATATAAGATATTACCATTATGCCCATCATTTAATGGTATACTTATATTATGGAATTCTACATATTATTTAGAGTTCTATACTTTATACCATATATTATAATATTGATCATTATTTTATTAAGTATTTATATGTTACATTAATCCATGTTCTTACAGAGAAAGGATTGCAGATTACAGGATTCTTGTAGCGTGGTGGCTACGGGAGAAAATATTGAAAAGGGACGGGAAAACAATGAGAAAGAAATCAAGAAAATTTCTGCACAGATTTTTCTTGACCAGGTGTAGTAAAATAGCATTTCCTGCTTCGTTAACCGTTGGATCGAGCTCAAATTTGGTGAACATGTTCTAATCTCATATAAGAACAATATGGACGGTGAAGATCGAAATCTTTTATCTGGAGATGAAGATAAAATTTTCTGAACAGAACAGTTTATGAAAGGAAAAAATATTTTGAACATATAATGAACTCACAGAAGAACATCAAGGATGTTGCGATGATTGTGTAAAATAGTTGTGGCGATGCCACTTCTAGTATTTATACAATGAGTGATATATCTCTTATGGTTCATGAGATCATAGTGAGGAAAATTAAAAAGTTTGTAGGAACTAAATTGAGAAATTGAACGTTGAAAGATGTAGTCTTTAACGTTCTTATGGTTCACAAGAATCATAATGAGAAAAATTGAATAGTTCGTTGGAACTATGTTGAGAAGATGAACGTTAAAAGATGTAGTCTTTAACGTTGCATTTTATCAATGATGTATTGACAAAGATGATAGGACTTCTTGAAAGGAGTTGTTAAATCTTATTATTGTCAATAGCGACAAAAGTCACAAAGATAAAAACAATAGAGCATCTTGAAAGAAGTTGTTAAATTATATTGTTGTGAACATTGACAAATGTTACAAGAACTAAAACCATAGGGCTTCTTGAAAGAAGTTGTTAAAACCTATTGGGGGAATATGTGACTAATGTCATAAAGATAAAAAGAATAAGACTTCTTGAAGGAAGTTGTTAAATCTTATTGTTGTTGATGATGATAAATAACAAAAAATATTTAGAATGAGAACTTCTAAAAGAAATTGTGAATTTTGTAAATGAGAATGTGATTTTTCTCTAATTTAGAGGTGCTCCAAGATAAGACCTTTAAAGTTTTAAAATAATTAACCTCTAATTGTTATTTCATCAAGAAATCAAAAGGTTACTAAGATGGGTTGTTACAAGAAATAAATTGTGAATTTATTCTTGGTAAATTCTCTAATTAAGTTAGAGAAGTATATTTGTAACAACAAAGTTATGATTTGGTGTTTAATTGATGAAAATTAAAACCAATGTTTTGGAAAAGGCTCCTTGTGTGGAGATAATTTCCAACGAAATGTGGGTGTTCTAAGTATGTTGATCACCATCGTGAAAAGTTAGAAAATTTTGTTAGCCTTGACTTTAAGTGATGGCAACAAAAGATGTTCTACTTAACCACCTTGAACTTAGTAAGGTTTCTTAAGGAAGATCCTACAAAGTTGGTGGAAATGAGACGGATGTTTAAACCGTGAGTGTGGTTAAGCAGGTGAATTTCTTTTGTCGAAACTATATACTTAACGGATGGTCGAATTCGTTATATGATGTATATAGTACCAAGTAAAAAGACAAAAGAATTGTTGGAGTTTTTGTATGGTGCAATGAAATCCATGCGGCCGTTTCTTGATTTTAAAAATAATAGACTCCATAAACCTAGAAAGTTAAATGAAAGAATTGAAATAGTCTTTCGTGAAATCCATGCCGAATGGATGATGATAAGTGAAATTTTCAAGTGATGAAAATAATTGAAAAATTACTTTTCACTTAAAAAGATTTCAAGAAGCAACTCAAACATAAATGAATTGAGATGAATGTTGAGATGCTTGCTATTCATATTTGTGTTGGAAAAGAGAATAGAGCTTCGGATGAGAAGTTGTATAACACTTCTTGTGATAAAAGCAAATGTGGTGGAGCATATTGAAATGCTTAAGGCAAAGACAAAGTTTGTCAAACTTGGTCAAAAGTCAAACTTGTTTGAAAAGTCAAACTTGTATGAAAAACCAAACTGGTTTGAAAAAATTGAACATATACCTTATGTCTTGAGAGACAACTGTAATGTCATCAAGAATGTTATTCATGATGTTTGAATGAATGAAACAGAAGGGTGTTCAAGTGATCAATATTGAGATTGAGTCTCGTTATATGGTCAAAATAGATACAAAACAAGACTTATCAAATATGTGCTTGAAGTTATAATCAAGACATGTTGATGCTTGAGATGTGAATATTATTCACATAGATGATGTTAAAATGTAAGTTTTACTTTAACATTGCTTGCTAAAAAGAAAAATGTTGAATCTTATCTCTTTAAAGAAAAAGTTGGAAATCAACTTAATTAATAAAGAGGTAGGGATAAAATACAACTAAATGTAGTTTGTGTATATGTTACACTAAATACTATGGATTGCATATGGTTGGGTATGCTTGCAATAGTTGTGATTATAGAATTCTTGTTTATGAATTCAAGATTCAATAATGGAATCATGAAGCACTTCTTTCTTTAAGAATATGTTTCCGTATAAATTAAGAAATGGGGAAAAATCATGTAAATGGATTCATGATTCAATAGAAGAAGAAGAAGCTTATCATGAGAAAATGATGAAGAAGAGGTAGGACCTCGACATAGCAAATGAGGTAGGATAAGAAAATTCTATGGTCCGGATTTTCTAACCTCAATGCTAGAAAGTGAATCACAAAGTTATAAAGACATTGAGCTCTTTGGAAGGATCTTTGTGGAAATAGGTCATTAAAAGTGAGATTGATTCCATCTTGGAAAATGACACTTGGAAACTAGTGGATTTACCTCCGAGTAGTAAATCACTAGCATGTAAGTGAATTTTTAAAAAGAAAATAAAGATCGATGGAACAATCAATGAGTATAAGGTTAGACTTGTAATTGAGGATTACAAGAAAAATGAAGACCTTGATTACGTTTATACTTATTCTCTCATCCCGAGAATAAAGATTTGTATTTGCAATTGCTGAATAGCAAAAATTTGAAATACATCAAATGAATGTAAATAACCTTTCTAAATGTCGATTTAGAAGAGAAAATTTACATAGAACAACCCGAGGGGTTTGTTGTACATGAGCAATGAAACAAAGTGTCCACAATGTACACCATGATCAAATGGTGTTAATAATGAAAATTGGCATTATTGCTAATTTTGGGACTACTCCGAAAATGTGGGGGTGGGTAGACTTTGGAAAATAATTACCTTTTGGAGAGGTTTCCCCAAGAAAACAATGAGATGTCCATATGAAGTATGGAAACGTAGGCCTACGTACACTTGTTAATGTGGGGGTGTTTCTCAAAGTAGCAAGTCCAATTACCAAAGAAATTGAATTTGGTTACTAAATGGTGGATTATGTTTCAAGAGTTATGTTCATAACAATTGTGCATATTGGTTTATTATATATGATTCAATAAGTTTGAATATATATAAAAATCAAAAGAAAATAAAATCAATGGAAATCAAGTATTGATGTCAAATTCATGGAAGTGAATATATGATACTTTGAATGAAATAGATCAAAGTGTTGAAACGGTTCAAGAAATGGAACCTAGAAGAAAATGTGCTAGTTTGTAAAGTCATTGTATGACTTGAGACAAGTACAAAGATAATGACATCAAAGGTTTGATTGTGTGGATTTAAACAAGAGTGACTACGTCACTTTGTTAATTAAATCCAAAAACGATATGTTAACTAAGGGAAATTCTAGTCAATTTGATCTGTTGATTCAAATTCAAGGAAAACTGATAGACTTGTTGTTAAACAAGTCATTAGGTGGATATTCTTGAAATTTTGAAATGATCAATATGAAATAGCTGGGATTTAAATGAATTTGAGTTAACAATTATCAAATAGATAAAGCTTGTGTTAGCAAGATGGTATATTGCTAAAGTCAATTTATGATTGAAAAGACATATAGCAATGTGTGTAATGGTAGTCTAGACATTTATGTCTAAGACATAATATCATTAAACAACTACTCTCAACTAATTTGACAATGTGAAGTCAAATGATAAACAGATCCGTTAACCAAAGGGTTAAATAGAGAGTTAGTTGAAAGTTTGATGAGGGGAATGAGATGTAAGCATCTTGAAAGTTAAACACAGCGGAAAACCCAATCTAGATGACTGGAGATCCCAAGAACTAGATTCAATGGGACAACCTAACTGTTAAAGAGTGCGTCTGCTGAGAAACGCGTTTCTCCATAACTATGGAGAAACGTGTTTTTCATAGCCAGAAGCTTTACATTTGATAACCAGAAAAAAAAACCCAAGGTCAAGACCAAAAGCTTCTGGATATCCAGAAGCTTTGCATTTGATAGCCAGAAGCTTTGCAGCTTGATATCCGAAGCTTTGTATTTGATAGCCGTAAGGATGTGAAATGTATATCCGTAAACCTGTTAGGTGCATATCCAGAAAACTGTTAGGTGCATATCCAGAAATGTGTTAGGGCATATCCAGAAATTGCTATTGAAGGTTTCTGGATATCCAGAAACCTTCAAATGTATATCCAGAAACATTTTGAAGGTTTCTGGATATTCATTTGAAGGTTTCTGGATATTAGGGGTGGTTCGGTTGGTATACCGACTTTATTTTGCTTATACCATGTACCAACCAACTATGATTTGGTATAAGAAAATCTATACCAGTACCAACCACAAAAGTCGGTATACCAAGTTTATGGTACGGTTGGTATTCGGTTGGTACGGTTGGTATTAGACATATACCAAATGTAAATAAAGACAAAAAAATGCATTTATATTGTTTTGAACAAAATTATGCTACTACCTCTGACCCAAAATGAATGTCCAAATATTTTCCAACTTTACTCTTAACCAAGAGCAAATTTGAAAAATTTTGACATTCATTTTGAAACGGAGGGAGTATTTTCTTTCAAGACCACTATGACAACAAACAAGATGTACAAGAACTTTGAGAAATTAAGGTTAGCAGTGAAAAGCAGGCTGAGGCAGTTATGCGATATTATCGTCACACTACTGTTTTTTCATCCTCAGCTATCAGAAGCATTTCATTAGGTTTCGCCACAATGATACGTGATTATTCATTTCTAGAACTACAATAAGAATACAATCTAGAGAATACAAATCAGGAGCTCCCATGGTAGGATTGAAACACAGTAATGTTAGATTTTTTTAAATTTTATTTATATGTATATAATAATATATATTTTATAATTTTTTAAAAAAATAAGTCGGTATTTCGGTATACCAACCGATTTCACTTCTATATACCACGTACCAACCATTTTCACTAATTGGTACGGTACTACCGTACCGAATATTCGGTATACCGATTTCACTATACCGATTACAATTGGTACGGTTGGTATATGGATTGGTTGGTACGGAAGAGTACCATTTGCCAGCCCTACTGGATATCACTTTCATAGGTTTCTGGCTATCTAGCTCATTGTCGCGCGACATGTCGGGACCCGTTTCTCCATAACTTATGGAGAAACGCGTTTCTCCCTAGATTTTGTGACTGTTAAAAGACTTGTAGCGTCACTGTGGGGGAATCAACCCCAAGTTCATTCCTATTAGTGACATCCCGAAAGGACAAGGATAAGCCTATGGCTTTTAATGATTCTTACGCGTCGAAAATTCGATCGGGGTAATACGGGTTACCTTTAAGAAATCACCTATGTGAGAGAAGTGGGGCCGCTTCGAGGAGAATTGTGTGAGGCTCAATTCTTAGACCCTCTCACAGAACCAGGCATTATGTTCAGGGCCATGAACGAACATAGCTATGAGAAATGAAGTATGTTAGGACATTACTTGTGTCTAGTAAATGATCTACTACACAAAAAGCATATCGATTCAAAAACATCACGTCTATCGACTTGCGAGTAGAGTAAATATGCTAGTTCGAGCGGAGGTTCAATGGGCAATATCCCCACACCTTCGTATGCAAGTTTTTGTCTGCCGGACTCTATCACCAATCTCGTCCTCAATTTCCTTCATGTGGGGGATTGTTGGAAAAGTATGTTGTGTGTGAAGGAAATTGTGTACATTTCCTTGGAAAAATCGTTTGTCGTTGGACAAAGATTATTGTGGGTTCATATTCTACTCTGTGAGAACATGAAAATGATATTTTATTTGTTCAATTTGAAGATTGGATGATAAAAATATTACAGCTTAAACAAATGGATGGAAGTTGGAAATGTGAGTTTGTCTCACATGTGAAAAGAATGGAAAAACTAGTTGATAGTTTTGGCCATTTTTTTATTGAATTATAATTCTTTTAATTCAAGATTAATTCCAAGAATAACTTCCAAGGTTAATGTCCATTTATGATTGGCAAATGAAACTCCAAAAAGAAATTGATGGCAAAGTTAATTGTTGAATTAAGATGATCATCAATATGTGGATTAATTGGAGAGTTAATCCTTGGGGAGTTTTGAGCTATAAAAGAAATACCCACAACTCTTTGAAGAGAAGAGAGAAAAAAAAATAGAGAAAAAGAGAAGAGAAAAACACACAAAAAGAAGCTTTTTCCCATCAATCTTCTTCTACCCTCTTGCAATTTGTTCATCTTCTTCCTTGCCCTTCTTGAATAATTGGAATGGTGATATTGTCCAAGCATATTAGTTCATTTCGCCGAAAAGCTCAAGTGCGGAGTGGTTCCGGTTAATCCGTTTTATCCTGGGAGACTAACGCCCGTTGAAACCTCAAGCACTTGTAGAGAGGAGGACGAATTAGTCTTAAGGAGAGTGTGTTCTCACACGACTCGGATACAAGAGATTAAAGATGGACAAACCCAATGAAGAGATTAAATACGGTTGTATCTTTCTTTTTATGTTTTTCAGAATTGTTGTATATTGTATTTTCAATGTTGTAATTTATTTTCCTTTCTATATTTACAATATTTTATCCAACATGGATTTTATAGTTATTTTGGTGCTTATGGAAATCAATTGCTGCTGATTTTTTATTATTTCTCCTGAATTTTTTGGTCTTGGGTATCAACTATAGAGCTTTACAACTACATGAATTGTGTTTTATAACTATCATGTAAATCTTGTGAATGTTTTATGAGAACCTATCCCTTACTCCAGTTCTGGTTTTCGATGGATCTTTTTAAAAGTTATATGAATTTGTTGCTAAAAATTGTTGTTTGATAAGTTCTCTAATCTTGTGAATTGGACTTGTTAAAGTTTTAGATTCTGAGTTTATTAATACAGTGATATGAGGGAGTCTAACCTTGCCATGTCTATAAGTTAAGGCATTTGTGCTTAAGTGCAATTGCTTGTAAAAGGAAAATGAAAAGGTTTAATTTGTGGGTTGAGGATCGGAACCATCTGCTAAGTTAGTTTCATATATGCAGCTGCTTCTTTATGACATAACTAATGTTCCTAAAAAAGTAGAATGACATCATAAGAGGATAGCAATGATCTTGAAAATTCATGATTGATATGTTTGGTCAGAATACTGTTATTATTCCTCGGTATTGTCGCCTTTAGCATCTTTGTGCATTTACCCGACAAATATCCCCTGTCAAATATTTCCCGACAAATATCCCAATCATTACCTCATTTTTTATGGAGACCCACAGGAAACCCCATAAATTATCAAAAATAATAAATTAATAAATTGTTGGTTGTGGATAAAATGATTAATAATTAATTTAATGTTATTAGTGTTTTATATTCAAATTTGTGTTCTACCCTTCCATTATTTGCGATTTCAGAAAAGCGACGTCAGAAATTGGAGAACGCTACACTACACTACAACACATCCACCATCATCGCAGTATCGGAACAGGTTCTTTCTTATTCTACTCACAAACTTTTTGCTTTTTTTGCCTCTACTTAATGTTTGTATTTTAAAACAAAAATAATTATAGTATTTATAATATCTAAAATAGCTATAAAAACAATTACCTCGGAATAATGTTGCAATAGGGTGTACTGCATTTTGGGCAGTTTTTTACGCTCTTATCAAATCCTTTAGCACACTTTACATTGCTGCAACCATCGTAGTACCATTTAGCATGTGAATTCACATCAGATTTGGTTGCCAATATGGTGTATTCGCCAACCTAATAAAAATAATTATTTATATTAAGAGCAATTATGTGAGATTAAATGAGCACCTTGAATAAAGAGCCAAAAATTATTATATACCTCTGTAAATGTGAGCAAATCACCAATTGTCTTGAATTTTTCAATTTTCAACCACTGATCACTATTGATATGACTACTATCATTAGTGATAGTAGATAAAGAACGACTGTTGGATGAAAATCCAATGTCACTACGCCTGCAAAAAAATAATGATATATAAAATTTAACCGAACAATCAGAATTATTAAAACAAATTCATAGGTTCTTGTTAGAGTTTAATCTTCATTTACGTGCTAAGAAACTCCGTTACTTCGAGAAAGGATAGATTGATATGAATTTTTTATGCGTCTTCAGGGTACCAACACGGCTCTTTCCTGTATAAGAATTTTAAATGTCACTAATATGTAATAAGTCTTAATCATAAAAGTTATAAGATTTAAAACAAAGATTAAGTAAATATATTACCTTGAAATTTTGACAACATTACAAACTGTAAAATTAATATAACTGGGTCTTTCTCATATTCGCGTCGTTTGTCAATATACTGTTTTATTTAATCTCCATATGACTCCCACAAGAAGCAAGACATCTCCATTCCACTTCCAAAATGAGAGAACGCAATTATATAATAAATATAATTAAAATTGTTCACAAAATTTATTGTTTATCCGTTAAATAATCAAGTATATAATATATTTAGATCACATACTAATTATCAATAAGCTGAACATCCAACTTTCTAGCACCGATTTTCTGCACAGTAGCTGTGTGCATTCGATTTTTTTCTGTTTTAATATATTATATAGATAGATTATATATATATGATTTAAATTTGCTTTATTAATATCAAATCTTATCAAAGGCAATTGCGTGAGTCATGAGGAATTAATTTATGGACAACATCTATTACATACGTGAATTAGAAATATTGAATTCTAATTTCAAATTTTAAATTGTCAAATAATTTTATGATTCTGCGATCGATTAAATATGTGATTATATTTGGACAAATCAATATTCAAATTAAATCTTATCAAATTAGGCTTACATTTGAATTTCAGTTTCAAATTAGACTTACATTAAATAATTATGTATATGTGAATTAAATTTGCTTTAATATGTGTCTGGATGCTTATTTTTTTAAACTGTGGATTTCGAAATTATTTTAAATGTGATAAAATTTTAACTTTGGATTTCAAATAATTTTACAATTCTTTCTTTACCTGTTTCCTACTTGTTTAAGTTTAATATGAAATTCAAAATTTAATATTTTAAAAATGGCTTATGATTTGACTTTTGTCTGAAAATAAAAGAGAAAAGTTGATTGAATTTAAATTTCAAATTGGCTATTAACGATTAATATCACAATTTTAAATTGTCAAATAATTTTAAGATTCTGCGATATTTTAAATGTGATTAAATTTGTCAATAATCAAATTAAATCTTATCAGAAAGGCATGTTTGGAATTCAAAATTTCGAATTTAAGTAAATATAATTACTAATTACTATTACTAATTAAATAGCATGGCTAATGAATGAGAAGGCGCCACGTGAAATTCCACGTCATAATTCCACGTGACAGACTGTGTGCATTCGATTTTCTTTTGTTTAATATATTATATAGATAGATAGATTACGTATATGTGATTTAAATTTGCTTTATTATTATCAAATCTTATCAAAGGTAATTGCATGAGTCATGGAGAATTAATTTATGGACATCATCTATTACATACGTGAATTAGAAATATTGAATTCTAATTTCAAATTTTAAATTGTCAAATAATTTTATGATTCTACGATATTTTAAATATGTGATTAAATTTGGACAAATCAATATTCAAATTAAATCTTATCAAATTAGGCTTACATTTGAATTTCAGTTTCAAATTAGGCTTACATTAATTAATTACGTATATGTGAATTAAATTTGCTTTAATATGTGTCTGGATTCTTATTTATTTAAACCGTGGATTTCGAAATTATTTTAAATGTGATAGAATTTTAACTTTGGATTTAAAATAATTTTACAATTCTTTCTTTACCCGTTTACTACTTATTTAAGTTTAATATGAAATTCAAAATTTAATATTTCAGGAATGGCTTATGATTTGACTTTTGTCTGAAAATAAAAGAGAAAAATTGATTGGATTTAAATTTCAAATTAGCTAATAACTATTAATATCAAAATTTTAAATTGTCAAATAATTTTATGATTCTGCGATATTTTAAATGTGATTAAATTTGGACAAATCAATATTCAAATTAAATCTTATCAAAAAGGCATGTTTGGAATTCAAAATTTCGAATTTAAGTAAATATAATTACTAATTACTATTTCTAATTAAAGAGCATTGCTGACGAACGAGAAGGCGTCACGTGGAATTCCACGTCATAATTCCACGTGACAAGCTGTGTGCATTCGATTTTCTTCTGTTTTAATATATTATATAGATAGATAGATTACGTATATGTGATTTAAATTTGTTTTATTAATATCAAATCTTATCAAAGGTAATTGCATGAGTCATGGATAATTAATTTATGGACAACATCTATTACATACATGAATTATAAATATTGAATTCTAATTTCAAATTTTAAATTGTCAAATAATTTTATGAATCTGCGATCGATTAAATATGTGATTAAATTTGGACAAATCAATATTCAAATTAAATCTTATCAAATTAGGCTTACATTTGAATTTCAGTTTCAAATTAGGCTTACATTAAATAATTACGTATATGTGAATTAAATTTGCTTTAATATGTGTCTGGATTCTTAGTTTTTTAAACTGTGGATTTCGAAATTATTTTAAATGTGATAGAATTTTAACTTTGGATTTCAAATAATTTTACAATTCTTTCTTTACCCGTTTCCTACTTGTTTAAGTTTAATATGAAATTCAAAATTTAATATTTTAGGAATGGCTTATGATTTGACTTTTGTCTGAAAATCAAAGAGAAAAATTGATCGGATTTAAATTTCAAATTAGCTATTAACTATTAATATCACAATTTTATTTGTCAAATAATTTTATGATTCTGCGATATTTTAAATGTGATTAAATTTGGACAAATCAATATTCAAATTAAATCTTATCAAAAAGGCATGTTTGAAATTCAAAATTTTGAATTTAAGTAAATATAATTACTAATTACTATTACTAATTAAATAGCATGGCTGACGAATGAGAAGGCGCCACGTGGAATTCCACGTGACACAGACTATGTGCATTCGATTTTCTTTTGTTTTAATATATTATATAGATAGATAGATTACGTATATGTGATTTAAATTTGCTTTATTAATATCAAATCATATCTAAGGTAATTGCATGAGTCCTGGGGAATTAATTTATGGACATGATCTATTACATACGTTAATTAGAAATATTGAATTCTAATTTTAAATTTCAAATTTTAAATTGTCAAATAATTTTATGATTTTTTGATATTTTAAATATGTGATTAAATTTGGACAAATCTATATTCAAATTAAATCTTATCATATTAGGCTTACATTTAAATTTCAATTTCAAATTAGGCTTACATTAAATAATTACGTATATGTGAATTAAATTTGCTTTAATATGTGTCTGGATTGTTATTTATTTAAACCATGGATTTCTAAATTATTTTAAATGTGATAGAATTTTAACTTTGAATTTCAAATAATTTTACAACCCGTTTACTACTTGTTTAAGTTTAATATGAAATTCAAAATTTAATATTTTAGGAATGACTTATGATTTGACTTTTGTCTGGAAATCAAAGAGAAAATTTGATTGAATTTAAATTTCAAATTAGCTATTAACTATTAATATCACAATTTTAAATTGTCAAAAAAATTTATGATTCTGCGATATTTTAAATGTGATTAAATTTGGACAAATCAATATTCAAATTAAATCTTATCAAAAAGGCATGTTTGGAATTCAAAATTTCGAATTTAAGTAAATATAATTACTAATTACTATTACTAATTAAATAGCATTGCTGACGAATGAGAAGGCGTCACGTGGAATATCACGTCATAATTCCACGCGACAGGCTGTGTGCATTCGATTTTCTTCTGTTTTAAAATATTATATATATAGATTAATAAAAATAAATGTAACTACTAAATTTATAATAACTGCACAAAAAAATATCACTTAATAAACAACATCAAACAAAATTAAAATTAATCTTGAAATTAAACTTAATATATTATAAATATATGACGAAATAAAATTACAATACCTGAAATGAAAATGACACATTTAATTATCATCGCCGAATATTTGCTAAATGTGCTCGATCAAATCATCTGTAAGCGTTGTATGCATTTCTTTATTACGAAGTTGTTCTCTGTTAGTCATATATGTGGCTAAGCTAGCAACTTATTGAGTAAAGTATTTAAAATGTTGATCGTTATCTTCTTTCACTTCTTCTACCACTCTATTTTTTCTTCCTTTTTTTCTTACGACGATTAGTAGGTTTATCATTTACAAATTCTGTTAGATCATAATAGTTTCGGTATGTATCTTACTCATCCTCTACAATCATATTGTGCATGATGATACATGCCATCATAATTCTACCAATAATATGACGATCCCAGATAAGACATGGGCGTTTGATAAATGCAAAACGAGATTAGAGAACCCCAAAAGCTCACTCAACATCTTTTCTAGCAGCCTCCTGACGTTGAGCAAACGTCTTATATTTTTTAATTGTAGGAGAAGCAATTTATTTCACAAACGCTGCCCAGCTTAGATAGATGCCATTTGTGAGATAATAACCCATATTACTTTCGCGCCCATTCACGACATAACTAACTTCGGGTGTTCGACCTTACAAATATCATTGAAAATAGGAGATATGTGAATTACATTGATATCGTTGCAAGAACCTGGTGTTCCAAAGAAAGCATGTCATATCCACAAGTCATATGATGCAACAACTTCTAAAATAAGAGTTGATTTTCCATTTTGTCCTGCAAATTGCCCATCCCAAGCTTTAGGACAATTTTTCCATTCCTAGTTCATGTAATCAATACCGCCCATCAAGCCCAAAAATCCACGTTGTTCCCCGACATAAAGTAGTATTTTTAAATATTTTTCATTAGGACTTCTGAGATATTGGTTACCGAATTCGAAATTACTTCTTCTACAAATCTCATAAAAAACTCTCTTGTCACAGTTTTACTCATTAGCATGTACTCATCAACTGCGTCGACTGATGTCCCATAAGCCAAAACTCTATTAGCTGCAATACATTTCTACAATGGTGAGAGGCTTTGTCTGCCTGCAACGTTTCGTCTTTGTTGAAAATATTCATCATTATTAGTGATTTCATTCACAATACGAAGGAAAACATGTTTGCGCATACAAAATCTAGGCCGCAATATATTTGGATGGTAGGTTGGACTGTTGAAAATATAGTCGTTGAACAAACGATGTTCACCTTCCTCCCGTTGCCTCTCAATAACCTATCTTCTAGCTTTATAAGTAGAATTTGTAGGTTGTGAGAATAAAGTAGGATTACTAATGATTACATCTTTAATGATGTGATCAATGTGTTTAGTTTGTTCAACAACTCGCATTTTCCATTCATCCAATTCTATAAAATTGAAATTATCAGAATTAGAACTTGAATCTTGGGGTGAGATTTCATTTGAATACATTTTTGAACGTATGTTAGCTTGATACAAATTCAATAAGTATTTAAATAAGTAAAAGTCATTCATCTTTTTCAATTATTAAAGTATAGCATGTGAATTGAAAAAATTGACAAAATGATAATGAAATACTCATGCCATTATTAAACTATTGATTGGACAACTCAATAACTAACCGGAAAAAACTTTAAGTCATCCATGTAAATTATTAAAGGAGTAAAAGTCATTCATCTTTCTCATTTATTAAATCAGAGCATGTGAATTCTGAAATTTGACAAAATGATAATGAAGTACTCTTGGCATTATTAAAGTATTGATTGGACAACTCAATAGCTAACCTCCAAAAAACTTTAAGCAATCTATGTAAATTGTTAAATGAGTAAAAGCCATTCATCTTTTTCAATTATAAAACCAGAGCATGTGAATTGAAAATTTTGACATAATGATAATGAAGTACTCTTGACATTATTAAAGTATTTATTGTACAACTCAATAGCTAACCTCCAAAAAACTTTAAGTTATCCATGTAAATTATTAAAACAGTAAAAGTCATTCATCTTTTTCAATTATTAAAGCAGAGCATGTGAATTGAAAATTTTGACATAATGATAATGGAGTACTCTTGGCATTACTAAAGTATTGGTTGGACAACTCAATCGCTAATCTACAAAAACCTTTTAAGTCATCCATGTAAATTATTAAAGGAGTAAAAGTCATTTATCTTTTTCGATTATTAAGGCAGAGCATGTGAATTGAAAAATTTGACAGAATGATAATGAAGTACTCTTGACATTATTAAAGTATTGATTTGACAACTCAATAGCTAACCTCCAAAAAACTCTAAGTCATCCATGTCGATTATTAAAGTATTGATGGGACAATTCACGATCTACGTTCCAAAACCTTCCTAGCCAAATATTTTGTAAGCTGGAAAGTTGAGTGTAACTTTTTAGTACAAAAGTTGAATAGACAAGTTATAAATTAACATCCAAACAACTCCTAGCCATATATAAAATATCAGTTGAATAGACAAGTTATAAATTAACATCCAAATAACGCTTTCATTAACTTAAATTACAACTATTAAATCCGAGTCTGGTGAAGGGACAATTCACAATCTACGTTTCAAAACCTTCATTTTCATAACTTTCCTTTCTTCCTTTTTACGTACCAATTCAATTCTATATTCTTCCTTTTTACGTTCTAGTTCAATTCTATCATTTTCCAGTTTGTTTATCACCTCAACTTCATTGTTTCTTGTGAGCTTCAATGCACAAATTTCTGCAGTAAAGTCATTAGAAATATGAGATGATTGTGATACCTTACCTTTTCCTTTCCCTTTAGCCGCATCTCTACCTTAAGGATGAAAAATTGTTGAACTATCACTAATTGGAGTTTCTTGGTTTGAAGGAGTTGAATGCTCCCCACCTTCATCAGTCCTTGATCTTTTTGAGCTGACACAACTTTCTTCATTCTCGAAACGGACACGCGTTGCATTGCGATTCAGATTTAATTCCCACTTGGGATAACTTTTTCAAATACATGCAGATTAGTAAACTTACTACCACCGACCTCATAAATTGTCTGAGCTTTTGTCTTTATATCTTTCTTTCTCATTTAACTCCTTCTTCGACCATATGCTTCCCTGTATGAATCAATCCATTTATTCATGCTATCGTTAATTCGCTTAACATATATTAATCATTTGCACATATCTTTTGCGTATTTCTTTTGGATTCTCCGCGCGATCTTGTTCGAACAATTTCGCCACTCGCGCCCATATCACAACACTATTCTGGTTATTTCCACTCATACTCTCTTCACTTACAAAATTCCAACTCGACATTAGAGGTTCATCTTCTTTCACAAGCCATCTAGCAGCTTTCGGCTCTGTTTGAGTATTATTTTGTGTTTGTTCAAAATATTGAAATACATTTCGAGAAATATTTTTGGAGCTTTGAACATTTTCAGATGTAGGAAAAAAATTGTGATTCAGAGAAATTTGCGAATTAGGGTCATTTTCGTAATTTGAAATATTTTGAGGGTTTGCAGAATCGTGAGAGTTATAATAAAATTGAGTGTTTGGATAATTTTAGAATTGATATATTTCTCAGAATTTGTAAAAAAAATGGAAAATTTGGATCAATCTTTTTTTAGAATTTGAAAAAAAAATAGTTGGTCAAAAAAATGAATTTTAGAGTGGAAAGATAGTATTTGAAATTGTCTTAGAAATACCAAATTGTCTCTATTTATAGAGGGTGAAAAATAAAAAAAAATAATGCTTTTTTAAATTAAAAATAAATATATTTATAGTTATTTTAGACATATATCTAATAGGATGATAAAAAATACATCAGCCCAGTTAAATTGTGACACTTGTCTCAGATTGAGCGAATTAAAGTTGAAAAAGTACAACCAACCTAGGTTGGTAGACCGGATCAGTTTAGGCAAAATCGTTGGACTTCTTTTATTTTTTATTTTATTTTTTCATTTCTCTTTTTTGTCATATATATCCCAACCCAACCCCAAGTTGCTGATGACTCTAGTCTTAGACAGGGCTGAAATCCGCATTTTTTGTGAGAGATTAAAAGTTTATTATAGATAGGAGTTTGCAAGTTTATTAAAAAAATAAGGTAATAAGTATTGGGCAAATTACAACTTGGTTAGAAGAAATTTCAGTATGATCCTTTTGATCATCTTTGGAATGTTTGGATGCACAATAGTTCAAGAAGGTCTCAACTGGGAATGGTTAAACTAGGTGTGATGGTATTTGCAGCTTGGAAGCTATGGAAAGCCAGGTGTAAATATAAGTATGAAGATAAACCTATGAATTTACAAGAAATTCTGAAGCAGGTGAATGTACGCTCGCCGAAAAATTTAGAGAATTAATGAGAGTCGCCACGCCGTTTTAAAGGAAAACATTGAAAACCGTTTTGAAAAGAGAAATGGGTTCGGGGGTCAGATTACGTGTTGGGAAGAACTGAGAGTTCACCCAACACGCCTCGTAAACGAGTCTTTCAACGTTCAACATCCAATTCATTCAAAAGTGTGCAATTTGTGTGAGACAAAATATGTGATAAAATGCATATTAATGCTTTGCTTTATTGATCAAAATGAGAGAATTACATCTTGTGAGTCATTTATACAGGAGACCACAACCTGATTACAACACTGAGAACAGATTACAATTGAAAATGAAGCTGCTGCAGATTGGCCAGTTATGTCGCACGACTCAGGACATGGCATGGCCAGTTCTGTCGCGTGACACAATATGCCATCTGGAGAAGCTTTTATAACAGATCGATTACAGGTGAAATAAAGGAATTTGAAGATCAACTGGCACCAAAAAAGGTCACATAGATCACAGAATATGAGATTAACACTTCAATCATTCAAGTGGGTGTGGATATGGGGAAATCCACACTCCCTTGATGAACAAATCACAATTACATCCAAATTAACCCATAAGCATGAAATAATTATGGAACAATGAGATTTAAACAGAGAGATTGCGATTGTAACTTAACAATTAGAGCAAATGGAGCCTAATTATCAAATCAATGAATAGAAATTGTAGATGAATTATGTAAAAGAGCAAATAGAAGAGAGAGAAGGAGGGAGGGAGTTTGTTACCCTTGTAGATCCCCAATCTCTACACCAAGTTAGGTGTAGGGACCTTCAGCTCAACTGCAGAAAGTGGATTAGAATCCTCAGATTAAGAGTAGCTTTGGATCTTCAATGTGTATGAAGTATATGAGAGTAGGTGGGTGAATTGTATATGAGAGAGAGAATGATTTAAGGGAATTGGTGTGTGTTTGAGGAGAAAGACGAGCTTCTGGAGGGATTTTGGCAGAATGACCTTAGGGAGGCTGGAAGGGATCCAGAAATGAGAGGAGGAGGGTCTTATTTATAACCTGCTGGTGGGTGGCTAGTTGCGTCGCACGACCCACCGCTGTGACTTTCCGTGGCTCGTTGTGTCGCACGACTTGACAAGCCAATAACCGTTTCTGGCGCCAATCAACCTGTTCTGGAACATTCCGGGATAATTCCTCCTAGGTCCAAAATGAATAATTCTCTATGGGTCCTTTCACATGGAGAAAAGACTTAAAAGTACTTCCTTCGCAAGAAACTTATAAAAAGTTCTCGGAAGTCTCGGGATGGACCGAAAATTTACCAAAACACCCCTAGTGCAATTTTATTATATTAAAAGGCACTTATAAAGGGTCGCGAATTGGATTGGGGTACTTACAGAGCCCCTCGACAATGTCACTTATGGAAGAAGTGAGGTTGTCGATAAGAAGGATCCCAAGCCCAATGAGCGGCTGGTGGGAAAGATAGACCAGAGTGGTCAAATTGCCGGACCTGCTGGGGATATGGCAGATGGAGAAAAATGATTGATGAGGTTGGATGGCTGGACCTTTTTGGAGAAAGGATTCCTACGTATCCCTAGGAGGGAATTAAGCCGGATCGTAGTTCGAGAAAGTGAGAACGTATGGTGTCTCAAACCGAGAAGTGAGAATGTATGGTGCCTCAAACCAAGAAGTGAGAACGTATGGTGCCTCAAACCGAGAAGTGAGAACGTATGGTGCCTCAAATCAAGAAGTGAGAAAGTATGGTGCCTCAAACCAAGAAGTAAGAATGTATGGTGCCTCAAACTGAGAAGTGAGAACGTATGGTGCCTCAAACTGAGAAGTGAGAACGTATGGTGCCTCAAACCGAAGAAGTGAGAACGTATGGTGCCTCAAACCAAGAAGTGAGAACGTATGGTGCCTCAAACCGAGAAGTGAGAACGTATGGTGCCTCAAACCAAGAAGTGAGAACATATGGTGCCTCAAATCGAGAAGTGAGAACGTATGGTGCCTCAAACCGAGAAGTGAGAACGTATGGTGCCTCAAATCGAGAAATGAGAACTTATGGTGCCTCAAACCGAAGAAATAATAGAGTGAGAACTAAGGTGTCTCGACCCGAGGAGAGAATAGAGTGAGAACTAAGGTGTCTCGACCCGAGGAGGGAATAGAGTGAGAACTAAGGTGTCTCGACCCGAGGAGGGAATAGAGTGAGAACTAAGGTGTCTCGACCCGAGGAGGGAATAGAGTGAGAACTAAGGTGTCTCGACCCGAGGAGAGAATAGAGTGAGAACTAAGGTGTCTCGACCTAAAGAGAGAATAGAGTGAGAACTAAGGTGTCTCGACCCGAGGAGAGAACGGAGTGAGAACTAAGGTGTCTCGACCCGAAGAGGTAAAGGAAACAAACCCAAAGGAAAATAAACAATAACTAGCGCTTTGCAATAAAAAATATGATGATTTGTATCTTAAAAGAGATATGCGTTCATACCTGTGCTGTGCTTACCTGTAGCTGTCGGAAGGACTGAGGCAACGACTGATGATGAAGAAGAATTGTTGGTTTACCGTGCAAGGGACGGTCTTTGTTGAAGATGTGCCGTGTGGAACGGGCTTTGATGAAGATGTGCCGTGCAAACGGGCTTTGATGAAGGTCTGCTGTGCAAACGGGCTTTGATGAAGGTGTTCCGTGCAAACGGGCTTTGATGAAGATGTTTCGTGCAAACGGGCTTTGATGAAGGTGTGCCGTGTAAATGGTCTTTGATGAAGGTGTGCCGTGCAAACGAGCTTTGATGAAGATGTGACGTGCAAACGGGCATTGATGAAGATGTGCCGTGCAAACGGGCTTGGATGAAGGTGTGCCGTGCAAATGGGCTTTGATGAAGGTGTGTCGTGCAAACGGGCTTTGATGAAGGTGTGCCGTGCAAACGAGCTTTGATGAAGATGTGCCGTGCAAACAGGCTTTGATAAAGATCTGTCGTGCAAAGGGGCTTTGATGAAGATGTGCCGTGCAAATGGGCTTTGGTGACTATTTGTCGTGTAGAATGGGCTTTGCTGTCACTGAGGTTGATGAGTATGATGAATACTGCTTGGAGACTGAGGCACATTAAGTTTCTTCAGCCGATGCTGATAAGGCTGATGAGCACCATTACTTGGAGATTGAGGCAGCTGAAGCTCTTTCAAACGATGCTGATAAGTCTGAGGAAGATGAGACTGATGAAGATGATGAAAGCAGAACATGCCACCTGCAGGATTTGAATTCCTTGTCCAGACTTTGATTTGAGGAGCAATCCTCATGATCAGATTATGATCATTTGATTATTGTTCCCTGTGGGGAAAAACACAACACTCTAGGAACTTTGCATTAATTTGAACTCAATTATTGTTAATTTTATGCATTATTAATCTTGATGCACGAGTCCATCTCGGCTGGGGATGAAAATGGAGTGAGAATTTTGTATGGCTTGACAAGCTGATATGTATGTGGCAAATGATGGATTGTGTATGGGATGAATGTATATATGATGATGAATGGGTTGTGAACCCTTTCCCACGCATTTGAGGAGTGTATGAGTGATGGATGAGAAATGGTGGAGTCTAGGCAAGTCGAGGCGTGCCTTGAGAGTACAGATTGCATCAGGTTGATTGTTGCTGATAAGAATAAAGTGTGTCACATGCCCGAGAAGGCAAGCAGCATAGGAAGTGCAGAGAATGCCCTGGCTTTGAAGAGATGACTAGGCGAAACCTAGATTTTGAGGAGGTGACTTGACAAAGCCCCAGCTGATAATGTAAAGCAATCCCGACGTGAACCTGATAAGGAGTAAATTCATCATGTAGCAAAGTGAATGCAGAGGATACCCTGGCAAAAATACTGATACGGGGGAGCCTGAGGGAACAGCTTAGCAAAGCCCCAGCTTGAAGAAATCCAATGTAGCCATGTTGCAGACAGAATTATCATGTGGCCAATGAGACACCCATCTTTTAAACTTTAGTAAATCAGTCATTGGACAAGACTCAGAAATGTATACATGCAGGGGCACATTTTGAAAAGTGGGAATGAATCCCGATTTTGTGTAACACACTCGCTTTGGGTCTGACTCCTTTGAGAGAGTATAATCGTAATGAGGTGTGGAAATGTGTATGGAAGCCCTTGCTGACAGAAAGACAATGTTTGGCTCTATTTTTCTATGATGTAGAAAAAGAAGACTTGTTGAGACACTTGAAAACTTGTCTTATTCATGATGATCACAAGGCTTCTTAAAACCCTTTATTGATGTTCGGGTTATTCAACCACTAAGCTTGATATGAACAAATATTTTGATTAATCATAAGGAGAAAACCAACTGATATCAAGAATCAAATTTGGAAAGGTGGAAAGAGGATTTGTGTATGGGGATGGCCCTTGATGAGACCGAATTTTCTGAGATTTGAATGTGTTTGTGACCGGACCATTTCTAGTTGCCTATGTTCCCCTCAATGTGAGGATCTCAGATCGCTGTAGTTCGGGCCAGTCCCGATTGAAAAGAGAAGGAATGTGGTTTGAGAATTGGAGAGTTGAAGCACATGTCTCCTTGGAGTGTCAATGAAAGACACGGATGCGGAGCCCCAGTGAGGCATCCACGGAAAGTGTTTTGTGGAGAAGAAATGAAATATGCTCACATGAAATGTCAAATGAATTGGATTTGCATAATCTCTGATTGATGGTCTTGAACCAAGGTGGATTAGGTTCCAAGTTTAAGCAAGCAATGAAGCATTAATTTTATTTAGATCTTGATGAGATTAGAATGAAACTGTTATCCGGTAGGAACTGTAGCTGGATTTCAAGGATTCGATCGGCCATCGGGTGATTTGGATCTTTATTTGTATCATGACCTCTTAAGATGAGAGGTCGGCTGGGCCTTTTGCTGACTAAACCTCTAAGGACGAGAGGTTGGATTTCAAGGATGTGTTTAGGATTTCTATGGCGAGGTTATTGATTGCCTCTAAGAATGAGAGGTCAATTTTTGACTTTGGCCAAAGGCAAGGGTAATGGTAATGGGAATATCCACTAAAAAAGAGAGGATGGCTTGGGATTGCTTGGTGGATGCTGGTGAGAGGAAATCCAAGCTATCGAGAGCTTTTATGAGCTTGCGAGAATTCGGGCTCCTTTTGAACATTGGAGAGCCTCTTGAGAAGTCGAGGACTTTGGGAGATTTGGGAGGATTCAACATCCTTTTTAGAATTGGAAAGCCTTTTGAGAAGTTGAGCACTTTTACTGAAATTGTGAGGATTTAAAATCCTTCTTTTGATAACTTGGAAGGCCTCTTGAGGAGTTGAGGATTATATCTGTCCTTCCTTCATGACTTGAGTATTTTATGCATCGCCGATTCTCAAAGCTAACTTCTTGGCATTGCTTGGACTTCTCTCAGCAAGGAGCAAAGATGATGGCTAAACAGGGTTTCAAAACATGTCGATCTTGAAATGAAAGGGTATTGTTTAGTGAGGGTGAGGTAATGTCTTCCCTAGGGTGAAAGGCTTTAACCGCAATCCTTACCGGATGATCTAAACGAAATTAAGTCTTCATTGCTTGCTTAAGCTTGATTGTGAAAGATTAATGCAAATTCTTGATCAACGAAATGATGAGTATGATGAAAGAGATGTGAGCATATGAGATGCGAGATGGGGAATTGATAAGCCCCAATTTGAGAAGGATATCAGTTGATTTTCTCACTTTGATTAATTTAAACATTAATTATTTCAATGACTTATTGATTGAGCAGCACAAGTGATCATGTAGAATAAGACCATTTCAGTTAAGTGTAATGTGGGTGTGCAAGTGATGTCTCGAGTCTAGCAAGAAGAGAACCAAAGACTTTTATTACTGAAATAAAACAGACCCAACAGACTCAAACCCAAAAGGGACATTCATTAATGACATGACAGACAATATAGATCCTACGAAGACTGACTGACTGCACTAACCTCAGACGGGGAATCCCTCGGACACGCATTGCTTCCACAAACCTAGCATGTGCTTCTTCTTCTCGAACCTTAGCAACATGGACGAGCGATTGGGCCTCACGCTCACGAACCGGAGCGGCCTCCAGAGTAACTCTCAATTATTCCATACACAAATCATTCAAACCCGACTGACCCGCAACAGATGAACCTCCATACTGGCTAGTCAACACATTCTCTGCGCCAGACATCTCAAATTCTGAATCAGAAGAATACCACTCGGATACTATAACTGTCTCCGCCTTGGGAATGCGGATCAAACGAACGCCGGGAACAGGAGCACGCACCCAACTTGCCATAGCTGTAGAGGCGAAGAGGTGTATAAGTTGGTAAAGGAAAGAACCTTGAGAAGGTATGGGAGAGGGAAGAATGGGAAATGAGACGGACTCATGCAAGCGCTTTATTTGTGTTCAAGTAGAAATCAATGTCTTTTAAGTCCTAGGGACGGTTGGAAAAGGATAAACCTTTATTCTCGCAATCTAAACCTCGAGGGAACCTAGGGACACACCATCCAAAATACACCAAATGTATTGATCAAAAATAAATAATAGGCAATAATACCTAAATAAAACCAAAGCATTTATGGGACGGATGAGCAATCCCAATTTCTGGGGAAATTTGGATAGCATGACGGGTATTCCTGAGGAAATTCAAGGAAAAATCCGGCATGACCTCTCGTCGTTGCACGTTGACAAAGCGACATGATCTCTCGTTTAGAAAATGTCGTGAGAGCGACATGTCCATACGTGAAACCATGTTGCATTGGCAACATACCCATATGTGCTAGGCTTTGGGATAGGTATGAAAGCCCATTATAAATTTTGAAACAATTCATTTTAGTATATTTTGAAAACGTTGTGTCAAAAACCAACCGTATGGTAAGCTTGAAAAAGTGTGGTCCCACCTATGATGTGCTAGGGGGAAAGGATTGATATTAGGCGCTCAAGCGTAGGCGACATACATCACCGTCCGCGATGCCGTCAATCGCACCAAATGGCTCTAGATCTAGTGATGTAGTGTGCGGATGACTAAATTCCTTTATTTGCGAAAAAGATTTTTTTTTATTTTTAGGAAAGGGGGAGAAAAGGAAAACCACACGCATACATCCCACAGAGATACAATAATCAAATGATCATAAACTTTGATCATGTTATATTGCCAAATGTAAGATTATTTTCAGCCTAAACATAATCTAATAGCATGAACATGTCATAGATAATCAACGGAAGCTATAGGAATCATGCCTCCAGCCATTGCTATGCGGAATCGGTTTCGATCGACCGGCGCCAAGGACACCTTTGGGTTTCTAAACCTTAACTCTTCCTATGGTGATGGTACTATATTTCTGAAGGTGAGAGTAGGTTTGGTGACCCAAGATGATGAGCATTGTGTCCTATTTATAGCTCTTTGTCCATCACAAAGTTCACGGACACAATATTTGATTGAGAGAAATTCTCTCTTGATTGAGAGAAATTATCTCAATTTGGGCTGAATATGTACATAGAAATGGACCACATTCAGAAATCAATTTCCCATATAGAATAAGGAAAGGATTTCAATGAAATCAAATCCCAAAATCATGAACGGGAATATTGAAGATCCCTATAGTTACGCGATCCTTACGGGAAATCCTTACATTCTCCCACTTGGTCCATTTAACCCCAACATGTCAAAAATTAATATATGAATCATGGCGATAGGTCCTCTTGTGGCGAGTATTATCTTCCATGTATTACAATATATTAAGCTTCTCGACACTAGCTCTTAACTTATGAATAAACTATATGTTTATTATGGGTCCATAAATGATGTTTTCTCAATTAAAATGTGCACAAAACCATATGAGAAAAATCAAACATCATAAGAGTTTCATTGAAATAGCGTACGTACAATGAAATATCACATTATGGAACCAAGTCCCATTCTTTCTACATGATCCTTAAACCCCTTTGGTGGCATGCCTTTAGTCAAAGGATCGGCAATCATCAACTCAGTGCTAACGTGCTCAATGACCACTTTATTTTCCTTAACACGTTCTCTAATGGCTAAGTACATAATGTCGATATGCTTAATTCGACTACCACTTTTGTTGTTCTTAGCCATAAAAATAGCAGCTGAGTTGTCACAATACAATTTCAGTGGCTTAGAAACTAAATCAATGATTCTAAGCCCGGACATGAAACTCTTCAACCACACACCGTGTGAGGTAGCCTCAAAACACGACACGAACTCGGCCTCCATAGTGGAAGTAGCAGTCAAGGACTGCTTCACGCTTCTCCAAGATATAGCTCCACTAGCTAACATGAAAACATACGCGGATGTTGATTTGCGAGAATCAACACAGCCGGCGAAATCTGAATCAGAGTAGCCAATCACCTCCAAATTATCGGTCCGTCTATACATGAGCATGTAACCCTTCGTCCTTGAAGGTATCTCATGACCTTCTTTGCAGCTCTCCAGTGGTCAATTCCTGGGTTACTCTGATATCTCCCAAGCATCCCAACAACAAATGCAATGTCAGGTCTGGTGCAAACCTGAGTATACATAAGGCTTTCAACGGCTGAAGCATATGGAATGTCTTTCATTTGTTCCTTTTCGAGCTCATTCTTGGGGTACTGGTCCAGGCTAAACTTGTCACCCTTCACAATGGGTGCTACACTAGGTGAACAATCCTTCATCCGAAATCTCTCTAAAACTTTGTTGATATAGGTCTCTTGAGATAAACCCAATATGCCTCGAGATCTGTCTCTATGGATCTTAATGCCAATGACATAAGATGCCTCTCCCATATCCTTCATATCAAAGTTTTTCGAGAGAAATTGTTTCACATCATATAGCAATCCTTTATCATTGGTTGCAAGCAAAATATCATCCACATATAACACAAGGAAACAAATCTTGCTCCCACTAACCTTGAGGTATATGCATTGATCCATAACGTTCTCTTCAAATCCAAATGAAGTGATGACGTTATGGAATTTTCTATACCATTGGCGGGAAGCTTGTTTCAGTCCATATATAGATTTATTAAGCTTACATACCAAATGCTCACCACTACTAGAGGAGAATCCTTCAGGTTGTTTCATATAAACTTCTTCCTCTAGATCACCATTAAGGAAAGCCGTCTTCACGTCCATTTGATGTAGCTCTAAATCAAAATGGGCTACCAATGCCATAATTACTCGAAGGGAATCTTTCTTAGATACAGGGGAAAAGGTTTTCGTGTAATCGATTCCTTCTCTTTGTGAGAATCCTTTGGAAACAAGTCTTGCCTTATGTCTCTCGATGTTGCCTTGTGAGTCTTTCTTTGTTTTGAAGACCCATTTACATCCAATGGCTTTTACACCATTTGGCAACTCAACGAGATCCCAGGCTTTGTTAGTTGCCATAGATTCCATCTCATCTTTCATGGCATTGTACCATAAGCTTGAATCGTTAGAACTTATGGCTTGTGAAAACGTTTCAGGATCATTTTCGGCTCCAATATTGTAGTCACACTCTTGTAGATACACGACATAGTCACTAGGAATTGCTAACCTCCTTGCCCTCGTAGATCTTCTTAAAGCTGGATCAACATTATCCTGAGGAGCAGGATCATGTTGTTCAGCAGGTTCAACATTTTCATGTATTTGTTGAACTTCATCTACTATTGGATTAGGATCAGCTTGTGGTGCTTCTTGAACTGGTTCTTCAACACGTGTTTGTTCTTGAGGAGTGTTGTTAACAATAATGACCGGTTCATAACTTGAAGTGGTACGTTGAGCATCGGAATGATCTTTCCTTTGATCAATGTCCAAGGATCGATCGCTCCCACTAATCAAGTCATTCTCAAGAAATTTTGCATTTCTTGATTCCACAAATCTAGTGCTATGAGATGGACAATAAAATCTATATCCCTTAGACCTTTTGGCATATCCAACAAAATATCCACTTATGGTCCTCGGGTCCAACTTCTTTTCTTGTGGATTATATTTTCTCACTTCAGACGGACATCCCCAAACATGTACATGTTGCAAACTGGGTTTCCAACCTTTGAATATCTCAAAAGGCGTTTTTGGAACGGCCTTGGTTGGAACTCGGTTTAATATGTACGTAGCCGTCTTAAGTGCTTCGCTCCACAGGGATCGAGGAAGTTTGGAGCTTTCAATCATGCTTCGCACCATGTCCAATAGTGTTCGATTTCTTCTTTCAGCTACTCCATTTTGTTGTGGAGTACCTGGCATGGTATATTCTGGAACTATACCATTCTCTCGAAGAAATCTCGCAAATGGACCAGGTGCTTGTCCATTTTCAGTATATCTACCATAGTACTCTCCACCTCTATCTGATCTCACGATCTTAATTTGCTTGCCGCATTGTTTCTCTACTTCTGCTTTAAATGCCTTAAAAGCATCAAGTGCTTCATTCTTATTGTTAAGAAGGTAGAGATACATATATCACGAGTAATCATCTATGAATGAGACAAAGTACTTGTCACAGTATGCATCTATGTCTGGACTACAAATATCTGTATGTATGATTTCCAATAAATCTGAGCTTCTTCTGACACCCTTTTTTGGCTTATTTGACATGTCAACGCTTTACCCTTAATGCAGGCTATACACATCTCAAAGTCTGTAAAGTCTAAAGTACTAAGTACTCCATCGCTTACCAACTTTTTAATTCTATTAATGGAGATATGTCCCAATCTCCGGTGCCACAACATAGAAGAATCGTCATTCATAACACATCTTTTGGAACCAATATGAACGTGCATAGATGAATGGTCATCATCATTTTTCAAATTTAAGTTAAAAAGACCATTAGACAAAATACCATTTTCAATAACATTAGATTTGAAAATTAAATCAAAACCACTTTCTGAAAAGTTAAAGGAATAACCATCTGATACAAGTCTAGAAACTGAAATTAAATTCCTAGAAAAACTGGGAATATAAAAGGTCTTTTTCAAACTTAAATGAAAACCACTACTTAAAACTAAATTGCACGTTCCAACGGCCTCTACACATGAAGGCATCTGATTTCCTGAATAGACGCTTCATTCATTTCCCACTGGTTTCCGCAGGTTTTGTAATCCCTGCAATGAAGTGGTAATGTGAATTGTAGAGCCCGAATCAATCCACCATGTATTATGATTTACAATAGTCATATTGGATTCATAACAAACAAAGGAAAGTTGAGTACCTTTCTTATCAAGCCAATTCTTGAACTTAGAACATTCCTTCTTAATGTGTCCCTTCTTTTTGCAAAAGAAGCACACGGGATCCTTCTTAATGTCCTTGTTGGAAGGGATTTTTCCCTTTCCCTTGTCCTTGGCTTGACCATTCTTCTTGTTCTTTCCAACTGTAGTGAAATTCACACTCTCCTTTTCCTTAACCTCCATAAGCAGCCTGCCCTCTTCCTGAACACACATGGTCATCAATTCATTGATTGTCCATTTATCCTTATGTGTGTTGTAGGATATCTTGAATGGGCCATACTGGTGAGGTAAGGTGGAAAGGGTATAATGAACCAAGAAGACTTCCGACATCTCAACCTCTAATGCTTTTAGCTGAGCCGCTATATCCCTCATGCGCATGATATGATCACGCACACCCTTAATGCTATTGAGCCTTAGGGATGTAAACTCCATGATCTGGGTACTTGCCATTGCCTTATCTGAAGTGGCAAACTGATCATCAACAGCCTTTAGTAATTCCTGAACCTTCTTGATATGCTCGACTGAACCCCCCTTATGCCAGCTGAGATCTTAGTCTTTATGAAACTCACACAGAGACGATTAGATCGGTCCCATTTTTCATAAAGATCAACACCATCCGGAAGACTAGTCTCAGAAATTAGAGGGGGTTCATTCTTCCTTATGGCATAGTCAAGGTCCAACCCTCCTAAATGAAGGAGAACTCTCTCCTTCCACACTTTGTAGTTGTCCCCTTTAAGCTCGGGAACATCACATCTCATATCAGGGTAATCAACAGATTGAATTGCTGCAAATTAATTGTAAATGCTCATATTATTAATATTGAGGCTAGTACAATATAACATGATCTACCAATGTAAAAACATGCGAAACATGAACCTAGTGACATAAAACTTGCCTGTGGGCTAAAGTTTTAATTCAATTAGATTCATTTAACTTTATGATAAAACCTCAAAACTATGTTCCTTTTTCTAATCCCTGTGGGTAAATTAGAAAATATAGTTTGATATTTTACCCTAATTAATCATACATAATATAATAAAAATTCCTATGGGATAAAATTTATTATATAAAGTATGATTAATTACAATTAATGTTCATTCCAAATTTGTGATCCTAAATCTAAATTTATAGTTTTAATTAATTAAAGATGATGTGGCTACTCCCTAATTAATTAAAATTATATGGATCACATGAACATCATTTAACTGAGCATGCATAAATAATTGTATGTACAAAAACTCACAAAGTATACATACAATATCAGATTAATATTTTCAGCATGCTTTTAAAGAATTCTCAATGTGTTATATAATTAATCGAAAGTATATTACATACAGTAATTATATAAATTACATGATTAAACACATTTATAAATGAAAATTATTAAAGAATTCTCAATGTGTTATATAATTAACCGGTCAATGTAAAAGCCAATACAAAAGTATGAGTTACAGAATTAGTCAATTAAAAAAGGGAACAACATTTAAGTTCACAGAGGCTAATGCTATATACTGTATATATATATATATGTACAGTGCATTCCATGTAAACCCTCTGTACCCAATTAAATTAATTATTTCCTTTATTTGCTCACCTCTACAATACCATAAGATCACGCACAGAGGATATTTGCCCATATAAGTACACAATACATTACGAACAGAAGACTTATCTTCAACCTTCCGCGGGTTATTCCGACCCATATTTCGACCCGACAATATTTTCAGATTCCAACAATCAAATTCAAGGTAATCTATATCAAAATCCTTGTAATGTGATTTCTAATGATTAATAAGAAGGAAACATAGCATAAAAACATCATTGAATCAAAGTTTTCAAAAATTACAGAAGGTTTGCGAAAACAGAGCAAGGCGGAGGCATATGATGCTCTGATACAAAATGTAAGATTATTTTCAGCCTAAACATAATCTAATAGCATGAACATGTCATAGATAATCAGCGGAAGCTATAGGAATCATACCTCCAGCCATTGCTATGCGGAATCGGTTTTGATCGACCGGCGCCAAGGACACCTTTGGGTTTCTAAACCTTAACTCTTCCTATGTTGATGGTACTATATTTCTGAAGGTGAGAGTAGGTTTGGTGACCCAAGATGATGAGCATTGTGTCCTATTTATAGCTCTTTGTCCATCATAAAGTTCACGGACACAATATTTGATTGAGAGAAATTCTCTCCTGATTGAGAGAAATTATCTCAATTTGGGCTGAATATGTACATAGAAATGGACCACATTCAGAAATCAATTTCCCATATACAATAAGGAAAGGATTTCAATGAAATCAAATCCCAAAATCATGAACGGGAATATTGAAGATCCCTATAGTTACGGGATCCTTACGGGAAATCCTTACAGGGGATTGCCCACAATCACCCCTGAACTGGAAATCAAAGCCTGCAGAGTGGCAAATGTTGTCACGCGACACAGGACTGATGAGGCAAGATCTAGCGCGTGACAAAAGAAGCCATATTTCCAGAATTTGAACAAAAACAGAACCAGCCCCTAGCCTCCAAGTCCATGCAAGAGCTCAACACCAAGCAACAGAGAACAATAGAAGCATATAGAATCCCAAGGAAGCAAAGCACACAAAGCATTTAAGCACATAAAATATCACACAACAAAAGCACACAACCAATGAAGGAGAAAGATGTTGAACATGAACGAAAGCTTGACCCACTTTTGAAAACAGGTTTCAAGTCCCCAGCGGAGTCGCCACTGAATGTACGCTCGCTAAAAATTTATTTAATGAGAATTAATGAGAGTCGCCACGCCGTTTTAAAGGAAAACATTGAAAACCTTTTTGAAAAGAGAAAATGGGTTCGGGGGTCAGATTACGTGTTGGGAAGAACCGAGAGTTCACCCAACACGCCTCGTAAACGAGTCTTTCAACGTTCAACATCCAATTCATTCAAAAGTGTGTGCAATTTGTGTGAGACAAAATATGTGATAAAATGCATATTAATGCTTTGCTTTATTGATCAAAATGAGAGAATTACATCTTGTGAGTCATTTATACAGGAGACCACAACCTGATTACAACGCTGAGAACAGATTACAATTGAAAATGAAGCTGCTGCAGATTGGCCAGTTATGTCGCACGACTCAGGACATGGCATGGCCAGTTCTGTCGCGTGACACAACATGTCATCTGCAGAAGCTTTTACAACATATCGATTACAGGTGAAATAAAGGAATTAGAAGATCAACTGACACCAAAACAGGTCACATAGATCACAGAATATGAGATTAACACTTCAATCATTCAAGTAGGTGTGGATATGGGGGAATCCACACTCCCTTGATGAACAAATCACAATTACATCCAAATTAACCTAGCATGAAATAATTATGGAACAATGAGATTTAAACAGAGAGATTGTGATTGTAACTTAACAATTAGAGCAGATGGAGCCTAATTATCAAATCAATGAATAGAAATTGTAGATGAATTATGTAAAAGAGCAAATAGAAGAGAGAGAAGGAGGGAGGGAGTTTGTTACCCTTGTAGATCCCCAATCTCTACACCAAGTTAGGTGTAGGGACCTTCAGCTCAGCTGCAGAAAGTGGATTAGAATCCTCAAATTAAGAGTAGCTTGGGATCTTCAATGTGTATGAAGTGTATGAGAGTAGGTGGGTGAATTGTATATGAGAGAGAGAATGATTTGAGGGAATTGGTGTGTGTTTGAGGAGAAAGACGAGCTTCTGGAGGGATTTTGGCAGAGTGACCTTAGGGAGGCTGGAAGGGATCCAGAAATGAGAGGAGGAGGGTCTTATTTATAACCTGCTGGTGGGTGGCTAGTTGCGTCGCACGACCCACTGCTGTGACTTTTTGTGGCTCGTTGTGTCGCACGACATGACAAGCCAATAACCATTTTTGACGCCAATCAACCTGTTCTGGAACATTCCGGGATAATTCCTCCTAGGTCCAAAATGAATAATTCTCTATAGGTCCTTTTGCATGGAGAAAAGACTTAAAAGTACTTCCTTCGCAAGAAACTTATAAAAAGTTCTCGGAAGTCTCGGGATGGACCGGAAATTTACCAAAACGCCTCTAGTGCAATTTTATTATATTAAAATGCACTTATAAAGGGTCGCAAATTGGATTGGGGTACTCACAGCAGGTTAGAAGGAGTTTGCAGGAGATATGTTCCCGATTTGTGCCCAAAACTGAGCATAGATCAAGTGACCTTTTGATCCTAAGGCAACTTAACATCTCCATAAGGATGCCTAATTTGAACTGGAAAAGGCTGTTAGATGGGAGGCTTCTAATCAACATGATTTTTAAACTCAACACTGATGGTTCAGTAAAGGGGGCAATATGCACTGGTGAAGGAGTTATAAGGGATGGAAGGGGTGATGTAGTTGGGGAATTCTCAAATTATTATGGCCATGGTAAAAATATGAAGGGGGAAGTGTTAGCATTGAGAGTTGGTTTGAAATTATGCCATCAACTCCAGTTGTAATCTGTCAGTATTGAATCTGAGTCTCTTGTGGTAGTGTTAGTTTAGAAAGGAGTGTATAAAGGGCCTTGGGAATTCAGTTATGAATTAAAATAGTGTAAAAAATTGTGTGGGAACTCGCCAATATCTAATGTATATAGAGAAGGGAACAGTGTGGCTGATAGGCTTGCAAATGATGCACATAATCAATAAAGGAAGATGACTTACATTAGGAATCAAAGACTTCCAAAGGAGGTTTGTGATGCTCTTCATAAAGATCTTTTTGGTACTTATGCATATAGATAAAATCAAGAGATTAGATATGGCTTTTGATAGACTAACATGGGGTATGCTTCTGGGAAGCAATTGTAATAGCTCACATATGAGGTATAGACTCCTTTTCCTTGGGCTTAAGGAATGGTTGTCCCCCTTTTGTACAGTTTATACTTTTGTTGTTAATAAAAAGCCCCATGTGGCACACTTCAAAAAAATAAATTACAACTTGGTTACTCATGTTTTGTCAATAGTTACAATGTGATTTCCAACAGTGTATTTTTTGCAGCTCCTAGCCAACATTATCAATTTGTTTCAATTTGATATGAATTCAGTTAAAAAATATAACTTTCGTTAAAAACATCTGTCTTGTGCTTTGCACATGTCGTTAAAGGGCAAAAATGACTTTTCTGCTTGAGTATGTGACCCTAAATTAATAAGACAGCCCAATACAATCCCCCTAGGACCCCTCCACTAAACTCTATTTCTTCTGAAAAAAAAGATACACTTTAATAAAAGACAGCCCAATACAAATTCAAATTCCTTAAATTCCCTTTGACGAACTAAGAACAACTGAACCCTAATTGTAATGATCCGAGCCCGAATATCGACCCGCTACGCAGGCACCACACACTATCCTACTAAGCACCTCCTCTTTGGGTCAACTACATCCCATCACAGGCCTCCATAACTCCAATGAATGATTTAATGTGTAGCAGTAGTGTATGAGTTTTCTATGTATCAAACTAAATTCTCACATTTTTCCGATATCGGATGGAGGATATCATACTAATGGAGACGCTCCCTCCCTCAATCCTTATTTGAGCCGAACTCACTCCCTTTGTCGCATTGTTTCCCATTCATCCAATTCTATAAAATTTGAAATATCAATTAGAACTTGAATCTTGGGATAAGATTTCATTTGAAGACATTTTTGAATGTGTGTTAGCTTGATACAAATTCAATAAGTATTTAAAGGATTAAAAGTCATTCTTCTTTTTCAATTATTAAAGTAGAGCATGTGAATTGAAAAAATTGACAGAATGATAATGAATTACTCTTGGCATTATTAAAACTTTTGATTGCACAACTCATATCTAACCTCCAAAAAACTTTAAGTCATCCATGTAAATTATTAAAGGAGTAAGTCATTCATCTTTCTCATTTATTAAAGCAGAGCATGTGAATTGAGAAATTTGACAGAATGATAATTAAGTACTCTTGGTATTATTAAAGTATTGATTGGACAACTCAATAGCTAACCTCCAAAGTCCAAACTTTAAGCAATTCATGTAAATTGTTAAAGGAGTAAAAGTCATTCATCGTTTTCAGTTATTAAAGCAGAGCATGTGAATTGAAAAATTTGACAGAATGATAATGAAGTACTCTTGACATTATTAAAGTATTGATTGGACAACTCAATAGCTAAACTCCAAAAAACTTTATGTTATCCATTTAAATTATTAAAAGAGTAAAAGTCATTCATCTTTTTCAATTATTAAATCAGAGCATGTAAATTGAAAAATTTGACATAATGATAACGGAGTACTCTTGACATTACTAAAGTATTGGTTGGACAACTCAATAGCTAACCTCCAAAAAATTTTAAGTTATCCATGTAAATTATTAAAGGAGTAAAAGTCATTTATCTTTTTCGATTATTAAAACAGAGCATGTGAATTGAAAAATTTGACAGAATGATAATGAAGTACTCTTGATATTATTAAAGAATTGACTTGACAACTCAATAGCTAACCTCTAAAAAACATTAAGTCATCCATGTAAATTATTAAAGTATTGATGGGACAATTCACAAGCTACGTTCCAAAACCTTACTAGCCATATATTTTGTGAGCTGGAAAGTTGAGTATAACTTGTTAGTACAAAAGTTGAATAGACAAGTTATAAATTAACATCCAAACAACTCCTAGCCATATATGAAATATAAGTTGAATAGACAAGTTATAAATTAACATCCAAATAACGCTTTCATAAACTTAAATTACAACTATTAAATCTGAGTCTAGTGATGAGACAATTCATAACGTTTGAAAACCTTCATTTTCATAACTTTTCATTCTTCCTTTTTACTTACTAATTCAATTCTATTTTCTCCCTTTTTAGGTTTCAGTTCAATTCTATCATTTTCCAGTTCGTTTATCACCTCAACTTCATTGTTTCTTGTGAGCTCAATGCACGAATTTCTGCAATAAAGTCATCAGAAATATATATGAGATGATTGTGTACCTTACCTTTTCCTTTCCCTTTAACCGCATCTCTACCTTTAGGATGAGAAATTGTTGAACTATCACTAATTGGAGTTTCTTGGTTTGAAGGAGTTGAATGCTCCCCACCTTCATCAGTCCTTGATCTTTTTGAGCTGTTACAACTTTCTTCATTACTCTCTTCATACTTGAAACGGGCACGCGTTGCATTCCGATTCAGATTTAATTCCCACTTGGGATAACTTATTCAAATACATGTAAATTAGTAAAATTGCTACCACCGACCTCATAAATTGTGTGAGCTTTTGTCTCTATATCTTTCTTTCTCATTCAACTCCATTTTCGACCATATGCTTCCATGTATGCAGCAATTCATTTGTTCATACTATCGTTAAGTCGTTTAACGGCTATTAATCATTTGCATATTTCTTTTGGATTCTCCGTGCGATCTTGTTCGAAAATTTTTGCCACTCGCGCCCATCACAACACTATTCTGGTTATTTCCACTCATACTCTCTTCACTTACAAAATTCCAACTCGACATTAGAGCTACGTCTTTTTCACAAGCCAACTAGCAGCTTTTGGCTCTATTTGAGTATTATTGTGTGTTTGTTCAAAATCTTGAAATACATTTCGAGAAATATTTTGGGAGCTCTGAACATTTTCAGATGTAGGGAAAAAATTGTGATTCGGAGAAATTCGCGAGTTTGGATCATTTTCGTAATTTGAAATATTTTGAGGGTTTGCAGAATACTAAGAGTTATAATAAAATTGAGTGTTTGGATAATTTTGAGGATTGACATATTCCTCAGAATTTGTAAAAAAAAATGGAAAATTTTGATCCATGATTTTTTTTAGAATTTGAAAAAAAAAGAGTTGGACAAAAAAAATGAATTTTAAAGTGGAAAGAGAGTATTTGAGATTGTATCTCAGAAATAACAAATTGTCTCTATTTATAGAGGGTGAAAAATATAAAAAATTGATGTTTTTAAAACTAAAAATAAATATATTTATAGTTATTTTAGACATATCTAATAAGATGATAAAAAATACATCAACCAAGTTAAATTGTGACAATTGTCTCGGACACAGTTAATTAAAGTTGGAAAAGTACAACCAACCTAGGTTGGTTGAGCGGACCAGTTTAGGCAAGATCGTTGGATTTCTTTTATTTTTTATTTTATTTTTTCATTTCTCTTTTTTTGTCTCATATATCCCAACCCAACCCCAAGTTTCTGATGACTCTAGTATTAGACAAGGCTGCAATTCGCGTTTTTTTATTTTTATTTTTGTGACAGATTAAAAGTTCATAATAGATAGGAGTTTTCAATCTTATTAAAAAAATAAGGTAATAAGTATTGGGTAAATTACAACTTGGTTAGAAGAAATTTTAGTATGATTCTTTTTATCATCTTTGGAATGTTTGGGTGCACAATTGTTCAAGAAGGTCTCATTTGGGAATGGTTAAACTGGGTGTGATGGTATTTGCAGATTGGGAGCTATGAAAAACCAGGTGTAAATATAAGTATAAAGATAAACCTATGAATTTACAAGAAATTCTGAAGCAGGTTAGAAGGAGTTTGCAGGAGATGTGTTCCTGATTTGTGCCCAAAACTAAGCATAGATCAAGCGACCTACTGATTCTAAGGCAACTTAACATCTCCATAAGGATGCCTAAAATTGAATTGGAAAAGGCTGTTAGATGGGAGGCTCCTAATCAGCATGATTTTTAAACTCAACATTGATGGTTCAACAAAGTGGGCAATATGCACTGGTGGAGGAGTTATAAGGGATGGAAGGGGTGATGTAGTTGGGGCATTCTCAAATTATTATGGCCATGGTAAAAATATGAAAGGGGAAGTGTTAGCATTGAGAGATGGTTTGAAATTATGCCATCAACTCCAGTTGCAATATGTTTGTATTGAATCTGACTCTCTTGTGGCAGTGTTAGTTTTGAAAGGAGTTGAAATTACCCGGATCCTGCTTCGCAGGCCTCGGCATCTCGCAATTTCGTCGGGAGGTGTCGCTGCATTTTCGAAGGAGTTGCCACGCCGTTTTGATATAGCCTAAAACATTGAGAAAATGCTTTATTTTTGAAAAGGTTGTTGTGTGATGAGATTTTGAGTTCGGATGTCAGGTTACGCCTCGGGAAGAGAATAGTAGAGCTCACCCGAGTCGCCTCATATACACGAGTCTTTCGATACCCCTCTTTCTTTAAAAGTTGTGTGTGTGCTATTAAAAATGCATTTTGGAAATAATGTCTACATTGTATGCTATGTACTGAAATAAATTGAAATAGTACTGAAAGGAGGCCTTACCAATGTGGTTCGTATCTATCTTCTGCTTGGGAATAGTGTTTGAATAGTGCTCCTAGACGGACCGGGAAGTGAATAGTTGAAATTACCCGGATTCGCGCGAGCGAAGGCGGTTGTCTTTCGCGGAGGGGTTGGTGTCTGAGACCTCGCTTCATGGGAAGGAAAAATGAGGAGTCGCCACGCGGTTTTTGTATTTTGAGCCCAAACGTCGAGAAACGGCTATTGTGAAAAGGTGTCGTTTTTATTGGTAGCAAAAACTTAGGAAAAGGCTTTGAAAACGGGGATCATTTTTATTGGCAGCAAAAACGAGTAAAAAGCTTTTTTGTACCAGAGATTGTTAGGTTAGGAGGTCAAGTTACGTTTCGGGTAGAGTATTACGAGATCGCCCGAAACGCCTTGCATGACGAGTCTTTCTACCTTTCTCGAAATCGTGTGTGTGTGTGTGTGTGTCTTTTGAAATGGGGGCTTGAATGACAAGCTTAATCTTGGTTTGAGTGACAAAAGTTGATTAGGTGACTTTGTTTAAAAAGACGAGCGTTTGAATGACAAACGTCGATTTTGAGTTGAAATGAGCGTTTGCGTGGCAAACGTCTGCTTTTGAGACGAAAATGAGCGTTTGCGCTATGCGTAGCAAACGTCGGTTTTGAGTTTGAAATGAGCGTTTGCGTGGCAAACGTCGATTTTGAGTTGAAAAGGAGCGTTTGCGTGGCAAACGTCGATTTTGAGTTGAAAAGGAGTTCGAAGGTCGAACTCCGGTTTTTGAACCGGGCGTGTCATTGTTAACGATTTTTACGGGAAAAATGCGTTTTAAATGATTTTGAGTGTCAAATGGCGGCTTTTAGTTTGAAGATGAGCATTCGGAGGCCGAACGTCATTTCGCGCGTTTTGAAAGAGAGTTCGACGGACGAACTCCGGTTTTGAACCGGGCATTACATTGTTAACGATTTTTATGGGAAAAATGCGTATTAAATGATATGCGATCAACGAATCGGGTTGCGACTCGGACTTTGAAAAGTAAATACTATCACGATCCAAACGGGTCGGACTTTGTAAATGACAGTATTTAAAGTGCGGTATCAACGGAATCAAACGATCCGGATTCGTAAATGACGATCAACGAGGCCAAGCGGCTCGGATTTGTAAATGACGATCAACGAGGCCAAACGGCTCGGATTTGTAAATGACAGAAATTAAAATGACGATCGACGGATCGATCGATCCGGAATTGGTAAATGACAATAAAAGTAAACGGAACGGGGTCGAAACGCCGTTTTAACCCGTGATTACTTCTCTTACGGAATGAGAAGAGGATCGAGGGGCTAAAACGTATCGGACCCCGTTAGACGGAGGCGTCTATATTTCGATAATGACGTTTGAAACGGTTGTAGCGGCCGGCGCGTAAGCAAGACGGGCGAGAGATTTAGAGAGAGGAGTTATACCTATGGCTAGGGTTGACTCCTTTGGCTCGGGAGGTGTGTACGGGACACGGAAAGTGATTCGAAAGGTTGTTTCGAAGTAGTAAGGTGCATATTTGATCGAAATACGAAGGTTTCACGCGAATCGAGACAAAACGGAGGCTCGGAAGGGATGAAATCAGTTAGGGCCGAGGGGGTGATGAATTTTTGGTGTTAAAAATTCCTCCTTTTGCCTTTGACAGCAACTTCTATTTATAGGGTGAAAATTGCAGTAGGAGTCCGGACGGACTTGGACTGAATCCAGGGGGTTTTTGGATATTTTGGAAATCTGGGGGACTTCTTTGGCAATTTCGGGAAAAGTGCACGGGAGTCGGCAGGACTAGGCTTGTATACCGGGGGTATTTTAGTCTTTTCCATTTGAATTTGATTGAAGGGTGACTAGAGGGAGGTGGCATGCGTGCCAAGTGTCTCTACGAGTCACGGCCATGTGGGATTTTGTCCCGGTCCGGTTTTGTCCGTTTTTAAAATAACGGTCAGGAAAATGTCCGAAACGCCCGGAAAGTGCCGGAAAATGCGTTTTTCAGGGAAAGCCATACTTTTACGTGAGATGACACGTGTTAAGTACGATTCGGCGTCGGGATGCAGGCGATCCGGGGCGTCTCGTTAGCACGGCGGGGAGTTTAACGAGTTAGGTTAACTGGAGCGGGCCGGTTAACGGATTTCGGTTAACTTTCGACGGATTTGGACGATCCGGATTTGGGTACTTACGGTTAGCCCCTCGGCGACGTCACTTCCGAAGGAGGTGGGGTCGTTGAAAAGATAAGGATCCAAATCGGGATGCCTTACTTTGAAAGAGACACAGGCGGTCGGATGGTTTGGACCCTTAGTGGAAAGGATTCATACGTATCCGGCGGGAATCAAGCCGATCGTAGTTCGAAAGGGGGCAAGGGCCGCGCGTGGGGACCTTGACACAGCGAGGCTTGTTAGGAGGCGTCTAAACTGGATGAGACCATTCGCGAGGTACATGCACCGAATGGAGGCTTGTTAGGAGGCGTCGAACACAGGACTTCGAAACCTTCGAGGGCGTGTGGCGCCTCAAACCGGAGTTGCGATGCCGACGAGGCGTTCGTGCCTTGGGTGCTAGGCTTATTCTTTGTTGCCGGGTTTTATCTGGCAGGGATGAGCGTTCGGGCTTACGGATGGCCGAAGAGGGATTGTTGTGCGGGCTTATTGCAGCGCGAGGTGGAACGATCGGAGCTTACGGCGGCGGCGGAGATGAATGTTCACTTGCTTTGAAGTGAAAAGGTGTTCGGAGCTTACGAGGATGGCGAAGAGGGATTGTTGCAAGGCGTTCGTGCCTTGGGGTTGAGCTTATTCTTTGTGCCGCCGAGGTGGAACGATCGGGCTTACGGCGCGGTCGGGGAGATGAATGTTCACTTGCTGAAGTGAAAAGGTGTTCGGGCTTACGAGGATGGCCGAAGAGGGATTGTTGCAAGGCGTTCGTGCCTTGGGGTTCGGGCTTATTGCTGTTGCCGAAGAGGTGAACAGCGAGGGTCTCGATAGGAGAGTGGAGGTCGGACCGCGAAGGTCGGGATTGACTGTTTGAGATGGGACCGTGAAAGGTCGAGATGGGGGATTGAAATTGGACCTTGGAAGGTCGCGATTAAGACTTTGAAATCGGACCGTGAATGGTCGCGATTGAGAATTGACATCGGACCGTGAAAGGTCGCGGTTTAGAGTTGGAATCGGACCGTGAAAGGTCGCGATTGAGAGTTGGAATCGGACCGTGAAAGGTCGCGGTTGAAAATTGAAATCGGACCGTGAAAGGTCGCGATTGAGGATTGAAATCGGACCGTGAAAGGTCGCGATTGAGACTTGAAATCGGACCGTGAAAGGTCGCGATTGAGAATTGAAATCGGACCGTGAAAGGTCGCGATTGAGAATTGAAATCGGACCGTGAAAGGTCGCGATTGAGAATTGGAATCGGACCGTGAAAGGTCGCGATTGAGAGTTGGAATCGGACCGTGAAAGGTCGCGATTGAGAATTGAAATCGGAACGTGAAAGGTCGCGATTGAGAATTGAAATCGGACCGTGAAAGGTCGCGATTGAGGATTGAAATCGGACCGTGAAAGGTCGCGATTGAGGATTGAAATCGGACCGTGAAAGGTCGGTTAAGGATTGGAATCGGACCGTGAAAGGTCGCGATTGAGAGTTGAAATCGGACCGTGAAAGGTCGCGATTGAGAGTTGAAATCGGACCGTGAAAGGTCGCGATTTAGGTTGAAATCGGACCGTGAAAGGTCGCGGTTGAGAGTTGAAATCGGACCGTGAAAGGTCGCGATTGAGAATTGAAATCGGACCGTGAAAGGTCGCGATTGAGAATTGGAATCGGACCGTGAAAGGTCGTGATTAAGGATTTGAATCGGACCGTGAAAGGTCGCGATTGAGGATTGAAATCGGACCGTGAAAGGTCGCTGAGGATTGAAATCGGACCGTGAAAGGTCGCGATTGAGGATTGAAATCGAGTGAAAGGTCGCGATTGAGAATATAATTGATGGTAAAAACCATTAGGAATTTTAACGTGCGGAGACGAGCGTTAGTGAAAACTAACTTTGATTTATCCTCGGGGGATGGGGTGTTAGAAATGTCTAGCGGGAAATTTTACACTTTTGGGGGCCAAAAGTGGTAAAATTGAATTGCCAAAAGTTGAGGACCAAAGTGGCAAAAATTTTTCGGTGCGGTAAGAGTCAGGCCGGACTTTGCGGGAATTTGACAAAGCCCTATTCAGCGCGCGAGGCCGAGGAAGAAGAAGTCATTTTCTTTCATTGTTGCCGGCGAGAGAGGAGAGAAAAGAGAGAAAAATTCCAACCCAAATTGCAAGGTTTGCTCGAATTTGTGAAGGAAATTTGCTATGGAAGGTGAAGGAGGACCAATGGCTCGCCATGGAAGGACCGATGACGAAAGAACTCGATTGGTTCGGACCATTCGAACCATTGCACATCCATTGAATCCGACGGAGTTTTATCCGGCGAGGGATAGACACAACTCCAAGGATGGGATCGAGAGACAAGTAAGTTTCTTACAAATTCCATTAATTTTAAGAATGTGCATTCTTTAAATGTTAGAAATTTGCTAGGAATGAACTTAGGGATTTTGGTGCCCGAATTGGGGCTTTTGACTTTGCTATGAACCTTTGTCGAAATTGACTAGGATGTAGTTCAATTGACACTATGGGTGGATGACATAAAAATTTTGGTTGCAAAATTCCATGTCTAGATGCATTTTCCAAAATTAAAGTTGCTTTAATTCGGGACGGAGTAAATTTTCGAAAAATTCGAAAGAGATTTGAAAGTTCCGGATTCGACGGAGTTTTCGAAATGCTTTGAAAGTTCCGGATTCGACGGAGTTTTCGAAGGATTTTGAAAGTTCCGGATTCGACGGAGTTTTCGAAATGTTTTGAAAGTTCCGGATTCGACGGAGTTTTCGAAATGTTTTGAAAGTTTCGGATTCGACGGAGTTTTCAAAATGATGGGAATATACGTAGGAAATGAATGAGAACCGTATCTGCATTGCATCCTTTTGACATGCGTTGGTGCACTTCTGTTGATGTTGCTTGTCTTGTTTGTCTGCGGGGACGGGGACGGTTAATACCCATAACCGGAAGAGTCGGGGTGCCTTTGAGGCGGTGCGAGCATTGTGGGACATTATCCGGACGTGGCTCGAGAGGGAGAGAGGAGTCCGCGGCGGTGGTGCTTGACTCCGGGTTGGTGGGTTCATCAGTCTTGTGGGCTGTGACGGTGATACGCCGAGGCAGTCCATGTATGTTGCTTTGAGCGAGTATTGGTGGGATACGACCCACACTTTCCATTTCGAGATGGGGAGGCGACGGTGACTCCCACGGATTTTGCCGCTATCACTGGGTTGCCGACTTATGGCAACACGGCGGTGTGGGTTGATGGTTACACCCGGAGCGGTTATGCAGGCTGCTTTGGGTTTTGATATTACCGATGCCGGGGGCTTAGGCATTCGGTACGGGCCGATGGAGAGGCATGGGCGGAGTGTCGCCGATTATCTGGGAGGTCCTTGAGGATGACCGCGGAGCGTCGGCTCGAGGTTCCTTTGGTTTGCGTCAGCGACTTTATTCTCGACTTCGACACGTCTTGTCACTTCCCTTTGCTCGGGTCGTGGTAGACTTGGATGCCGTGAGGGGTTTACGTGGGGAGGCTAGGTGGCCGAGCTCTACCATTCCACAGACGGAGTTCTCGCGGGGAGAGGAGCGCTCCTTTAGGCCCTTCACGCTTTGTCTTGGATGTAAGTTTACGTACTTTTTCTCTTCCTTGCCTCTTTTATGTACTCGTATGTATACGCTTTGTAGGCGACATAACTTTCCATTATCTTGGCAGTGCAGTGCTACGAGGTATTCGATCCGCGAGCTTGGGACATCAAGGAGCCGTACCAACCCTGTTCCCTGCCAAGATGATTTGGCGGAAGAAGCGAAGAGGGCGGTCTCTTCGAGAGTTGGCACTCGAGTGTCATACGAGGAGGTGTCTCGGCACCGAACGGGAGTTCTACGAGAGGATCAGTGACTGGTGGAGTAGGTTCGATCATGTCGCGGTTCGGATTGCCGGCGAGACTACACGGCGGCGGAAGCTCTGGTGGGACTTCTTTGCGACGCCATGTATCCGGGGAGAGGGTGACTCGTCGGCATAGGCGGGGTCTCTTCCTTTGGTGCGGTGGATCCTCCTTTGTACATGCGGCATCCAGGGAGATGTCGATGGATGAGTGGAGGGTACATGCGGGCGTGTACTACAGAGTACATTATAGCGGGGGCCGCCTATGATGTTTTCTTGAGATGAGGGGTGAGGAGCCCGCAGTACGGCATAGAGAGGCGAGGTCTGGAGGTCCTCGAGATATTCCGGTCCGCGAGCTAGGCTAGCGTACGAGGGCTGGATGGTTCGCGTAGGCGACTTGTGATCCGCTCCGGCGGAGCCGAGACCACGATACGGGGCGGACCCCAATGCTTCGGTGAGCACCTTTTTTTTGATTTTACGCATTTGATAGTAGCATTACGCAAATGTTGCATCCATACTTTCTGCTCGCTTTCGATGACTTTCTGGTTCGCGAGTATACGCCGTACGTACAATGACGCCATGAGGTGGTGGATGGGTGGTCCGCCTATGCTAGGAGGCTCGTGGAGTTCATGCGGTGCGGTTCCGGAGGAGCGTGGACGTCCGTGATCGGGGCCGTCTAGGCCGAGAGATTCGCTGCTCCCACGGCCGGTGGGGAGGACTTTACAGGGGTTCGGCCGGTTCGCGGGCGGAATGGCTGGATTTGGAGCTCCTTCTTGCGCACTCGGGCGCGAGAGGGGAGTCCTCGAGTTCGCGTACTCGAGGAGGCCCTTTGCCTATTCCCGACTGGAGGAGTTTGGCGAGTTCTGTTTGCGACGGATCCGGCGGCGGCGGAGCGGTACGTCGAGTGTACGGATGACGAGCGGGACTCGAGTAGTCCTACTTTTCTTGCTTTCTTTCTTTCTTGCTTTGTTTAGACAAAATGCATGTATTTGTCGGGAACAAATTTTGATTTGAACTGTATTTGCAAAAAGGCGCCCGTGGGGGCGGAACACATGCTTCGCATATTTATTACGTGATCACCTTACATTATTTTTGGCAAATAAGGAAGTAGGTTAATCAAAAATAAATAAAATGAGAAATGCATTAAAAATTGAACGGGTCAAAAATTAAGCATGTATGCACTAATTATTAATTATTTGCCTTTGTTGCACGAGCAGGGCGGAAGGGATGCGATATTGGTTGAATGAAACCGGGCGGCACGCGAGATTTCTTAAAGGTGAACGAGGAGTTGTTTGGAAATGTTTCCAATTTAGGGGGCTGGTGGCTGCAGAGTTGACCAAGTCAAGCTGCGAGAGAGTCCGGCCGGACTTGGAATGAATTTCTAGATTCTTTAAATTGCGGTTTCGACTTTGCAATTGTTTAAGCTAGCATAGTTTTTGTTCATCATTTGAATTCCTTTCCATTTCTTAAGGTTCCCTTCATTTTCTAACATGGCTCCCTTTCCCAAGTTATCTTCTCGGATGCAAGAGCGATATTTGGACAACTTTCAGTCGTGGGTACGGAACCACACGAGGCACAACAAAAGGTTTTTCGAAGGCATTACGGGATTAAATCTGTTTGGGCTTTGAAGGAGCTCATGCAGATTGGGATCTTTTGAGAGCCGCGTCTCGGTTACAGGACGTACGGAGGAATGTGTACAACTTTTCGTACAACGAAATCACTCCTACGTTTGAAGATTTCCGGGCCGTGCAGGAGGACTGAGGCAGAACAGCTAGTTCTTCCATATCTTTGGTGGCATGGCCCCTTTGTTGAGAAGCTAGTGTCTTTGTTGGGTATCTCATTTGGAGAAGCATACGGGATGCCGATGGGATCTGTGATACCGATTACGTTGACATTTCGGGTTGCCAGAAAGATTTGCCGGAGGCGAGGGAGCGTCTTTTCGTGGGACGCATTTGCTCTCGTGCGCGATTGCTACTTTGTTCACATTCACGTCTCTGGGTGTGTGCCATCACAGCGTCTTGGACCTGGTGAGCGGTGCGGAGTGGGGAGACATTGTGCCATTGGTCTTGGGCGAGACGTTCTGGGGCATAGGCCGGATGGCGGCCGTAGCCGATACATGTGGGGAGGGAGTCCCGCTATGCGGCCATGTGGTTGAGGAGAGGCTGAGATGATGCACGAGGTGCCAATGTCTTGTGACGCTTGGTCTTTCTCGCGGCGTCCTCTGGTGATAGGGGCAATCGGTGTGGAGCTCTGGATGGCCGAGACTTTGCACGCATCATTTGCGATGGTGGGTTCCCTATTGGAGATTCTGAGACTTGTAGGACCGCTCGGGAGGGTGCATTGATCGTCGAGTGCGGGGCTGTCTCGAGACGTCTTTCTATATTCCATCATTGGTTACTGCGGCGATGCGAGTGGAAGCGAGTGCCCTTGGCCCGATCGAGTTATCTGGCTACCTTTGAGGTGGGATCTCTGCGGATGGAAGATCCTTCGACGCTATTGCTGATCACCGGTGGTGGCAATACACGTCCTTTCTGCCGGGGTTCTCTTTCACCGGAGAGAGGGCATTGTTACGTCGACGCGGTATACGGCGAGTACGAAGAGTGTATAGGGGAGACACGAGATGGCTATCTTGTGGAGACGGAGTGAGTGTTGGGTGCTTGATCACACAGACGGCTCGACCTTGAGGAGGACGAAGCAAGGGCTAACCACAGGAATCGTGCGGCGATGCCATGGCTGATTATGTGGCAAGTGCTGATCGGGAGGCCAATCAAAGCCTTGTGATGATGGCTCGAGCGAGGTGGCTCGAGACGAGCTAGAGAAAGGGCTGCGTTGACGGCCGCGGGCTTGACGGAGGCGTCGGGAAGAGTCCACGAGCCGGGTAGAAGGCCTACGGAATATTTCTGCGAAGGTGAAGAACACTCGCCGGGGAAAGGGAAGGGGAAGAAGGATGAAGGACCTAGTACGGGAAACTAGGTTGACCTTCTTTGTCCGGAGTATCCACCCATTGTCATTGCGAGACACATTAATTGATTAATGTTTTATTGTAGTTTTGCTAGCGTGTAGCGAGTCGAGAGTTGACCGTGCTTGAACTCATCAAAGAATGTTTTAACCGTTATGAATTTGTAGGTTAAATGAAAAGAGTTTTGAAACACAAGCAATTGATGCTTATTGTATTTTTTTTGTTTTTAGACCGAACCAAAGATGTTGCCTACGTTCCCCTTTTACAATTGGACTAAGGGGCTCGAGGTCACCGTAGTTCGACACTTTAGGTGAATTTGAGAAAAACAAAGACAAAAGAAGTGCGACTGTTTTTACGGATCATTAGCGGGAATGTATCCGGTTGGGTATTACTCTTTTAGCACTTTAATTTGCGAGGGACGGTGTATGGGGAAGGAGAGTTGACTCGTGCTCTTCCTCAAACGAAGTATCTGCGGAGCTTACTTCCGTTCACGGGATTAACGAAAGGGTTTCCGTCCAAGTACGCTAGCTTCATGGCTCCTCAGGAGAAGATTCTTTGTACCACGAACGGTCCTATCGAGGTAGGCTCCCACTTTCCAGGGTTTGGTGCGTAGGAGGCTTTTCCTTTAGCACCAAGTCGCCTTCTCGATGTCTCGGATCTTGACTTTCTTGTCGAATGCTCGTGCCATTATGCTCTGTTAGGCTCGAGTGTGTTCCATGGCTTTCAATCTGCGCTCGTCGAGTAGAGCAAGTTCGTCGTGACGGCTCTGTAGCCATTCGACTTCATTGATCCCGTTTTCCAAGAGGACTCGGAGGGATGGAATTTCCAATTCCATGGGTAACATCGCTTCCATTCCGTAGGTGAGTGCGAACGGAGTCTCCCTTGTGGCGGTTCGGCCCGATGTTCGGTATCCCCGAGAGGGCTAGATGTAGCTTTTCGGGCTAGTCCCGACCTATGGTGGTCATCTTTACGATTATCATGGCGAGAGTCTTGTTGGCTTGCCTCTCTTGCACCATTGGTTTATGGTACGTAAGGAGAAGACTTGTGACGTGTGACTACGGGTCGGTCGGTAGTTGGTCACAATCTCCTTCAAAGTGGGTCCCATTGTCGGAGATGATCTCGTTGGGCACTCCGTATCGGCACATGATGTTCTCTCGGATGAACTCGGCCACCTTCTTAGAATTCAGTACCTTGTATGATCTGGCTTCTACCCATTTGGTGAAGTAGTCGACTGCGACTAAAATGAACTTGTGACCATTGCTCCCTGGAGGAGTGATCTTGCCGATGACGTCGATTCCCCATGTGGCGAAAGGCCGTGGCGTAGTCATGCAATAGAGTTCGTGAGGAGGGATGTGATTGAGGTTGGAGAACCGTTGACATTTATCGCGGCTTCGGACGAACTAGATGCGATGCATTTCCATTGATATCCAATAGTATCCCATACGGAGAATGATGCGTGTCAATGCTCGGGCGTTCATGTGCGGACCGCTTGAGTTCCGTTGTGAACTTCGTTCATTAGCTCGTTGGCTTTTCTTTGTTTACACGAAGGAGTGGCCCTTGGTGGCGCTTCTTGTATAACATACCCCCGAATGACGAAATGGGATGCCGGGCATTTTAATGCCATCATGTTCTTGGCTTTGATCCCTTCTTTGTATTTTCCATCTTCATTTGTGAAGGAAGCTTCTCCGCTTTGGAGTCTTGGTAAATCTGATTGTACCGGGGTTCGTCGATCGTTTCTTTTTCTTTTTCGATCTCACAACAATAGGCGGGTGTTTCCCGTCCGCCTATTACGAGGGGTTTCTTGCTTTCCCTTCGGGAATTTCGACAAGAGAGGCGAGGTTGCCGGGCGTCTGCGAGCGGTTTCTGTCTCTTGGCAAATAGTGAAAAGAGATGTCCTTGAGCGAGCAATGAGTTCCTCCATGTACGCGTGGTACTTCGAAGGCGAGAATCTACCGTCTTCCATTTGTTGGACACTTGATTGATGATCAATGCTTTGAGTCTCCATATACATCTAGCTACGAGATGTTGCGCTCGAGGGCGGCTTCCAAACCTGCTGCACAGGCTTCGTATTCTGCTGCATTGTTGGTCGCTTCAAAATTCAACTTGATGGCTATGGGAGTATGCTCGTCCTTGGGATCGACAAGGAGCATTCCAATACCATTCCCCTTCTTGTTGGCTGCCCCATCGAAGAAGAGTTGCCAGCGGTTTGCGTTGTCAAGTGAAAAGATTCCGTCGTCCGGAAATTGTGGATCAGGACCCTTAGGTTCATTGCTTGGGAAGTCGGCCGGTGATGCGCCATTACTACGCCCTTTGTTGATTTTCGACCATGTACTTGATGTCGAACTCGGCCGGGAAGAATGACCACTTGGCTAGTCGCATCGACGAGAGATGGCTTGTCAAAGAGATATCGGACGGGGTCCACTTTGGAGACCGGGAGCAGAATGCGGCTGCATGTAGTGTTTCGGTTTCCCGACTACCCATACCAAGGCGGTACAAGTTTTCTCACGATCTTTGAGTAGTGAGTTCACTTCCTTACAGCTTACGGCTTACGAAGTAGATTGCATGCTCAACCTTGGAATCTTTACGTTCTTGTGCCGGCATTGCTCCGATTGACGTGTACATTCTTGTCGGATACGGGAGTAGTGGCTTGTCTTCATGTGGCGGGCACGGGGTGGGGGATTAACCAAGTAGGTCTTGATTTTCTCGAAAGGCTGTTTGGCACTCGGAGTCCCATTTGATGTCGGCATTCTTTTTCATCGGTTTGAACATGGGCTCGCGAGAGAGATGTCAGCGGTTGATGAAGCGGCCCGATGTGCGAAGTCTTCCCATGAAGCTCTTTACTTACGTCGGGGTTTGAGGCGGCTTCATGTCGATGATGGCCTTGATTTTCACGGGATCGGCTTCGATACCTCTTTACGTAACCATGTACCCCGAGTACCTTGCCGCGCTTGGCCGAAGGTGCACTTTGCAGGAGTTTAGCCTCATGGAGTGTTTTACGAGTACGTTGAAGAACTTCCTCGGATCTGTCATGTCTTTGCATGTCGATCCCTTGGAGTGGATGATCATGTCGTCGACATATACCTCGATTTCTTTGTGAATCATGTCATGGAAGAGGGCATTGCGGCCGTTGTAAGTAACCACTAGCGTTCTTCAGACCGAACGGCATGGCCAGGTGTAACAGTATGTCCCCGTGGAGTGGTGAAGGTAGTCTTGGCACGATCCTCCTCGGACATCTTGATGCGGTTGTATCCGGCGAACCCGTCCACGAAGGACTTTACTTCGAAATTTGCCGTGGTGTCGACCGGCATGTCGATGTTAGGTAGTGGGAAATCATCTTTAGGGTGGCCTTGTTGAGATCCAGGAAATCCACGCGGACATCGACCTTTCCGTTGGCCTTGGTGACCGTCACGATGTTGGAGAGCCAAGTCGGGTACTCAATCACTACGATGAAACCAACTCGGAGCATTTTCTCAATTTCTTCTTTTACTTGCAAGGACCACTCTGGCTTGATCTTGCGCAACTTACATTTGACAGGCTTGGATTCGGGATCCAGGGGAATTGTGCTCCACGATTGAGGATCGAGTCTGGCATGTCTGGTATGACCGAGGCGAACACGTCAACATACTCCCGGAGGAGGTTTATCGGGGCTTCCTTTTACGCATCGGCGAAGAAAGCGCCACTTGTGTCTCTTTAGGCTCTTGCAGCGACCCCGGGTTCACTTTGGTCATAACCTCTTCGGCGGCTTGGGCCCGGTTGTCCTCTTGGTCAACTACACGCTCGAGAACTTCTTTAATGTATTGTTCGTTTAATGTGTACGCTTCTTTATCAATTGAATTATTAACGTCTTTTAAGTTGTTTGTTAACTTATCGGTTGTTAAAGTGGCAATGAGAGGATACTCAGAAAGGTCGAGACTTTTCATTAAACAAGAACGGGAATACATGATTGCTACAACATTATAGTCCTCCGGCGTAAGGCCGTTGGATGACTCGGAAGGGACTGGACTCGACAAGGGCGGCTCGAGAGGGTTTGAGACCGGGTTTAGGGAGATGTGGGTGCGGGCCCGGCTTGTCTTCTAATTTCCGCACTTTGGCTTGCCCTTGGTCGGTGAAAGTTACCCAATTCTTCAGTGGCATTGCTTTGGATGCTTGATGAGGGTGCGGGGATCGAGAGGCTTGGCCTGCTTTGTCCTTATCATGGCGATCATCTTTGTTGTCGGAGCCCCGTCGATCAAGTTTGGCAACTCCATGACTTCTTCAAACAGACTCTGTAGAGCCGGTCCACCGAGAGCGTCTTCTATAAATTACGGTTCCTTACGCTTTGGACTTCTTGTCTCGAATGTGGCCTCGGCGGCTGATCCAAACAATATGTTTCCCATGGAGAATACCTTGAGTTGCTCCTCCAAGTGCAGGATTCCCTTGAATGTGTACTCATCTTTGGTGTGGTGGCGGTTGGTCCAGGTAGAGTTGTGATGTCGAGGAACGCTCCCTTATCGGATTAGCTTTGAGTCCTGCGAAACGCTTGAGGTCCCGTGCTAGGCTGTTCCATTCTTCCTGTAGTCTTGGTGTTGACTATCCTCGCTTCTTTCTCATCTTCATCGGTTCCAGCTGTCGGTCCCCTCGGTTCTGCTGTCGGTTCATTTGTCGGTCCCCTCGGTTACTCGGTTCTGTCGGTCCCTCCGGTTCCCTTGTCGGTCCCCTCGGTTCTGTCGATTCCCTTGGTGAAGTAATGAGCGAGGTCAAGGCATGTAAGGTCGGAGATTGGGTGTGCCGTCGGAGGTTCCCCTTTTGCGGGCTGCTTTGCCTTGGTGCGGGCGAGCCTTTTGTCTTCCTTGATGTCGGCCGGTGTTGGCACGTAGCCAAGCCCACTGGACCGTGGTGTGGTCCTTGACTTCAATAACTTGGTGTTGGCCTTGTAGCCTTTTGCCGAGCCCCAGTCCCTGGGATGAAGTTCATGAGTTTCATCATCCTCATGGCGGGAGGAATCGATCGTGAGACAGTGGAAGGTCCACGTTGCATATTTGGATCTTGGAGGTCTCGAGTGAATCCGAGTTAATGGCATGTCGTCATTATGCTTGATTTCCAACACTTTGGAATGTCATTGGTGCTGGTCCCCTCGGTGGTGACGCCATTTGTCGCCGTAGGCGTGGTTAGCTCGTTGCCTTGCATGAACTTGAGGCCTTTGGTGAAGAGGTGGATGCCACGCCATTGATTTGATGCGGCCGGGGACGCCCAGGGATGGCTGTGAAAGTGATTGGAATGTCCAACACTTGGAATTCGGTGGGGATCACCCGCTTGCCGAACCGAGATGTTAAGAGTAGCAACCCCGAGAAGCGTACGGGAAGTAGAGTCGTAGGCCTTGGCAGTGTGGGTGAAGGCTTAAGATGCGTGGGCTTGATGTCAAGCGGGTCCATCATCTTGGCGGGCAAGACATTCATTCGGAACCTCCGTCTACCAACACGCGGGGAAGGCGACGCTCGTCAGTTTGGGTGTGATGTAGAGCGGCTCATTGTGATCGGCCCCAAATTTTGGAAGGTCCAAATACGTGAAGGTGATTATGTTGCCATAGTGGATGTTGCCAATCATCGAATGACTTCATGCGGGGTTGCGTCCACGGGGACCATGGTACGGGCCAGGCTTTCCTCTAGCTTGAGCTTGTGAGGATAATAGGAGGTGAGCAGAGACCAAAGGGAAATGTTCGCCCGAGCCGCTGAGCCGAGTGAGGATCGGGTCCTCTTTCAAGGAATTTGCGTCTTCGGGTGGCCGGATTGCAATTCAGCTCCGTCGGCTTTTTGGTGGCCTTAGGTGGTAATGCATGGATTTGACCCGATCGGGTTAGGACGCCGACATCGGGTTTGGTCCCTTACGAGCAGTGCTCGAGTTGAGCCATAGTTAGAGGAGGATTCCTCGTAGCATAGGGCCATATGTCTTCCTCAACTCATTGATTGTGGATGAATTCCGGGAGCTTCGGCAGCCTTGACGGATTCTCGTCCCAGGGATACGGCTTGGATGCCTCTGCGGGGAGAGTAGCCTGCGCTTTGACGCATGATTGTTCGAATGTCGCTGCACAACAATGGTTACTGAACCGAACGTGCGTTGCCGACCCTCCGGGAGGTTGGAGAGTTCTCGGCTCAAGCGAACGTTCTCCTTAATCTCTTCACGGTATATCGCGTTCCTTTCCTTTTCTTGAGCATACTCGGGGGCATTACGGAGTTGGGTCTGGAAATACTCGTGGTTTGCTAGTTTTCCTCCGCTCTGGGCCCAGATCAACCTTCTTGCAGCGGAGCCTGCATCGAGAGTTAGCGCCTGCGTTTCTTCCCATGTGAGAATAGCCAGTGCTTCTTTGAACTGCGTGCGGCAGTCTAGGTAAACCTCCATCGGGGAGAGTTTTCTCCTCTGCTTTATCTGAGTGGCGGGTATGTCGGAAGGTGAGTACACGGCTTCCCGAACATCGGCCCATGTGACTGGTTGCTGTCCCAGTTGATCGTTTCTGTAAACGAATGTCGTAGACTGTGGAATTTCCCTGAGTAGTTGCTCAAGACGAATCTCCATCCTCCTCTTGTTTTTAAATAGACCTTCCTCCCTGAGTTGGCCTTTCAATTTGAGTGCGGCAATGATCCGTTCCCATCCTCCCAGGACCCTTGGGAGTCCGGTTTTGTTGACTTCATGCCCGGCTTGGAAGAGAATGGTTTCATCGTCTTCATCGTCGCTTTCACAGAGAACTTGCTTTCCTCGGGAAGGTAAGCGCTGGGATTCGTTCTGCTGTGTCGTTCCATCTCCTAGGTCATCGGGACCGTTGACCGCCCTTGTGTGGCAGAGGGGGTTGGATGAGAACAGACGGTAGTCAGGGAAGTTGCCATGAGCAAAACTCTTGAGGTCGAACTGGTCTAGAGTGGCCTCTAGCTTTCTGTCTGAAGCTGCCTGTGACACTTTAAGGGCTTGGTCCCTGTAGGTCTTTCGAGCTTGATCTTCGTCCCAAAGACGACTTTCTTGAGCGGCTAGTTCCATGAGGGCTTTCCTTGCGAGAGCTAGGCAGTCTCCGTAGGTGCGCATCGTCTGGCTAGTGTCCAGAACCGTGATTACATTCAAATCGCCGAATGGCGGGAACACTTGGATTACGTTGACGAAGGAAGTCGGGCTGGGACATTCCATGCGGCCTTCCTTGATCTCGGTTACCAAGAAGTTCGCCCATATTTGCTTGATTGACCCCACGGGGGTATTGAATTCCGCAATGTTGACAGTCTCGTGATCTCGTTCGATCGCCAAGTCTATCAGAGCTAGCAGTCGGCGCGGGTGATGTCCGAACCGGGCCCGTGACGACCGGGAGTAGAATCGAACCTGGAGCATGTTGATGCCGAGGTGGTCATTTCCTATGTCGGAAGCCGACTCGCCTTGCGGGGAAGACTTTCACAGATGTTTTCGGGGTGGCCGCGAAGCGTTCCCGAGGTTGATCTCGACTTGTAGCGGGGTGAGGAGCTTGGTTTCTTATCGCTGTTGCCCTTGGCCTGCGGCGTTTGAGGGTATAAGCTTGACCGACGACACGGCGGTTGCCACCGGGCCGGTACTCGGAAGTAGTGATGAGCTCGAGCTCGCTTGGCCAAAGCCTCGTTTACCATGAGCAGCGGTGCCGCCGAGGGTGACCTTGGTATTGCAGAATCCGACGATAAGGACCAGGATCCTTGGTATCGCTTCCGGGGTATCCGGAATAGATGATGTTGACGAAGTCGTCGTCGATCTTGATCGAGAGGATTCTTCGTCGTGTCAACCAAGTAACTTCCAATTGTCTGATAGCCGTTTGTACCTTGGACGTTGAGCTTGACAATTTCCATGGTATTGAACCTTGGTCGTAGGTGACCCGATCGGAAGGAGTTCGAGTCCTCAAAGCGAGCATGTGAATGCAGAGAGGTCCGCTTGCGGGCTGCCGCGTCCTCGACTCCGGAGAGTCAGATTCATCGTCATCTCGACGGTTCAATCCAAACGTAGGGACGTATTGCGTCGGTTGCGTTGTTGGAGCGGCTAGGAAAACATCATGCTCTTCGTTGGAGAAGAGGGGTGCGGCGGGTAGTTCCTCGTGGAGGACATCCCATACAACTTCCATGCATTCATCACGAGAATGACGGTGCTTGTTGACCTTTATCACAAAGATCTCTTCGCTGCAGGCGGGGGCCAGAGAGTTTGTTTGGAGAATGCCGACGAATCTCCAATTGAGATCGGGGGTTTATGTGCCCGCATCATGGCGATATTCGGCGTTTCCTTCCAATCTGCCTCCAAATGTTGGAAACGACAGTTGAACTTGATGTATCGGACGCTTCGAGTGGTCTCATCCGCTCGAGTACCTTTACATAGTTGGCATCTCCGACTACGAGGTATTCGATGAGATTTGCCCGGTAGTCCCTTGGTTGATTCGAAGGAGGTACCCCGTGCACGAGTGCGGACACGCTTGGCTCTTGTCTCGGCTTCGTTTCCTATAAGGAAACTATCCCCTCGGATGACTTCGAGATCTCCTGCCGGTTAATGAACTTAACACACCGATGGAGAGTGGAAGCTATGGCTTTCATGTGGTGTAGCCAAGGGCGTCCCAAAAGAGCCGTGAACTCGGATGGAATGTCCTGGGGCACCGAATTCCGGTTTCAATGGGACTTTTCGGCTTTCCCACCCCCGTTTGCTCTTAAAGCCGCATGGCCTGGAGGCAAAGAGGACCGGCCGGAGTACAAGACGTAGTAGTCGAACCTCCCGGAGGGTTCTCCAAGTATACCTACACCTGGTATCTCTAGCTTCGTATCTTTCTCTCGATTCTTTGTTGAGAGGATTTCTTCTTTTGTTTTCTCGGAGGATTGCTCCGGACGGTTCTCGGGACTCGTACTCCGGGCAGGAGGAGCGATCGCAAACATCGTAGCCGATGTGGACATTAGAGGAGGATCCAAATGAAAGAGGCGGAGAAACCGGGTTCTGTGGCACTCTTCTTGGGCACCCACTCAATGGAATTCACGCTGTTATTGTTCGAAAAGGGGTTCCCGATCAGTATCACCCACTGGGGCGCTCTAACTTGCCTTCTTCTATCAAGTTCTGGATTTCGTATCGTAACCCCAAACAATTGTCGGTGGTATGGCCGTGATGCCGATGGATGGCGCAGTATTTGCTCTTGTCCGCATTGGCTATGGGAATTTTGGGTTTGTAATTGGCAACGGGCTTAAGGAGACCCTCCTTGATTAACCCTTCCAAAGATCTTGCTCGGTGGCATGTCCAACTTGTCGAAGTGTACGGCAGGTAGCCGCTTCGAGTAGAATTGTTGCTTTGTGGGACTCGGGTTTACGTTACCCGACTGTTGTCCCACGATGGACGTAGTCGACGGACGTATCTTTCCCCTTTCACGGGGCCGGTGCGGGATTGAATGCAACCGCTGTTGAGCGGTATACGTATGGTGCGGTAGCCAACTTTTCCTTGAGATCCTTCTCGAACCGTGAGCCGGCATTGACCATGGCCCGGAGATCAGGGAAGAAATTGTGATCGATGAGATTTCGATGGACGGTCTTAAGCGTGACTTGAAGATCCGCATCTGTTCGTCTTTGGAGAGTGGCTCCATGATCTCGGAGAGTTTCCGGCTCCATCTCTTGTAGAATTCCCCAACACTTTCATCCGCTTTACGCTCGGTGGTGATTAAGTCCTCGCGACTTGTTTCCCACTCTAAGTTGGATCTCGTACCGTTCCAGGAAGATGTTACTAACTGTTCCCGTGTGTGGCGATCCGCGCTTGACCCTCGAGAAACCATCGTAACGCCGAACTTTTGAGCGTATGCCGGAAGTGGTCGGCCATTTGCCGGAGGGTTGCTCCTTTTGCTCTCATGCCGAGAACGTAGGTGTCGACGTGCGTTTGAGGACATTCGGTTCCGTCGAATCGGTCCATCTCCGGCATTCGAACTTGGCAGGAGAGGCGTGACCATTCCCGGATACGTGGATTTGAGCATTTCTGCTTGAGCCGCTCATGGTGGCTTTCTGTGTCTTTCATTTGCTCGACCATCCAGGCTAATGTTGGGTCCAGTGGTAGGCGTGAGGCTCGGCGCGGAGTGCTACCACGTGAGCGGTAGTGATTGGAGGTGGAAGGCTTGGTATATGAGAATATACGGGAGCCTTTTACGAATCAGATCGGGTTTGTCCCCGGTGTTTAGGGATTCGTGTATAGGCAACGGGACGAACTCGGGAGGGTATTGAGGGATATTGGCATCCTCGAGATGGTCCAAATGGCGGTGCACTGGTGGTATTGATTGATAGGAGTAGCACTGGGCCGGCCAAAAATGGCGGGGGTGCCCTGAGAGGTGGCAACATGGAGCCTAGGTCCGTTTTCCTTGGTTGGAAGGCATCCGTAAGTTGGCGGAGGAGGAACCTGATTGAAGGTTTGGTGAACCTGGTTTCGGGAATCGTCATCCTCGACCAGGACAAAAGTACCGTCTCGGCGGGGGATAGCCGCTATACCACGCTCATCTCGTAAGCCGTACCACGAAATTCGATCTTCTTTCGCCTCTTGTGAACCTCACAAGCCCGGATGGCTTCTTCCAATGTCATATACATTCGGCAGGTGGCGGGGTCCTTCCCCGTCACGATTTCTCGGTGAGCTAGACATGTCGGAAATTGGCCGAGGGAACCGAGGGAACCGAAGAACTGTCCGACGCCAGCTGACTGCGATTCTGTGATCTGGCAAGGCGCCGACCCGGAATCAACCACTTTCTGCTCGCTGCAGGGAACGAAAGGAAGGGTTTAGGCTTCGGAAAAGGGTATTTGGCTCAAGGTTTTCGGGCTTGTGCAATGTGCAGTTACCGATTAATGTTTACTTAAAGCGCGTTTTCTCAGAGTCCTAATCGGTTGGAAAAGAGCGTGTCTTCTTTTTCGCAACTAACCCTAGAGCTCTAATCAGTGGATCTCGTCACTACGCTTATAAGCCCCTCGTTTCCATTGTAGATCATCTTTCTCAGGACGGACTATCCCGAGCGAGGTCTGATAAGGCAAGCGAGTTCCACCAACAAAGGAAAAAGTGAACTTAAGGCTAGCTGATCACGCAAACTTTCAACGTGTGTGACGTACGGGCCACGGTCGAAGTCAACGTCCTTAAGTTAAGGCGGGGATCGTGCCAAAATTTGGGCATGACCTCTCCTGACTCGCTTGTGCGAGAGACCTTAGCTTTTTAGCGTTGGTCAAGTTGTGGCTGGCACGATACATACGGCAAGGTTTGGTGACACGGCGTCACATTGAACCTTCGGGTATATTTTTCGGCAGAGCTCCGCGTCAAAGTCAAGGCTGAAAAGCTCAAGACTTCGGGTCGGGAACGACCTCCGGTCTTAAACTCTCGAGCTTGACTCGGAGCGGGGCCCGGCGTGAAAAACATACACTTAGGCTTTATGACACGAGCTAAGCCAAAAACCAACCGGGGTCTTGGACAAAGTGTGACACAAAGAGTGCATGGCTTACACGGGCTAGGATGGGATGTTTGGGACGACCCCGTGCGCCCCCGAAAGGTGTCTGGCAGACCAATCGGAGTGCAACTGATAAGGCCATCCCGGGTTAGGGGTTGTAGTGTGCAGTGTACCGAGGCAGCAAGTGCACGTGAAGTGCGGTGTTCCGAGGCAGCAAGTGCGCGTAGTGTGCGGTCACTAAAATTCTTTTTCTGAGTAAAACAGAGATTTTTCAGAATGTGTCTTAAAGAATTTATGATGCACAGTTCAAAAGACAGCAATGAAAATCAAACATGAATGGGGATGCACAAACATGGTAAGATTTTGAAAAGTTGACAATGTAATGCCTTTGAAACAAAAACCGTTCGAGGTTTAAAGGAACTCACACACACGAAAACGAGGAAGGGTAAACGAAAGTTTGACCCACGGAAGGCTTTTTAGAAAACATCGGCAGTTTTGAAAAAAGTATCTTTTCCCCAGCGGAGTCGCCAACTGAAATTACCCGGGATTTCGCGCGGACGCGAAACGCGATTGTCTTTCGCGGGGGGTTGGTGTCTGAGACCTCGCTTCATGGGAAGGAACAAAATGAGGAGTCGCCACGCGGTTTTTGTATTTTGAGCCCAAACGTTGAGAAACGGCTATTGTGAAAATGTGTCGTTTTCATTGGTAGCAAAAACTTAGGAAAAGGCTTTGAAAAGGGGGATCATTTTTATTGGCAGCAAAAACGAGTAAAAAACTTTTAGTACCAGAGATTGTTAGGTTCGGAGGTCAAGTTACGTTTCGGGTAGAGTATTACGAGATCGCCCGAAACGCCTCGCATGACGAGTCTTTCTACCTTTCTCGAAATTGTGTGTGTGTGTGTGTGTCTTTTGAAATGGGGGCTTGAATGACAAGCTTAATCTTGGTTTGAATGACAAACGTTTGATTAGGTGACTTTGTTTGAAAAGATGAGCGTTTGAATGACAAACGTCGGTTTGAGACGGAAATGAGCGTTTGAATGTCAAACGTCGGTTTTGAGACGAAAATGAGCGTTTGCGTGGCAAACGTCGATTTTGAGTTTGAAAGGAGCGTTTGCGTGGCAAACGTCGATTTTGAGTTTGAAAGGAGCGTTTGCGTGGCAAACGTCGATTTTGAGTTTGAAAGGAGCGTTTGCGTGGCAAACGTCGATTTTGAGTTGAAAAGGAGTTCGAAGGTCGAACTCCGGTTTTTTGAACCGAGAATGTCATTGTTAACGATTTTTACAGGAAAAATGCGTATTAAATGATTTTGAGTGTCAAATGGCGGCTTTTAGTTTGAAGATGAGCATTCGGAGGCCGAACGTCATTTCACGCGTTTTGAAAGAGAGTTCGACGGACGAACTCCGGTTTTGAACCGGGCATTACATTGTTAACGATTTTTACGGGAAAAATGCGTATTAAATGATATGCGATCAACGAATCGGGTTGCGACTCGGACTTTGAAAAGTAAATACTATCACGATCCAAACGGGTCGGACTTGTAAATGACAGTATTTAAAGCAGTGTCAACGGAATCAAACGATTCGGAATTGTAAATGACGATCGACGAGGCCAAATGGCTCAGATTTGTAAATGACGATCAACGAGGCCAAACGGCTCGGATTTGTAAATAACAGAAATTAAAATGACGATCGATGGATCGATCGATCCGGAATTGATAAATGACAATAAAAGTAAACGAAACGGGGTCGGAACGCCGTTTTAACCCGTGATTACTTCTCTTACGGAAAGAGAAGAGGATCGAGGGGCTAAAACGTATCGGACCCCGTTAGACGGAGGCGACTACATTTTGGTAACGACGTTCGAAACGGTTATAGCGACTGGCGCGTAAACCGAGACGGAATGGGAGATTTAGAGAGAGGGAGTTATACCTATGGCTAGGGTCGACTCCTTTGGCTCGGGAGGTGTGTACGGGACACGGAAAGTGATTCGAAAGGTTGTTTCGAAGTAGTAGGGTGCGTATTTGATCAAAATACGAAGGTTTCACGCGAATCGAGACAGAACGGAAGCTCGGAAAGGGTGAAAATCAGTTGGGCCGAGGGGGTGGTGAATTTTTGGAGTAATTTTTCTCTTTTTCAAAGCTTTGACAGCAACTTCTATTTATAGGTGAAAATTGCAGTAGAAGTCCGGACGGACTTGGACTGAATCCAGGGGGTTTTTGGGTATTTTGGAAATCTGGGGGACTTGCTGGCAATTTTAGGAAAAGTGCACAGGGAGTCCGGCCGGACTAGGCTTGCAAATCAGGGGTATTTTGGTCTTTTCCCTTTGAATTTGATTGAAGGGTGACTAGAGGGAGGTGGCATGGCTGCCACGTGCCCCTCTGAGTCACCAGCCATGTGGGAATTTGTCCGCCGGTCCCGGTTTTGTCCGTTTTTTAAAATAACAGTCCGGGAAATGTCCGAAACGCCCCCGGAAAGTGCCGGAAAATGCATTTTTCAGGGAAAGCCGTGCTTTTACGTGTGACGACACGTGTTAAGTACGGTTCGACGTCGGGATGCACGGGGCAGTCCCGGGACGTCTCGTTGGCACAGCAACGGGGAGTTTAACGAGTTCCGGTTAACCTGGAGCGGGCCAGTTAATGGATTTCGGTTAACTTTCTGACGGATTTGGACGATCCGGATTTTGGTACTTACAGGAGCCCGCAGCGAGAACAGACTCTTTAACCGTACATCAAACACCAATGTCGGCAATGATGGTGGCTTTCGGTACAGAGTAACAACTCCAGCAGCCCCGAAAATAAGGGAAACGTTTATCGACAACAGTGTCAATAATCTCCAGGCAAGGGACCAGAATAGGCAGCAGTTTTTGCCCCGTAAACAATATCAGTTTGATGATCTCAGAATGACTACTGAAGAGGCCTTCAATGGGTTAGTTCGAAAGGGAATGATTAAGCCTCTTGACAATTATAACCCCACCAAACCCAATCCTGACTTGGATCATGGCAAGTATTGTCAATATCACCAGTATCCTGGCCACATCACAAATGACTGTGTCCCTTTTAAGAAGGCCATTCAAAAGCTTGTTGATGAGGGCAAGGTTGAGAAGGCTCACCCCAATGTTGTCACCAATCCTCTTCCGTGATATCAACAGAAACCAAGAGGCCCTTCCATCCAATGTTGAAGAAGTCAATCAGTCATTGTAGGGTCTAGACTGTTCTTCATTTTAGTAGTAAATGTCCCTGTTGGGGTTTGAGTCTGTCATATTATGAGTCTTTCAGTAATAAAAGTCTTCATTTCTTTTATTGCTAGACTCGAGACATCACTTGCATACTCACATTACACTTAATTGACGGTCTTATTCTGCATGATCACTTGTGCTGCTCAATCACTAATGCATTGAAATGACTAATACATAAATTAATCGGAGTGAGAAAATCAACTGATATCTTTCTCAAATTGGGCCTTATCAACTCCCCACCTTGCATCTCATATTCTCACATCTCTTTCATCATATTCATCATTTCGTTGCTCAATGGATTTGCATTAATCTTTCTCAATTAAGCTTAAGCAAGCAATGAAGCCTTAATCTCGTTTAGGTCATCCGGTAGGGATTGCGGTTGAAGCCCTTCACCCTAGGGAAGCCATTACCTCACCCTCACTAAACAATACCTTTTCATTTCAAGATCGGCATGTTTTAAAACCCTGTTTAGCCATCACCTTTGCTCCGTGCTAAGAGAAGTCCAAGCAATGCCAAGAAATTAGCTTCGAGAATCGGCGGTGCACAAAATACCCAAATCATGAAGGAAGGACAAAGATAATCCTCAACTCCTCAAGAGGCCTTCCAAGTTATCAAGAAGGATTTTAGATCCTCACAATTCAGCAAGAATCCTCAACTTCTCAAGAGGCTTTTCAAAAGAAGGATTTTAAATCCTCACAATTCAGCAAAAATCCCCGACTTCTCAAGAAGCTCTCCAATGTTCAAAAGGAGCCCGAATCCTCACAAGATCACAAAAGTTCTCGATAGCTTGGACTTCCTCTCACCATTACCTTTCAACTAATCCCAAGCCATCCTCTCGATTTTAGAGGATATTCCCATTACCGAAACCAATCCCAAGCCATCCTCTCATTTTTAGAGGATATTCCCATTACCGCTACCCCTTGCCTTTGGCTAAAGTAAAAAATTTGACCTCTCATTCTTAGAGGCAAACAAATTTCCTAGCCATATAAATCCTAAACACATCCCGAAAAGCCAACCTCTCACCTTTAGAGGTTCAGTCAGCAAAAAGCCTAACCGACCTCTCATCTTAAGAGGTCATGATGCAAACAATATTCCCAATCACCCGATGGCCGATTGAATCCTTGAAACCCAGCTACAGTTCCTACCGGATAGCAATTTCATTCTAATATCTTCAAGATCTAAATCAAATTAATGCTTCATTGCTAGCTTAAGTTGGAACCTAATCTACCTTGGTTCGCGACCATCAATCAAAGATTGTGCAAATTCAAACCATTCATTTGGCACTTCATGTGAGCATATTTCATTTCTCCTCCACAAACACTTTCCGTGAATTCCTCACTGGGGCTTCGCATCCATGCCTTTAATTGACACTCCAGGAGGACATGTTTTTCAATTCTCCAATTCTCAGAAAAAATCCTCAAAATCTCGAATTTTCGCATTCCTTTAATCGGGATAAGCCCGAACTACGGCGACCTGAGCTCCTCACCATGAGGGGAACGTAGGCAACCAGAAATGGTCTGGCCACAAACACATTCAAATCTCGGAAAATTTGGTCTCATCAAGGGCCATCCCTATACACAAATCCCTATTTCCATCTTTCCGAATTTGATCCCGATATCAGTTGATTTTCTCCTCGTGATTAATCAAAATATTTGTCCATATCTGGATTAGTGGTTGAATAACCCGAACATCAATAAAGGGTTCTAAGCAGCTTTGTGATCATCATGAATAAGACAAATTTTCAAATGTCTCGACAAGTCTTCTCTTTCTACATTCTAGGAATATAGAGCTAAACACTGTCTTTCTGTCAGCAGGGGCTTCCATACACTTTTCCACACCTTGTGATGCTTATACTCTCTCAAAAGAGTCAAACCCAAAACGAGTGTGTTACACAAAATTGGGATCCATTCCCACTTTTCGAAAGATGTGCCCCTGCACGTAAACATTGCTGAGTCTTGTCCATCGACTGATTGACTAAGGTCCATAAAGATGGATGCCTCCTTGGCCACATGATGATTCTGTCTACAATAGGGCTGCATTGAAGCTCTTCAAGCTGGGGCTTTGCTAAGCTGTTCTTTCAGGATATCCCGGATCAGTATTTTACCAGGACATTCTCTGCATTCTCTTTGTTACTCGCGGTCTCAACCAACGACAGAACTGCTGCAATTTGTACTCTCAGGGTACTCCCCAACTTGCCTAGTCTGCATCATGTCATCCATACATTCCTCAATCATCACTCATACATTTCCTCACGTCATGGGAGAGGGTTCACTTCACCACATACATCCCTACACATAAATAACCCATTCATCTTCATATATACATTCATCCCATACACAATCCACCATAACATTTGCTACATATACATATCAGCTCGTCGAGCCATGCAAAATCCTCACTCCATTTTCATCCCCAGTCGAGATGGACTCGTGCATCAAGATTAATAATGCATAAAGTTAACAATAATTGATTTCAAATAAAATGCAAAGTGCCTAGAGTGTTGTGTTCCCCCCTCCCATAAGGTACAATAATCAAATGATCACAATCTGATCATGGAGAATGCTCCTCAAATCACAATCTAGGCAAAGATTTCAAATCTTGCAGGTGGCATATTCTGTCTTCATCAGTCTCATATTCTTCAGACTTATCAGCATCATCTGAAAGAGCCTTAGCTACCTCAGTCTCCAAACAATGCTCGTCGAAAAGAGTTTCAGCTGCTTCAATCTTCAAGCATTAGGGCTCTTTAGCCTCATCTTCAAAAGCCCGTTCTCATGGGTAGCCCATCTCCAAAAATCCCATTCTCATGGGCAGATCATCTCCAAAAGCCCGTTCTCATGGGTGAATCTTCATCAAAAGCCTGTTCTCATGGGTGCACCTTCATCAAAGCCTGTGTGCACTGGCACGTCTTCATCAAAGTCCCCATGAGTGGACAAAAAATCTTTAACAAAGACCGTCCCTTGCATGGTAAACCAACAACTCTTCATCATCATCAACTGTAGCCTCAGTCCTTCCAGCAGCTACAGGTAAACACAGCACAGGTATGAACGCATATCTCTTTCAAGCTACAAATCATCATATTTTCATTGCATATCTCACTTCGGTCCGAGACACCGTATGTCTCACCTCATTATCACTTCGGTTGGAGACACCGTATGTCTCACGTCATTTTCACTTCGGTCCGAGACACCGTATGTCTCACCTCATTATCACTTCGGTTGGAGACACCGTATGTCTCACGTCATTTTCACTTCGGTCCGAGACACCGTATGTCTCACTTCATTACCACTTCGATTGGAGACACCGTATGTCTCACGTCATTTTCACTTCGGTCCGAGACACCATATGACTGACTTTATTATCACTTCGGTTGGAGATACCATATGTCTCACATTATTTTCACTTTGGTTCGAGACACCGTATGTCTCACTTCACTATCACTTCGGTCCGAGACATCGTATGTCTCACCTCACTATAACTTCAGTCCGAGACACCGTATGTCTCACCTCACTATCACTTCGGTCCGAGACAACGTATGTCTCACCTCATTATCACGTCGGTTCGAGACACCGTATGTCTCACCTCACTATCACTTCGGTCCGAGACACCGTATGTCTCACCTCATTATCACGTCGGTCCGAGACACCGTATGTCTCACCTCACTATCACTTCGGTCCAAGACACCGTATGTCTCACCTCATTATCACATCGGTCCGAGACACCGTATGTCTCACCTCACTATCACTTCGGTCCGAGACACCGTATGTCTCACCTCACTATCACTTCAGTCTGAGACACCGTATGTCTCACCTCACTATCACTTCAATCTGAGACACCGTATGTCTCACCTCACTATCACTTTGGTCTGAGATACTGTATGTCTCACCTCACTATCACCTCGGTTCGAGACACCGTATGTCTCACTTCTCTGTTCGAGACGCCGTACGCTCTCACTTTTCTTTGAACTACGACCGGCTTGATTCCCACCTGGGATACGTAGGAATCCTTTCTCAAAAGGTCCAGCCATCCGATCAATCATTTTTCCACCATCCGCCATATCCCCAGCCGCTCATTGGGATTGGGTCCTTCTTGTCGACAACCTCACTTCTTCCATAAGTGACGTTGTCGAGGGGCTCTGTGAGTACGCCAATCCAATTCGTGACCCTTTATAGGTGCATTTAAATATGATAAAATTGCACTAGGGGCATTTTGGTAAATTCCCGGTCCATTCCGAGACTTCCGGAAACTTTTTATAAGTTTCTTGCGAAGGAAGTACTTCTAAGTATTTTTCTCAGGCAGAAGGACCTATAAGGTATTATTCAGTTTGGACTTATTGGGAATTAGCTTGGAATGTTCTAGAACCAGGTTTTGGCGCCAAAAACGGTTATTGGTTTGCTTGGTTGTGCGACATCTCGAGCCATGGAAAATGGAAGCAGAAGGTCGTGCGACACAACACACCCATCATCAACAACCTATAAATAAGACCCTACCCCTCTCATATCTAGATCCCTTTTCCTCCATACTGTTACTCTGCCCATTTGTTTACGTACCACAGACTCCAAAACACACACAAACCTCCTCTCTCTCATGCCCAATTCCCTCCTTCTCTCTTTCAACTCAATTCAACCCACACACCACTATTAGATCTCCAATTCACCACCACTCCCAAGCTCAATTCAGGCCAGAAGCTGTTCAGAAGGGTTCTATACCTGACTTGGGTATAGAATTCGTGGATCTACAACGGTAACCACTTTATCCCTCTCTTCTCTCTCATACTAATTTGCTACTTTCATATTCCATGCTATATATATTCATCTGATTCGATAATTATACTCCATCTATTCCTAATTATCGAATCACAATCGCCATCTCTCTGTTTAATCTATTTGTTTGGTTTAATTGCTTATTCATAGTTTGATTTCATTAAATTTGTGTCTTGTTTGCCAAGGGAGTGTGGATATCTCCATATCCACGCCCCTTGGTCAATTCGTGGTTGATTCATTGATTTCTGAGTTGAGTTGGTGTTCTAATTCGATCTGATTTAGATCTCTGGTGAGTTTGATTCCAAATTGTAAAGTCTCTGTAGAGAGTCATGTTATGTCACGCGACACAACTGGCCACTCCAGGTCCTGTGTAGTGCGACATAACTAGCCACTCTGCAGAGACCATAATTTCAGTTGTAATTCGTTCATCTTATTCACTTGTCACTCAAAACAGAGTGTGGATCCTCAATATCCACACTCATTTGAAGTGATTGTGTTTTGTAGTTTGAGACTTGTAAAACCTCTGTAAGGTGGCTAGTAGTGCCACGCGACACAACTGGACATGTGGTGTCCTATGTCACATGACATAAGTATCCCTTTACAGAAGGTTCATTTCAGTTGTAAGTACTGTTCAATCCTCATTGTAAGTGGGATGTGGCCTCCCACAGTGAATGGCTCACAAGATGTAATTTCCTCCTTTTGATTAATAAAACAAAGCACTTATATGCATTTCATCATATATCTTGTCACACATAAATTGCACACACTCTTGAATGTTTTGAATGTTGAACATAGAAAGACTCGTTTACGGACGAGGAATGTTAGGTGAACTCTCGGTTCTTCCCAACACGTAACCTGACCCCGAACCCAAATTCTCTTTTCAAAAGGTTTTCAATGTTTCCTTTAAAACGTCGTGGCGACTCTCAAAAATATTATTTTTTCGGCGAGCGTACATTCAGCCTCTGACCGATTTGTTGAAATTTTTGAGGACGTGTGGTGCCTCTGACCGAATTGTTGAAATGTTTGAGGATCCATCCCAAGGATGAACAAGGGTCCACAAGTGGATTGTTCTAGGGATGATTCATCACATGATGATGTGAAATATCTCCCTTTTACTACATAAAAATGCCATCTTTACTATTATAATGGCATCCCCTTCCTTGACCTTGCGTCCAAGGATTGTCCACCTTATAAGGTTCGTAAAGGACATAGGAAAGCCTCAAAGGTATTCCCTTTACATTCATAGCCTTAGTTCTCATAGTATTCATTACACTTATTTTTATAAAAATGCAATCTTTACTTTCCAATGCAACTCCCCCATGTCCCTCTTGGTTGGATAACTCTCCAAGGATTGTCTAGTGACCTTCTTAAGGCACGAAGGACATAGGATGTGTATAAAGATCCAATCTTTATACCCCTCCCCTTAGTCCCTTTGGTACTTAGCATCCTGTGGTGTGGATCGGTGTAAAGACCTCATCTTTACATCGTTTCCACCACTAAAATGCCATAGCCGTAGTCCCTTTATAAGCGGATGAATCTTAGCCCCTACATCTCCGATCATCACTTGAGACAAGCATAAATGTCCCTACTAAGCTCAATCGTCTCAAGATGTAGGATTGATTGGCAAAGGCTCTTCCTTTCTAAAGAGTCTCATTCTTGAACTATAAAAAGGTGTCCCTCTCTCGATCACATATGACCTAGTCCCGAAGAACGTTGGTTTAAAACACACCAAGGCTCTTAAGCCTAATATGGTTGATTATCCCAATGGGAGGGTAAAAAGGTCACTTAATGATGATCATAAGTCCAAGATGAGTATGAGATCAAAATCCCGAACACATCGAATCCAAGAAATCTCGAGCGATAACCAACTCAAATGGTTTATACATCCGGAAGATAACTTGGCACATTCCCTCCCCTTTTTCAAATCACATCTCACACATGAACACACAAAATAAGCACAAAAATCGGATCTAGGAAGACTTTCCTTTGGCAAAGCTCCTTGGTTGAACGCCAAACGTTCTTCCCAAGGAGTAACTTAACCTCCGAACCCTATTCCTTGTTTTCAAAGTTTTTTGGAAATCAAAATGGCATTGCGACTCCGTTTTTCAATAAACCAGATGTCTTCAAACTGAGGTGAAGCGGCGACCCTATAAAATTACGGTTCACATCCGCGATTGGGCCCACATTCACAGTATGGCGACTCCACTGGGGACTGTAAATGTTTCCAAACTTCTTTTTTCATAAGAAGCGTTGGAAACGTTTACGAGGGTCAGCCTTCCTCCGCGGATCCGTTTTTTGTGCTTACGCATTTTTTCTTTCATTTTCATGCATCCTTTGCATTCTTGTTGAGGTTGTGCATACTCTGAAGTGATAAACAGGGAGCATTCTGAAGCTGAAAGGTGCCCAAATGTTCGGGGAACAGCCTGGAAATGAAAAAATTTGGAACCTGGAAAGCTGCTAGATCTAGCCGGACGGCTTGATCTGCCTGGATCATAGCCGGGCGGCTTCTTTTGGCAGTTCCACCAGGACACTTTCTGAGGTTAATCTGGCAGCTTTGGCAGCTTGGGGCTATTCAGTTCCAAGACTGACCGGGCTCCAGAAAATTTACGTGCTTACTTGCTGCATTTTCCCCCGTCCCGAAAAACATTCCTTTAAAACACATTTCTGAAAATCTCTGTTTTAACTCAAAAAGGAATATTTTTAGGAGGCCGCACACTACGCGCACCATATATATCCTGTACACTTTGCACGCACGTCCTTTTAACCCGGGATGGTTGTTCAGCTGCAGTCACGGACAGTGTTACGACGCTCCCGGGCGCGCACGGAATCATCCCAAACTCCCCATGGCAGCCAGTGTCGACCAATGCACTAGTTCGTGTCACACATTTAAAACCGTGACTTTTTGGTTGGTTTTTGGTCTAGACCGTGTCATATAGCCTCATTGTATACCCCCGTAAAGGTCAAACCCTAGCCCATGCCGAAAGTCAAGATCCTTCGCGCAAGCGAAACTCTGCCGAAATTCCGCCAAGGAAAAATTGGCAGAATCTTGACTCCGGCATTGACTTTTACTTTGACCTGCACAGGATATGTGAGAGTCAAGCCCGAGTCCGTGCCAAAAATCAGGATCTTTCGCGCAAGCGAAGCTCTGCCGAAATTCCGCCAAGGAAAATTGGCAAGATCTTGACCCGGCATTGACTTTGACTTTGACTTGAACAACGTATGCAACAACGCTCAATGTGATGCCGTGTCATTCGACTTTTACCGTCCGACCCATGCCTATTATTTTCCTTGGACAATGCCAAAGTCAAAAAAACGTCTATCGCGTAAGCGAAACTCTGCCGAAATTTCGTTAAGGCTAAAAGACGAGACTTTCCCGGATTTGCCTTGACTATAATCCGCATCACTCGTGTGTTAAAAGTTCCTATGATCCACTAGACCCTAGGACTGTTCTTCTCTCTCGGTCGGTGGGATCCGTGTGCCCTATAGGACCTCACCCGGGGCTGTCCACCCTGGGAGGTCGAAATACATGTGGAAAATGAGGGGCTTATAGACGTAGTGATGGAACCCACTGATCCAGGATCTAGAGTAGTTGCGAAAAAGAAGGGCAACCTTTTCCAACCAAATAGGGCTAATTAAAAGACACAGTTTTAAGTAAACTTGAACAACTAATGGAATCACAATTGCATGATGCCATTTTTGAAATCTCTAATCGCGACCTTCACGGTCCGATCTCCGATCTTCGATCTCGACCTTTCATGGTCAAATCTCTAATCGCGACCTTCACGATCCGATCTCCGATCTTCGATCTCTACCTTTCACTGTCAAATCTCTAATCGCGACCTTTCACGGTTTGATCTTCGATCTCGACCTTTCACGGTCAAATCTCTAATCGCGCCCTTCACGGTCCAACCTACGATATCGACCTTTCATGGTCAAATAGGCAATCCCGATCTTCCATGGTCAAATCTTTAATCTCGACCTTTAATGGTCAAATCTCCAATCAAGACCCTCATGGTCCAATTTTAGATCTTGAACTTTCAAGGTCTAATCTTTTTCGATCAATTAGGATTAGGAGAAAATGTGTTTTAAGTAAAACTTAAGCAGTACATGCATGTTACTTGAGCCTTCAGTTTAAACACCTACCTCCGAGTCTAAACCTCACCTACCTCAGAGTCTAAACCTTGCTTACCCCGAGTCTAAACCTTGCCTACCCCCAAGTCTAAACCTTGCCTATCTCTTTTTCGCAGCGAGAAAGAAGTGGGTGAGAATACCGGGTCAGCGGCTTTTCAGTGCGGAAACCTCAGGTTCAGACAGTTCAGCAGAATCATCAGTTTTGTCTACTCAGGGGTTTAGAATGGCAGATATGACAGAAAACAGTGATGGTACAGGAAATCCGATGATTAGAAAGGAAGAGTTAGTCCTGGCTTTGGAAAATGCCCATAATGTTCATGAAGAGCAACAAGCCATGCTCATCGATGCTCTCCGCCGCCATGGGGTTCAGGTAACAGTTGAGGCAAATGGTTCTCTGGTCATGGTCGAAGATGAGACTCCAGAAACAGTGATCTCAGTCCCTCCATTCTACAACCAATACCCTCCACCCTACAACCAATACCCTCCATCATATAACCAATACCCTCCATCCTACAGCCAATACCTTCCTCCTTTGACCTATGATCCCCCACCAAGGACTACTGCCCTCCAGTTCCTCCCAGTATCTCAGGCCATCAGGGCTCCATCGCCCTCAGCTCCTCAAAACGGATCGGGCTTTATTACACTGTTTCGGCTCAGCAGCATCCAGTTTATGCTCCAGCTTCACATAATCAGTTTGAGCCATGTGGCTATGTTCTGAGACCCCTATACCCACCTGAATACGATCATGAGTTGCTAAAAGAAAATCTGGATGCCTCAAGTTTTTTGTTGCCTTCTACCGGACTTAGTGAATTCACCCGTCAGTTTCACCGGTCTACTACTGTGGTTCCCTCTACTGGTAAAAGTCTTGTTGCGAGTTCCAATAACTCGAGTGTTCCCGTTGACCCCCATGTGGCATTATTGATGGAACAAGTGAAACAAATGCAAGAAAATCTTGATCCCATGATGAGTACCAGTACTCCCTCGACCCAAGATGTCGAACCAGGCAAAGAAGTGATTCTGCCGTGCAAAATCCAAATACCCGAAGAGAGAGAATCTGATAGGACAACTTACCCCTGAGCTCTATTGGCCAATGCCAGTTCTAAGCTCGAGAAAGGCTCGAAGACACAAATAACCTCAAACATAACCCAATACTACCAGTACCAATCAACAACTGCACCCAACTCAGCATCGGTTCCTCACAAAGGAAATAATGCCACAGCCTCTTTTAGACAGATCCAACAATGGAACCAACTGAACAATGGAAATCCGAGTCTTGGGAACAACAGTGTCTCTCGAAAACTCTGCTCCCTTCATTATGATGATGTAGAGATGCCTTTAAGCAAGATGCTGGAAGAGCTAATAAAATAAAAGCTGATAAAGCCACTGGAGAATTGGAAGCCCAAGAAACCTAAAATTCAGTTGGATGAGTCTAAGCATTGTCGTTTCCACCAGTACCATAGACACGACACTGATGATTTCCACTATTTAAGGCATGAGATCCAGAAGCTGGTAGAAAATGGGACGCTTAAATGCCTGCGTGTATCTAACAATCTTTCCCCAAGCAATGCCAACATGAGTGTCATGGAGTGGGAAGCAGGGCCAGTCCACTCAGACCCAACTCCTTTGCCAAAGGCACACATCTGTTACGACAAGTGTCTGACTGTGAAGAAAGAAGTCCAAGGGTTGATCGACGAAGGAAAGCTGAAGTGCCCTAGTAGTCCAACCAACAAAGAGTAGCTAGGCTAGGGGCTACCTATCCTTAAGCAAGATTAAAAGATAAAACAGTCTATTAGTCAACTTTCGTAGGTTCTAGTACTTTCTTTTTTTCAATCAAGTCCTCCTCGGACATTGTAGTTAATCTTGAATCTTCTATAAAAGAGTCTTTTTCTTTTCTTGCTAGACTTAAGACATTATTTGCACACCTACATTACATTTAATGAAATGGTTTTATTTTATATGATCACTTTCATTGCTTAACAAATAATCACTCGAAATAATTAACGTTCTGATTAACCGGTGTGAGAAAATCAACCAATGCTTTCCCCATACACTTTCCTTCATCAAGCCATACACTTTCCTTACCTCACAAAAGCCTTCATCAAACCATACGCCTCCCAAATCATGTCCTCACCATCACCTTGACCAAGTCAACGATGGCGGCAACATCAAGGAACAACAAAAGGTCACTCAGCATCGAAAGATTGACCACATGTCGATAACAACCTAGGAGCTTGCCTTCGACCTCAAGGGCATAAAAAAAAAGGGCCAAGTAGGAGCTTAAAAAAAAAACCGAGCAAGAGCTTCAAAAAAAAAAGCCAAGGACCTAGCACCGCCAATCAGAAGCTTGACAGATGGGAAAAGTCAAAGCTAAAAAATGAAAGTTGTCAATAACAATGGAGCGATCAAAGCAAAGGCAGAAACATTTCATAAGCCCTTAGGCATGTGCAAATTCTTTCTCCCTCAATGAAAGACGAAAATCAGGAAGCAATTGAAGCAGCCATCCAAAATGACTGGTCAAGGAATCATCTCAAGGCTTGTGTCTCATCATCCAACCTTCTCATCCGAGCCTTCCCACTAAAGGAACCAAAAATCCCATTTCCCAAAGCCAAACACAGTTCAGCCGAACTACGGCGACCTAAGCTCCTCACAATAAGGGGAACGTAGGCAACCAGAAATGGTCCGGTCACAAACACATTCAAATCCCAGAAAACCCGGTCTCATCAATGACCTCCCTATACACAAACCTTTCTTTCACACCCAGCCAACCTTGATCCGCGACATCGATTAACTTTCTCCTCATGATTAATCAAAATGTTTGTTCATATCGAGATTAGTGGTTGAATAACCCGAACATTAATAAAGGGTTTTAAGCAATTTTGTGATCATTGTAAATAAAATAAGTTTTCAGATGTCTTGACAAGTCTTATTTTTCAACATTTTAGGAAGATAGTGCTAAACACTGATTTTCTGTCAGCAGGGGCTTCCATACACTTTTACAAACCTTTCTACGCTTATACTCTCTCAAAAGAGTCAAACCCAAAGCGAGTTCTCATGCCTACATCGAATAAGGCCATCGAAATAACACAAAATTGGGATCTATTCCCACCTTTCGAAAAAATATACCCCTGCATGTGTACATTTCTAAAATTCTTTTCTTTCACATCTTCTTGCGATTGACTGATTGACTAAAGAAAATAAGAGAGTAAGTACGAAAGGATAGGTTTTCCCTCTTCTGCTACGATTCGCATTAGGGATGCCTTGAAACTTTTCAAGGTTGGGGCTTTTCCAAGCCATTTCTTTAGACTGGGGCTTCTTTAGTCATTCTTGGGTCCACATCGGGTTCCTCACTATGTCACAAGATGGATCCAGTCTTGGTCAGATTAATCTCATGATTACTTTTGCAGTATCAATCAGATTGGGACTTCTGCTAGGTCATAAGATTGGGGCTTCACCAAGCCACTTCTCCAAAATCTAGACTTCGCCTACCCGGTTCATCAAACCGAGGCTTTACCAAGCAAAGGGAAGTTTTGTTTGTTGGAAGCCTGCCACGAACATATTCTTTGGTGTCAGGATCGGGGCTTAATCATGACTTTAAGTCCAACATTGGAAGTCGAGTCTACAAGACCCCTTCGCACCAATCAGAACGAGAATATTTTCTTAAAACTAGGATGGGCTTCATAACATAATGCTTCAACGGATTGGGGCTGCATTAAGTGCATTTTGAGATCGGTTATGGTCAACCAGGCAGTTTGTTTCTATAACCAATACATTCGGGCCTTCCCCATGATACTTTGTCAAGTCGGGGGCTTCGCAAGTCATTTGGAGAAGTTTTCGTTCATGGATTCCTTGAGATCGCTTCGAACATGACTCTCTCTTTGGATGACCAGTCAGTTTGGTGCTTCGCCATTCTTTTGGATCAGACCATCAATCAAAGCTCTACCAAGTCATCTCTTCAATCCGGGGCTTTGTCAATGAAAGGATCTTTCCTCAATTTAATAGAACTTGGGGCTTTGCAGAATTTTTCCCTCAGATCGGGGATTCGATAAGTCACATCCATCCTCAAAAGAGAGGTTTGATCACTTTGACATTTGCTTTAGTCTTTGGTTCTAAAAGCCTGTCAGCATCAAGCTTCAAGCGCTAGAGTTTGAGAAAGGGACTTTAATCAAGACCCGAGGTTTAAACCCGATCTCAGCCCAAGAGGGAATTTTGGTCCACATGATACCTTTTGGCAGCATTAGCCAAATCTCAGCAACAGCAGCAGCTCATTCCGCACCCAAGGGATACGACCCCACCTGCTCGAAACCTGTCTCAAACAGTTCCCAAACACATACATCCAAACACATGCATCCATACTCATCCATGTACCTCAGAATCTCCACCTCAACAAACCTCGTCTCCATACCGAGCCCCTTAGGACGGAGGTCGAAACCCACCAAAGCTCTGAACTCGGCCGCAGAAATGTGATCCCTCCAAGTCACAGGCCTACCAATGAATCTCAAGCCAGTAATGGCAGTGAAGTCGGCGGGAGTCACCGTGATCTCTCCCCAGCTAAGATGAAAGCTGTGAGTGGTGTCCCACCAAAACTCTGAAAGGGCCTGGACCAACCCCTTACTCTTAGAGGTCACATAAATGCCTCTACCAATAGCCTCGATGAAAGAATGAAGCCCAGTAGCTATCACCAGCTGCTTAGGATCCACGCCATCCTTTTCAGAGTCGGGCATCCTGTCCCACAACTTCACCGCCACCTCCGCGGGTCCCCTCGACTTGCTCTCCTATAGGAAAACACGGCAGAAGCCTGTTAGTCCTTCATCTCATCTCAAAAGCATGCATATACTCACAAAAAGTGCACATATTGTCAAAGAAAAACATTCATAAGAGATTTCTAGCATCATTTGTCTAGAACACGTGTCTTTCATCATTTGAAACACGTCATCCCGAGCACATTGCTCTCCCAAATACAAAAAGTCCAATTTTCACAAAATTCTTTGCACATAAGTTTTAATTTCTCAAGATGACATGCATGAATCCTTTTCATCGTCCAAAATCTTGTTTTCCAATCCATGATCAGAAATTGACCTAGTTCTAGCACATGCAAGAACTCTGTCACATTTTAGACGTTATTTTTCTTAAGTCATTCTCATATTTTTCTCAAATAAATTGCACATGCATGTTTATCTATGTCCATAGCCTCATAGGTTAATTATCAAATTCCTAAAAGTGTCAATAAAATCGCAAGAAAAATTCAAAAAAATTCCCAAAAATCGGGTCAAGCCCTAAACCAATCAAAAATCGACCAAAATTGGCAAAATCAAGCAAATCAAGATTGCTTACCCCAATCGATTGAGGTTTCATTGATTTGTGCTCCCTCTTGCCGGGATAGAACTCGGAAGTAGGAGTAGTGAAGTCGTATTTTTGCTCGGTCCGAACGAATTCTCTCTGCCTCATCCTCGCGGCTTGAGACAAGGTTCTACGTGCTTGTCTAGGCAAGATGTTCCCTCCTTGATCCATCTTGAGCAGTAGAAGCTAGGGATTTGAAGAATTTTGAGGTTTCTCTCTCTTTTCTCTCCTCTCTCCTCGGCAAAAATGAAGCAGCAATGGCGCCATAGCCCATTTTTCTGCTGTTCAAATCAATCTGGTGAAATCAGGCTTAAAGCCGTACGGCTTCTTTTTCCCCCATCTCACGCCGGGCGGCTTCATTCGCTCTAAGCTGAATTTACACTTTTGCCCCTGGACTTTCCAACTAGGCAAATAATTCCCGTTATCTTCCAATGGAGTAACGTTGTTTCCCAAAAATCTCCGTTATCTCTAAAATAGAATAATGTTTTCTATCAAAACGCCTCCGTTACTTCCATTATAACAAAATAACGCCAGGCGACAACCTCCGAATTGTCAAAACTCAACTTTAGCTACCTCTATCTCCTCGATAGCAAAGTACGCTTTAGTTTTCCAACTTTAGCTACCTCTATCTCCTCGATAGCGAAGTACGCTTCAGTTTTCCAAACTTTAGCTACCTCTATCTTCTCGATAGCGAAGTACACTTTAGTTTTCCAACTTTAGCTACCTCTATCTCCTCGATAGCGAAGTACGCTTTAGTTTTCCAACTTTAGCTACCTCTATCTCCTCGATAGCGAAGTAAGCTTTAGTTTTCCAACTTTAGCTACCTCTATCTCCTCGATAGCGAAGTACGCTTTAGTTTTCCAACTTTAGCTACCTCTATCTCCTCGATAGCGAAGTACGCTTTAGTTTTCCAAACTTTATCTATCTCTATCTCCTCAATAGCGAAGTATGCTTTAGTTTTCCAACTTTAGCTACCTCTATCTCCTCGATAGCGAAGTACGCTTTAGTTTTTCAAACTTTAGCTATCTCTATCTCCTCGATAGCGAAGTACGCTTTAGTTTTCCAACTTTAGCTACCTCTATCTCCTCGATAGCGAAATACGCTTTAGTTTTCCAACTTTAGCTACCTCTATCTCCTCGATAGCGATGTAAACTTTAGTTTAATAAGGTGACAACCTCCATTAATTGTCAAATCAAATAAGGTGACAACCTCCATTAATTGTCAAATCAAATAAGATGACAACCTCCATTAATTGTTAAATCAAGTAAGGTGACAACCTCCATTAATTGTCAAATCAAATAAGATGACTCCTCCATTAATCGTCAAAATCTCAAGGATCCTAGACATGTTCCTAACTATCTAGTGATTGCTTGAACTACGACCAAGGATTGATTCCTCCGGGATACGTAGGTAGCCTTTCATAAAGGTCCAGCCATTCGACCACATTGGTCACCCTTTTCATTCATCACTCCTCAATGGTGTATGATCCTTTCTTAAAGGTCCAGCCATCCGACCTCATTGGTCACCCTTTTCCTTCATCACTCCTCAGTGGTGAGGTAGCCTTTCATAAAGGTCTAGCTATCCAACCACATTGGTCACTCCCTTCATTTGGCATATCCCCAGTAGGATCAGCCATTTAACCTCTCAGGTCATTTCCTTTCCACCTTCATAGCAAGGGACCAGTTTCTCTTCGCCATTCCCCAGCGGATCCTGAACTACAATCATGGCTTGATTCCCCTGGGATACGTAGGTAGCCTACTTTAGGTTCAGCCAATTTGTCACATATGACACCCCCTTCCCCAGTGGATTTCCTGAACTACGATCATGGCTTGATTCCTTCGGGATACGTAGGTAACCTTCCAAAGGTTCAGCCACTCGACCTCCTCAGTCACCCAATCCGTCTCGGTAGTTCGCCAGATTGGATCCTTTTTCTATCGAAAACCCCACTTGCCCTGCAAGCGATGTTGCCGAGGGGCTTCTGTAAGTACCCAAATCTGGCCCATGCCTTCCGGTTAAGTTTCCCGGCAATTCCCCGAACTTTTCTAAAGTTCAGGGGCAATCTGGAACTTTCCCAAACCTTCCAAGGGGGGAAGGACTTGCTAGGAATTAAAATTCCAAGCAGTCCCTCGCTGGAAAGGAGTTTCTAGGCGCCACCTTGCATGGATCTAGAAGCAGGCTGAGTCACCAAGGGATAATGCCGCACGACTTCATTAGCCAGAGGTTAATGCCGCACGACTTCATTAGGAAGCACAAATCAGCCTATAAATAGAGGCCTCCTCTACCCATTTTAAGGGGGATTTTGGAAGCACTGTTACTCTGCCCAATTGAATACTCGAATTTCCAGAAACCAAAACTCTCCAAAATAACCTCCTTCCTCCATAAAACTCATCTAAAACCTCTCCTACATTAGGAAAACCCCCAAGGGAGATAGATAAAACCATCATTGGTAATCTCACCTTCCTTTCTCCTTGAAATATCCTTATTATATTGTCATATTATTTACTTGCTATTTGCTTTGCTATTTCTTGTCATTAAATGTGATATATTGTCATAAAAATCCAATCTTTATCATGTAGATATCATTTCCCCCTCCCTTTCCCCTAACACAAATGATTCATGGAGAATCCATCCCAAGGATGAACAAGGGTCCACAAGTGGCTTATTCTAGGAAGGATTCATCACATGATGATGTGAAATATCTCCCTTTTACTACATAAAAATGCCATCTTTACTATTATAATGTCATCCCCTTCCCTTGACCTTGCTTCCAAGGATTGTCCACCTTATAAGGTTCTTAAAGGACATAGGAAAGCCTCAAAGGTCTTCCCTTTATATTCATAGCCTTAGTTCTCATAGTATCCATTACACTTATTTTCATAAAAATGCAATCTTTACTTTCCAATGCAACTCCCCCATGTCCCTCTTGGTTGGATAACTCTCCAAGGATTGTCTAGTGACCTTCTTAAGGCACGAAAGACATAGGATGAGTATAAAGATCCATTCTTTATACCCCTCCCCTTAGTCCCTTTGGTACTTGAAGCATCCCGTGGTGTAGATCGGTGTAAAGACCTTATCTTTACATCATTTCCGCCACTAAAATGCCATAGTCATAGTCCCTTTAGAAGCGGATGAATCTTAGCCCCTACATCTCCAATCATCACTTGAGACGAGCATAAATGTCCCTACTAAGCTCAATCGTCTCAAGATATAGGATTGATTGGCAAAGGCTCTTCCTTTCTAAAGAGTCTCATTCTTGGACTATAAAAAGGTATCCCTCTCTCGATCACATATGACCTAGTCCCGAAGAACGTTGGTTTAAAACACACCAAGGCTCTTAAGCCTAATATGGTTGATTATCCCAACGGGAGGGTAAAAAGGTCACTTAATGATGATCATAAGTCCAAGATGAGTATGGTATCAAAATCCCGAACACATCAAATCCAAGGAATCCCGAGCGATAACCAACTCAAATGGTTTATACGTCCGAAAGATAACTTAGCACATTCCCTCCCCTTTTTCAAATCACATCTCACACACGAACACACAAAACAAGCACAAAAATCGGATCTAGGAAGACTTGCCTTTGGCAAGGCTCCTTGGGTGAACGCCAAACGTTCTTCCCAAGGAGTAACTTAACCTCCGGACCCTATTCCTTTTTTTCAAAGTTTTGAGGAAATCAAAATGGTGTGGCGACTTCATTTTTCAATAAACCGAATGTCTTCAAACTGAGGTGAAGCGGGGACCCTATAAAAACACGGTTCACATCCGCGATTGGGCCCACATTCACAAGCTTGCTTTGCATTGCTAGTTTTCCATGGCTTTGTGAAGGAGGGACTTGCTGGTAATTCTGAGAAGCTAAGGGAGCAGGCATGTCTTCTTCTTTTATGAAAGTCCTAGCCAGTTGGGGGACTGCAAATGTTCCAAGATGACGCATGGCATCTTCGATCCAAGCCTGCTGCTCTCCTTGGCATTTCTCAAGAGCCTTGAGGGCTTGCCATACTTCTTCCATTGTTTGGAGATTTTCCAAGGGCGGAGTCCCATTCCCTTTGCTGTTATCCGTTGACCCTGCCATTGGAGAATAACGGACCGTTCGGACTGCTGAACCGGAAGGACTGTCGGACCTTGTAACTTCAATGCTAAAAAGACGACACCCGGGGACTCTCAGCCACTCTCGGTTCGCTAGAGTGGGCAAAAGGTAGGGTTTAGACTCGGGAGGGATTTTTGGATGAAGTGGAAAAGCTCACGCGACATGCAGTTTCCTTTTTATTGTTTTGTTGTTTTAATTTACTTAAAACATGTTTTCTCAGAATCCTAAATGGTTGGAAAAGATTTCACTTCTTTTTCGCAACTATTTCTAGATATTGGGCAAGGGTCCTATAGGGCAAGTAGTTTCCACCGACCAAAAGAGAAACGAACCTAAGGACTGAGCCTCTCATGTACGTTTCAATGCTTCCGCCATGTAAATAGTGAACGAAGCCAGTATCCTTAAGTCAAGATCGGGTCAAAAATTTGGCATGACCTCTCTTTGCCTTACTTTCGTAAGGGATCTTTGAATTTAGGTTTTGACTAGGTCATATTCTCATGGATGATGCATTAACGGATTGATGACATGGTGTCGCATGGGCATGGACGTATACCCGATATGGACCATTATCTAAGTTAACTCTAGAAATTAAGATCGGGTCAAGATTTTAGAAAGACCTTTCATCGTCTTGATCTCGCAAGAGATCTTGATTTTTAGGTTTCGACTCAGATAATGGCCGACATGGAATATGCATCTAAGCTTTATGACACAGACTGGGTCAAAAACCAACCGAGTCTTTAGACAGAGTGTGACACAAAAGTGCATGGTTGACACTGGCTAGGATGGGAAGTTTGAAATGATCCCGTGCGCGCAAGAGAGGCATAGGAACACCAATCGAATTGCAACTGAGACCACTCCGGGTTTGGGGTTGTAGTGTGCAAGTGTACAGGACAATAATGCACGTAGTGTGCGGTCACTAAAATTCTTTTTTTCTCTGAGTAAAAAAGGAGTTTTTGCAGAATGTGTTTTAAAAGAAGGTACCCAGATATATTATGATGCATTTTTTATTGTATTTTGAGCAAGACAAAAAAAGTAAAACACACACATGTACACACAATAGTCAAAGAAAAAGGTAAAACGAAATTTTGACCCTCATCATGTTTTAAAAATCTTTTTAAAAGTTTTTAAAACAATTTTGCCCAGCAGAGTCGCCAACTGAAATTACCCGATCCGAATGCAGACGGCATTTTGTTTTTGGAAAATGTAGAGTCACCACGCCGTTTTGATTATGCCCAAAACATTGAAAAAAGGCTTTTTGTTGTGTGATAAGATTTTTGAGTTCGGAGGTCAGGTTATGCCCAGGGAAGAGAATTTTGAGCTCACCCAAGTCGCCTCATTTTCATGAGTCTCTCTAAACCTTTATTTGAAAATTGTGTGTGTGTATGTTTGTGTGTTTGTGTGTTTTTAAGAATGCATTTGCAAATAATATCTGATTGTAAATGATGCGTTTACCAGAAATATTTAAATAACTCGGAAATGAAAGCAATTATTTAGAGTTCGGAAGGAGATCTCACCAATGTTGGTTTGTTTCTATATTCCTCAGGGGAATTTGGTTGATTTGGGATGGTTTAAAGAGGAGAGAAATTTTGCACTTATTCGCGCAGAACCTCCCCTAATTAACTCTCATTTCGTACTCGTTGAACTCACGAATTTTGACCATTTTTGAGCGTTTGGAGTTTGGTGGGTGAGTATGGGTTGATGAATAGGGTATATGGGACATCGGGAGGTCTATCAGGATGGGCCGGGATTGCCTCGGGATGGCTGGGGATGCCTCGGGATGGCTGGAAACTGCTCTAGATTGAAAGTAAGAGGTTGGGAAGGCTTTTGTTGATGAGAATTGAGCTGGGGGAGGGCTATATTTATAGGCTCAAAAAAATTGGCAAAGAGGTCCGTACGGACCTCCCTTTAATCAGCCATTTTTGTGGTTTTCCTGGATTTGGAAAATTTTTTGGGGATTTTTGACGTGTTTGCAAACATGTTCGTACAAACATATCATGCTTTTTTACATATGTGTCAGTACATATTGGGTTTGATTTGTCCTTTCCTGGATTTGGGGGATTTTGGCGTGTTGGACCATATTTACACATATGTCCATATGCACCTCCATGTAATCAGTCCTTTTTTTCATAACTTCCATTACCATTGGATATTACTCGTCGAGAGCTTTCCAACTATATATATCACGTCTCAATCGGAGTCCGTATGAAAAAGTTATGACCTCCAGAAGTTCGCCCTTGGTATTTTCCGTATGCTCGGATGGAGAGCGGTCCGGATTGGGGTACTTACACTCTCAGAAAGTCATTGAAGGAGGAGATGGTCATCAATCATGGGGGAGATGTTTCTTAGATGATCAATCAAGAAAGATACATGAGATGATTATCACGGAGATACGACCAATTTAGGGGGAGTTTAATAGAATAGAGCCGCAATGTATGTAGGGGAGTTGAATGATAAAATGGAGCCGCAATGCATTAAGGGGGAGTTGGACATGTCGTTGATCAATTTATCCAACGAGAATTTGATATCCTATTCTTGTTAGGATTTCTTGTGCTAATTGTGGTAATTATAGATTTTAACCAGAATCACAAAAATTGGGGGAGATTGAAAGAGTATGAATATACTCTTGATATCTTTTTTTATTTTTGCTATTCTGGTGGTTTGAAATTGATAATTTCGGTTTTGCAGGTTTTGACCATAATCACAAAAATAGGGGGAGATTGAAAGAGTATAAAATACCCTTGAAATATCTTTTTGATTTTTGTAATTATGATTTGTATTTTTTTTTTTATGTTTAGATTAAAGTAATGTAGAAAATAATTGTGAATATTTACTTAGTTTAGCATTGATTTTGTTTGACTAACAACTAATCTTTATTTCTATTAGCTATCATGTAAATAAGATAGGTTTCAAGGATGGCAAGAAGACTCTTACTTGGAGAAGGATCCTTTGTTGATAATGAAAGAAGTGTGCAAGAAGAATCAATTCTACTTGGAGAAGGATTCTTTGTCTAAGGAAAGAAGTGTGAAAGAAGAATCATCATTGGAGAAGGATTGAGATTAACCCTTATAAAATGCTAGCCACTTCTCAATGTCTACTATGGATTCTTAGAGTTCAAATGGAGTAGTCTAGTTTAAGATAATTCTTAGTTTGTTCTTGAAGTTTACTTGATTAAACTTCAAGATTGTTTTTTATGTTTTTGTGTTCTTAGTCTAGAACCACTTTGATCTTTTCATAAGTTTTTATTTCCTTTCATTGTAAGTTTTCTTAATAACTTGTTCTCAACAAGGTTGTGTTTTATTAAAGTTTTCCAGCAATCATAGTCTTACCGAAGTGTTGAATTTCCTGTTTATTTATTCAGGTGTGTTTCAGTTTATTTTCTGTCATGTAGTTGTTCAGACAGTTATTAAGACACTTGTGTGATCAACGTTACACACAAATGGCTGAACAAGTGACAGTTTTCTAGAACAATCCTAGCTACAAATTCTTCAGGTGGGTTATGAGTCCTATTTATAGAGAGAAACAGAGGTAGAGGTGGACGTCAGGATGGAGAATGGGGAGTATGAAGGCTGTGGAAGTAGGTGGAGAGAGGGGGTGGCGGGTGTGGTCGGGAGGCGGCGGTGAGGGTGAGAATGCTACATTTATTTTCCTATTGAGGCCGAAATGTACACGCGGTAGAAAAATTACGACATTCCATTTATTCCTCCTTCTAAGGGTGCTCCAAATTGTAATTTGGAAGAGAAAAAGGTGATCTGAAAATTGCAATTTTGAAGGTGATCATCAAAATGCAATTTTGAAATTAGGTGATCTGCAAATTGTAGTTGCAATTTTGAATTGCTAGTTTGGGGTGCTTTGATTGGAGGTGAAGAGAAGAATGAAGAAGAAGGAAAAGGTGAAGGAGGGGTGGGTGATTTTTTAATTGATATTCCTATTTTACCCCTTGAAAAATGAGATAAGTATCGATTTCGTCTCTAATTTATAGTTACTTTTTTTGTTTTAGTCCGGAATGTATTCTTTTTTTCATTTTCCTCCATAACCTCGTGTTTTATGGTTGTTGTCGTCTTTGCGTCAGTTTTCCGTTCATTCCTCCTTTAAATATGCTTATATGGCATAGTGACATCATTAAATTGCGGAGTTGGCCTTACAAAATTATAGTGTTGGCTGAGGTAGAAGTATTAGGGGAGAAAAGTGTGAAATATTAAACTAAAGACCTTTAATTTGTTTTTTATAGATATAAGGTTAAAATTAAACATATATCATCTATATAAAATTCTCAAACCCTAATTCTATTTGGAAACTCTTCTCTCCTCTCATTGTCCTCCTCTCTCTCCTCTCTCTTTTCCCTCTCCGATCATCTTCTTCATTAATCGCCACCACTCCTTCTTCGGTCGTTAATTCTACCTTAATTTCTTCGTTAATGGCCCCCGCTCATCTGGAATTTTGTAAGGGAACAAACCCTTCTCCTTCCTTTCCTTATTTCGAAGTCGCCGCCTCCTCTAACTCTCTCTCTCTCTTCCAGTCGTCGACCATCCCTCTCTCTTCATCTGCCTTCTTCCTCAAGCCATACATCGCCCTTCTCCAATCATTCTCATCCATAAAGAAATTGAACCCAAAATTGTTTATCCAGATTTTTGTTTTCTCCAATTATGAATTTTTGTTTTGATTTCGGTATTAGACTTTTGAATATCATAACCTGGATGTAGAAGCTAGAGTATTCAAATCTGGTTGTGTTGTTGATGGACGGTGGTGGATGTTGGTGGGATGATTAGGTGGTTATGAGGGTTTGGTTTGTATTTGAGAGGAAAATAAAAATGATTTTAATTTTTTATTTTATTTTAATTTTTAACCCTTAATAGTTTAATTATCTTATATTTTTTTTAACATTGTAGGATTCAACGCTTCAAAAAAAAACATTGTAGGGTTAAAAAAACATTGTAATAATTTTCTAAAAAGTAAAATAAAATAAAATAAACAAAACATAATAATCATCTCGCTTATTTTTTAAACAATAATAATTAATTATTTTTTTCATAATATATGATATACTTACATTTTTGCTATATATATATATATATATATATATATATATATATATATATATATATATATATATATATATATATATATATATATATATATAAGGTACATATAATTTTATACTCCGATGTGAGATATATTTTTATTTATAAAAAGAAAAGTTTATAAAAGGGTTAAAATGATTCAATTTAGTCCTCGTGTTTGTAAATTAAAAAAAAAGGTCAATAATTTGTTATTGAACACTTTTACTCTTTAATACATCAATCTCATCAAAATTTAAGGCCAACTCAGCAGTTTATTGAGTCAGCATGCCAGATAGGCATGACTTAACAGACTAATGGACCGAAGAATGACGTAAGGACGTCATCAACCAAAAAACACGGGGTTAATGGGGAAAATGAAAAAAATTACATTCCAGACTAAAATGAAAAAGTGACCATATGTCAAGGACGAAATATGTACTTATCTCAAGGACGAAATATGTACTTATCTCATTTGAAAATTGGGTCACATGTCTATCACATGTTCATTTAACTGAAAAAATGGATGTCGTTAGGGTGAGTTAATTTAGATGCAACAAAAAAAAAGATGGATTACCTTGTAAGCAACGAAAACTAGTTTAGATATCAAAACCAAGGTTGCCCTATAGTTTGGGTATTTTTTTGTTGCGTTTTTACCTATTTTTAATGAGTACTCTTTCTGTCCCACTACGAACTACACACTTACTATTTGCATCGTAATTAAGAAAAAGTGTTAGTGGAGTAGGTATTATGAATATGAAAAGTGAGGTAGAAAAGGAAAAGTAAGGTAGAGAATAATAATTAAATTGTTGTTCTGAGTATGATATGTGGATCTCATTAATATAAAAGTAATAAAATATTTCCACTTTAGAAAGTTTTAGGAAATATGTAGTTTTTAATGGAACATCATATGTGTGTATAATTGTAGTGGTACGGAGGAAATATATTTTATCAGTGCAAATGCCGAATTGCATATTACGACATGATGGTTTATCAAGTGACTTGATTATTTTATTGATAAATACACTTTTTTATGAGAGACAGTCTGTTAATGTATTATTCATGATTAGAAGAATTCACAACTGTGCAACACTAATATAAAGATACGCTAAGAACAAATTGAATTGATACAAACAAGCTAGAAAATCTATAGATTCTATAGAAATCACTAGTTTGGATCCTATAATTATTGATAATATATCACACTAGAATAATTCAACGCTATGGGAGAACGAGTATTTATACTCCCAAAACCCTAAGTCAAAAGGATTCCAAAACCTTGAAAAAAAAAAGTCAAATCCACTTAAAAAACAAGTTTTTCCTCCTTGTTTCCAAAACATCTTCAATCTCTTTCTCCTTTTCCGTCGTGGATTCAAATAAACTTTTAACTTGTTCTTGGACTCCTCTTCGAATCAAACTTCATTAATTCAAAGGCATAATCCTAACAAATCTCCACCTTAACTTTGAATATCCCAAACCAATAATCAGAATGGGCTTCTCCACCTCTCTTGCCTGAGCAGTGTTATACTAAACACCCAACTTGTCCCCCGAATAACCAAATTTGTATCTCCGACACCCAAATGTGTTAGACCGAACACTAAATTAACTTGTTGAAATAGTTGATCAGACTCGTTCAACAAGTAAACAAACTTGTCTTCCAGATACCCAAATGTATCCCCTGAACAGCCAAATTGTGCTTCGCCGAACACACAGATATGTCTTCAAGTCAACCAAACATGTTGATGCTACATCAGGCACTCAGAATTATCCCAACTGGCAATTTGGCAAATCCAGCATGCATTCGATCTTGTCAACCAAAATAGTTGAATTGACATAACCCACGTATTCCCTAGCAATGGCCACTTGCTCTTTGACTCCTTATTCACTTCCCAAACGCGCTAGTGCTGCTCTAGCATAGGATACTCGGCTCATCCCCCCTTTCCCCTCATCCAAACCAAATTGTGTGTGTCGACATGCTAATTGTGGGTTGCCCAGTTCAACTCTACCTTGAGTAACTCGCTGCTCTACATGTTTGTCAACCACCCCACAAGAAGCCTCACAACATGCTTCCTCCAAATATGTCGTTATCATACTCTCTGTAGTATGACACTCGTCACTCAAGTCAAAAAACGTAGATCCTCGGAGGACGAACAAGGCACCTAGTTTTACCCATTTCAGAATAACCTTTGAATCTTTTCATACATTTACTGATTCACCTTCACCTCTGAATATGTATCCCATCTTGTCTAGGCGACTAAGCCTTATCAAATTCCTTGTTACTTCAAGAATATGTCTAACCTCGTTGAACGTACAAACTTACTACCTTTATGGAACCCATGCCAACCACCTTGCAAATAGAACTATTAGCCAAATAAATATCACCACCTTTCATCTGCTCGTACGTTGCAAACCATTTCCTGCGCAAACACATGTGATAAGAAGCCCCATTATCCATAATCCATTCATCTTCCTTTCTCTTCTTCATTACTAAGGTGTAGTCCTCCTCATTGTCATATGACATAGCTGCATTTGACCTAAATTGCTCGCTCTTCTTCATCCATGGGCAATCACGTTTCCAATGCCCTTTTTCCTTGCAGTAATTAAAATCAAGTCTTAGACCCTTTATAGAAGAACCCTTGTTTCTCCTTCCTTGGCCCCTATTGCCTTTCGTAACCAAAACTGCTGACTGAGATTTTGTACATACACCACTCGCTTTTCGACACAAATCTCTGGTCTTGAGGCCAATCTTAACCTCTTCCAAATGTACTTACCATTAATGCATTGTTCTGTATGCCCTTTATATGACAATGGTAAATAAACCAACAAAATAAGAGCAACATCTTTATCATCGATTTTAACCTCTATATTACGCAATTCAAATAATGAAAAAGTAAATCGATCTAGGTGATCCTTAATAGGAGTATCTTCAGACATTCAAAGAGAGAACAACTTTTGCTTCATGTATAGCTTGTTCGTTAGATACTTTGTCAGGTACATCTTCTTCAACAACAACCAGAAAGCCCCACCTTGAAACTACCTGATCCGGATGCCCGAGCGCATGGGTGGTTTTTGAAAAAAAAATGTTTTAAAAATTGGACGGATGAATTTCTTTGAAAATAGATTCGTCACGCCATTTTGTGAGCCCAAAACATTGACAAAAGGCTTTGGTGTAAGATTTTGAATTCGGAGTTCACGTTACGCCTTGGAAAGAGATTTTAGTGCTCACCCGAAATGCCTCATATCCATGAGACTTTCTAACCTTTTTTCAAAAAATTGTGTGTGTGTGTGTGTGTTTAAGATCAAATGATTTTATAGCTAAAAGAAAAGAGAAAATTGTGCATTTTTAGAAAAAATTGTTTGCCTTGATAAAAGGGGGTTTAAAATAAATCTAAAAACTGGAAAAACTGGAAAAAAACTGAACAAATGTTACAGCTTACAAACTGATCCGTACGGATCAATGCTCCTTTACAAGGAGGTCCGTACGGATGCACATGTACAGTATGTTGTTTTTCTGTATCTCATTTAATTTCTGATGTTACTACGATTAGACTTGAAAAACAATAAAGTTGACAGCTTCTAAAAACTGTCCAGAAAGTTGATCATGAAACATGGGAAAAGTCAAATGTCCAATCCAAAGTTTGTCATCTACAAACCCTATAATAGTACAACAATGGTGGGTTTTGAGCTTTTCTTTAGATACAACAATGGATATTGTTTGTTTCAAGTAGAGAAATGAGAGATGTTTTGAAGTTAAACTTGAACTTTTGTCAAATTTTAGGAAGAAAATGGAAGAAGTGAAGTTACATCAACATTGTAACCTTAATCCCTAGAACAACATCTTTAATATGAGTGATGAGTTCATCCCTAAAGATTAGGGTTACTTGTATCATAGTAACCTCAAAGAAAGCGGATCAAAAGATGATTTAGAGGATGAATACATTTTAATGTAAATAAGGAAAAGACAATACTTAAAATGATTATAAGCAAACCACTATCTCCATTAGGTTTTCATTCTTAAGCACATTGTGCATGGAAAGTCTTTTTGGGATTTAGGTGGTTTGGGTATACAATGTGTAAGAATAAGTAAAATACTACATTGTAAAAGATAGATTTAACAATGATGATTCATAAATGGATTAAAGACTTAAAATGAGAGATTAGGATGTTATTAGGGTTTGGAAGGATGTTGGTTCTTTCTATCTTCCTAAGGTTTGATTAGTTTCAAGTATGAGGACAATTTGGAGGGGCTTCAACCTGTTGGGAATGATTCAGAGGTATTCGTCGTAGGCGAGACTGTTTGGAGGTGTCTATACCTAAGTTAAGAGCGATTCGGAGGGGTCTCAGCATGAGTTTTGAGAATAATTTTGTTTTGTATAGGTGTCAAAAACCTAACAAGATTCGGTGGCCTCGGGGGCACTGGTGGTTTCTTGTTTGGAAACACTTTTCCACTCAGTTGGAGAGATTCGGGCTTACGATGATGGCCGAAAGAGGTTCGGGCGTACGATGACTGCCGAAAAGAGGTTCGGGCTTATGATGACTGCCGGAAAGAGGTTCGGGCTTACGATGACTGCCGTGGAAAAGTTTGGGCTTATGATGATGGTCGAAGAGAGGTTCGGGCTTACGATGACGACCGAAAGAGGTTCGGGCTTACGATGACTGCCGAAAAGAGGTTCGCACGGATCTGAGACGAAAACAGGCGAGTTTAAACAGATTTAACCTGAAAAATTCGCCATTTACCCAAGGTTTTCAAGTTTCTGCCGCGGGAGAGAGAGAGAGAGAGAGAGAGAATGAGAAATTGCCATTGTTGAGCCAAGCTTCAGCAAAATCTCTTCCCTTTTTTCTAAATCTTCATCATGGCTGAGGAAATCAGGCGAGTTTGTTACCAAAGGAGCCAAGAAGTCCTTGAAAGGAGGTTGGATTTGCAAAGGAATTTTTCAAACTACAAGCCTTCTACCATCAATTCGGACGAGTTGTATCTGGATGTTCACAAGCATAACTTGAAGGGGAAGGGGAAAGTGTTGGTAAGAACCTAAAATTTTGTCTTGATTTTGGTTTTGAAGGATGTCATGCTAAAACTAGGGCTTAGTTTCGCCATTTTGGGGGTTTTGTTCTTGCCATGATTTTTTTTGTGAAATTGATGATTTATTATTGAAATTAAATGTTATGGCTTATGGTACGTGATTTTTATTGACAAATATGAAGTTTAGCTATGATTTGTGAAAATAAAGTGTGCTTCTTTTGAAATGGGGCATTGCATGCTTGAATTGTTTGTACCTTAGGATGATTTGATGAGTATGACATGTTTTTGTATGCAATATGAAGCATGAGAGTATGGAACTTTGTTTTTGATCATTAAAGTGTGTCAAAAATTATTGAAAATGAGATGAGAATTTTTTTTGAAGGAAAATATGCCGTCCTTGGGACGTTTCTTTTGAATATGGAGTGTGCCATGTTGGAACGGGCCTTTTTGAGATAAAACGTGTCGTGTTGGAACATGATTTTTGAGATAAAATGTGTAGTGTGGGAGCGGACCCTTTTTAGATAAAACGTGTCGCGTGAGAACGGACTTTTTGAGATAAAATGTGACGTATGGGAACGGACCCTTTTGAGATAAAATGTGCCGCCTGAGAACGAGTTTTTTGAGATAAAATGTGTCGTGTGAGAACGGACTTTTTGAAATAAAATGTGAATGATATGTGCCATCCTTCTTTTATGTAGTGTTTATTACTGCTAGGGATGGAAATTTGACCGAACCTGATCCGAATCGAAGGCGATTCGATCCGAAAAATTAGGGTTTGGTTTGCAATTTTTAAAATCCGATCAGGTTCGGATCACGATGCTGATCCAGCCGAAACCTGACCCGATCCGACCCGAATAATATCGCCTCGACCAAAACCCGACCGATCCGACCCGACCCGAATCCTAAATAAAAGGTTAATATAAAAGATAAATAAAATACATTTAACATTTTCCTAAATTTTATTTCTTTATTTGTGTTTGTAAGTGAGATTCTGAACTATTTTCTATGTAATATTAAACATTGTGTTTATAAATAAATTTTACTCAATCATATTTGAGCTAAAAAAATAGACTTTTAGTATAATTCGGGTCGGATCAGGTCGGTCGCGGGATTTTAAGTTTTTGGGTCGGATCGAGTTCGAATCGGCAAAATTAAGATTCAGATCGGGTTCGGATAGGATCAATCCGATCCGAACCCGACCCGTTGCCATCCCTAATTACTGCTGGTCTTGAATCAGAGTTCATTGACATACTATTGATGTGTTTACCTGCATGATGATGCGCCTTTGTCGGGGAAGGCTAAGAAGATGAAGACGCAGGGGTCTATTGAGACCGTGGTGGAGGTTTGGAGGAGTATGCCAGATAACTTCTGGGAGGGAAGACCTAGTCCTCGGAGACTAGTCATTGATACGGGACTGAACGTATTCATTGAGAACCTAGCTGGAGTAGCCTCGACCAAGAAGAACAAAGGCGTATTTCTAGATTTGTCCGAGTTCTGGTGGGACACTACGCATTCGTTCCATCTCGGTTGGGGGGAGGTTACGCTGACTCCCACAGATTATGCTGCCATCACTGGTCTGTCCTTTAAGGGGGAATCGGTGAAGTGGAGGGACCGTATGTCTGATGACCGTTTGATTGAGTTGGTAGGGTTTGACCCTACGCCTCACAAGGTCTTTGGCATGCTGTATTCCGATATCGAGGAGAAGATCACGATGAACATTGGGAGGTATCAGCGGGATCCCAGGGGAGTGTCAGCAGAGCAGTTGGCCCGCTCTTTTTTGTGGTTTGCCCTTTCTCTGACCCTCTTTCTGAACCATGCTACCATGGCTCTCTTTCCTCTTCTTGAGTCCTTGGTTGATTTAGAGAGGGTGTGTGATATTGCCTGGGGAGAGGCAGGTTTAGCTGCTCTACTTTGCTATGGATAAGTTTAGCAGGGGCGCGGCCAGCTCTTTTGGGATGCTTTGAGTTTGCTCTAGAGGTATGGCTTTATTGTTTTTGTCCTTTTATGTCATTATCACCCCTTGTTTTTTTTTTCTGAATGTTATCTGTTTTCTATGGCAGGTGTGGTGATACGAGGTCTTTTAGTGCCATGAGTAGGATCGTCATGACGAGGTCCTGCTGGGGTATCCCGCCATGCTCTATTGGACTCGGGCCTGGAGGAAGAGGAGGGGTAGCAGAGGGAAGATCACGCTCAATTACGATGACATGAAGAGGCACTTGGAGAAGGATAGCCTGGAAGGCTTTCAGCTATATCCCTGGTCTCGGTACGACGTGAATAACCTCGGTGATGCATCCCAAGTGATGAGGTAGAGGAACCTCTTACGAAGCTTTACTTGTGATGTGATGTACCTAAGGGAGAGGGTTTTTTGGCAGCATGGTAACGGTGCTGCTCCTCGAGCTCTAAGGGATCCTCCGGTTAACTTGTTGAGCCCTTCTGAGATGAGTTATTTTGATATTGAGAGATATCGGGCCGGGGTGGATGCCGCAGATTACACCTTGGAAGGTGAGGAGTACTGGGCTTTTGTGAGGAGAAAGCTGAGGACACCACAGGTGCTGGCCAGGGAGATGATGGGTGACCCATCGCGACCTCGGGATATTCCAGTACTGAGAGCAGATTTCACTTATGTCCACAGGGACACTTCACGGAGACGTGTCTTTGTGCCATCCCAGAGCAGGTTCCTCCTGCTTACTGGGTTGATCCGGACGCTTCGATAAGTGTTGTTTTGTCTTTTAGCATCTTACTCTTGTTTTTTGCATTTTTTTTGTGTGACCCCTATTTTTTGTCATGCAGATTTCGGTGCGAACTATGGGTTTTATCACCCGCCAATATACGGGGATGAAAGCTTTTGCGAAGAAGCTCATGCGGAGGATATCCTGCGGGTCGTCCAGAGGTGCAGCGGATCATGAGCCAATGCCTTCGAGGAGATCGGTGGACATTCCTTTTCCCGGCGTGGACGCAGATCCACAGCCTACCCCTCAGTCTGATATACAGACCCAGGATAGGTACAATTATGATTCGAGCTTCTTCGATGAGGGCAGAGGTGCGCAGCCTTCTCCACGGTTCTTTCCTCAGTACAGTGCACAGGCCGAGGGTTCGTCTTCCTTTCCCTTATTCGACCCCTTTTCCGGTCATACCCCTGTAGACTTCATGGTGTATTCGGTCGAGGAAGGCGCCAAATTTTCAGATGATGATGAGGTGGCCTGCGGAGGCGCGGGGATGCAGGAGTCTTCACCGAGCGGTGCTTCTAAAGACTCAGAGTAGGATTTTTTTTTTGTATGTTAGTGAGGAGAGTAATAGAACATTTGTATTTTTATGCACAATTTATTAATATATAATGAGCTCTTTATTTACATTTTATTTGTAATAACTTAGGAGATGTTTCTATGTGAACGTTTTGTGCATGTCGCATGAGCCCAAAATGTTTTCTTTGTGGTATATGGGAAACAGGTTTGGCAGGTTATTTTAGCAGTCGGGGTGAAAATTCTGCTGCGGGCAGCAACTGCTTGGTGCTGAAATTACCCGGATCGCGCGCGGGGACGCGGCGAGCGGCATTTCGCGAACTTGGGACCTCTCCTGGAAATGAAAGGGAGATTCGCCACGCCTTTTTGTATTATGAGCCCAAACTTTGAAAATGGCTGGTTTTGAAAAAGGGGCGTCGTTTTGATTGGTAGCCAAAACCTGGAAAAGGCTTTGAAAAAGGAACGTTTTGATTGGTAGCCAAAACTTGAAAAAAGGCTTTGAAAAAGGAATGTTTTGATTGGTAGCCAAAACTTGAAAAAAGGCTTTTAGGACCAGAGATTGTTAGGTTCGGAGGTCACGTTACGTTTCGGGAAGAGTATGTTGAGATCGCCCGAAACGCCTCGTATGACGAGTCTTTCTACCTTTCTCGAAATTGTGTGTGTGTGTGTTGCATTTTGAAAAGGAGCTTGAATGACAAGCTTTAATCTTGGTTTGAATGACAAACATTGCACTACAAGAAAACTGACAGATACTGACGGAAATTAGTGACGGAAATAAATCCGTCACTAATACTGATGGATTAGCGACGAAATAGCAACGACCTGGGGTGAAAAACAAAAAACGAAATTAGGACGAGATTACCGACGGATTTAGTGACGGATATGCCGACGGATTCCATTTTGTCTCTAATCCGTCACCATTTTGGCGCCAAAAATTTGCGCACTTTTTTACCGACAAATTTGTGACAGAATGGCGACGGATATTTTTACTGAAGGATTTGAGTCGTTGCTAAATTATTTAAAACAAATATTAAATTTATATTTTAGGTTAGCGACGGATTAGTGACGGATTTAATTACCGACGGATTAAAATCCGTCGGTAAATTAATTACATATTATTACCGACGGATTTGAGTCGTTGCTAAATTATTTAAAATAAACATTAAATTTATATTTTAGGTTAGTGACGGATTAGTGATGGAACTAATTACCGACGGATTAAAATCTGTCGGTAAATTATTTAAAATAATTATTAAATTTATATTTTAGGTTAGTGACGGATTTGATTACCGACGGATTAAAATCCGTCGGTAAATCAATTACATATTATTACTAACGGATTTGAGTCGTTGCTAAATTAATTAAAATAATTATTAAATTTATATTTTAGGTTAGCGACGGATTAGTGACGGATTTAATTACCGACGGATTATAATCCGTCGGTAAATTAATTACATATTATTACCGACGGATTTCAGTCGTTGCTAAATTATTCAAAATAATTTTTAAATTTATATTTTAAGTTAGCGACGGATTAGTGACGGATTTTTTATATAAAAAAGTTAAGAATTTTTAAAGAAATAAAAGTATGTAATAGAAGAGGGGCGGACAATAACATATAAACTTTTTTAATTTTTTATATATTTTTTTTGATAAATAAAATTATTTGAGATGCCGGTTAATAGTAGATTTTTTTACAAATAAAAAAACTATACATTTATAAATAAAAAATTAAAGAATTTAACCCGTCCCTGATTTCTTTATTATACTTTCATTTGTTTATTTTTTATCTAACTTATATAACTTTTTTCAAAAAAAATTTAATACTAAAAAATGTCCAATATATTTATTTATATTCATAAAAAATAAAAAAAACTATACAATTATAAATAAAAATTAAAGAATTTTACCCATCCCTGATTTTTTTATTATACTTTCATTTATTTATTAATTTTCTAACTTTTTTTATATAACTTTTTGAAAAAAACTTCAATACTAAAAAATGTCCAAAATATTTATTTATATTCATAAAAAATAAAAAAATATACATTTATATATAAAAATTAAAAAATTTTACCCGTCCCTGATTTCTTTATTATACTTTCATTTGTTTATTTTTTTTCTAACTTTTTTTATATAACTTTTTGAAAAAAAACTTCAATACTAAAAAACGTCCAAAATATTTATTTATATTCATAAAAAATAAAAAAAAAACTATACATTTAGGGTATAGGGTATAGTATATAGTGTATATGGTATATTATATAGTGTATAGGGTATAGGGTATAATGTATAGTGTATAGGGTATAGGATATAGGGTATAGGGTATAAGGTATAGGGTATAGAGTATATGGTATAGGGTATAGGATATAGGGTATAGGGTATAGGATATAGGGTATAGGGTATACTCCCTCCGTCCCACTCAGCTTAAGAAAAAATGAAATAGCACGGGAATTAAGGAATATTATTATAGTATTAGGAGAGAGAATGAGTGGAAGAAGTGTTGTGAGTATGAAAAATTAAATAGGAGAGAGAATGAGTGGGATGAATAGTTAGGAGAGAGAATGTTGTGAGTGTAAAAGTAAAGTAGGAGAGAGAATGAGTGGGATAGAAAGAGTATAAAAATAATAAAAACTTTCCATTTTTGGAATTCTTAAGATCGGCGGGACGCCCAAAATGGAAAGTTTTCTTAAGATCGGTGGGACGGAGGGAGTATGGTATAAGATATAGGGTATAAGGTAAAGGGTATAGAGTATAGGGTATAGGGTATAGGGTATACCATATAGGGTATAGGATATAGGGTATAGGATATAGGGTATAGGGCATAGTGTATATGGTATAGGATATAGGGTATAAGAAATAGGGTATAGAGTATAGGGTATAGGGTATACCCTATACCCTATAGGATATACCCTATACCCTATAGGGAATACCCTATATCCTATACACTATACCCTATACCTTATACCCTATAGGGTATACCCTATATCCTATCGGATATAGGGTATACCCTATAGGATATAGGGTATAGAGTATAGGGTATAGGGTATACCCTAAGTATACCCTATAGGGTATACCCTATAGAGTATAGGGTATACCCTATAATGGGTATATCCTATACCCTATAGGGTATACCCTATACCCTATACTCTATACCCTATACCCTATACCCTATAGGGTATACCCTATACCCTATACCCTATATGGTATACCCTATACCCTTTACCTTAAACCCTATATCTTATACCATATACCATATAGGGTATACCCTATAGGGTATAGGGTATAGGGTATAGAGTATAGGGTATAGGGTATACCCACTATAGGGTATACCCTATACCCTATACTCTATACCCTATACCCTATACTCTATAGGGTATACCCTATAGGGTATATGTAGGGTATACCCTATTGGGTATACCCTATACCCTATACTCTATACCCTATATCCTATAGGGTATACCCTATACCCGATAGGATATAAGGTATAGGGTATAGGGTATACCGGTATAGGATATAGGGTATTCCCTACAGGGTATATCCTATAGGGTATAGGGTATAGGGTATAGGGTATAGGGTATAGGATATAGGGTATAGGGTGTAGGGTATACCCTATAGGGTATAGGGTATAGGGTGTAGGGTATACCCTATAGGGGGTATAGGGTATACCCTATAGGATATAGGGTATAGGAGGGTATACCCTATACCCTATAGGGTATACCCTATACCCTATAGGGTATACCCTATAGGATATGCCCTATATCATATACCCTATATCTTATAGGGTATACCCTATACCCTATACTCTATAACCTATACCCTATAGGATATACCCTATACCATATACCCTATAGGGTATACCCAATACCCTAAACCCAATACTCTATACCCTATATACTATACCCTATACCGTATACCGTATACCCTATACCGTATACCCTATACCTTATATCCTATACCCTATACCCTATACTCTATATAGGGTATAGGGTTTAGGGTTTAGGGTTTTGGGTATAGGGTATAGAGTATAGGGTTTAGGGTATATGAGATTTAGGGTTTAGGGTATATGCGAGGTTTAGGGTATGAGGGTATATGAGGTTTAGGGTATGTGGTTATATGAGGTTTAGGGTTTAGGGAATATGAGGTTTAGGGTATGAGGGTATATTAATAAGAATTATTAATATTTTAAAATTATAATTATTTTTTATAAATTTATTTTTTAACTGAGATAAATATTTTAGACTTTTTTTGGTAAGGAAGTTTTTTTAAAAAAATATAAAAAATAAGTTAGAAATTAACTAAATAAATGAGGGACAGACAATATCCTTCACTATGAGTATTTAAATTTTTTTTTTTTTTGAATAGAGATAAATGTTTTAGACTTTTTTTAGTAAGAAAGTTTTTTTCAAAAAAATTATTTTAAGAAAATTATTTAAAAAAATTGATATTAGACATAGCACTTTAATTAAAATTTTGGGTAAATCAAATAAAAGCATGTAAATATTTTAGATAACTTTTTGTAAATTTCAGTAATAAAAAAAGTCTAAAATATTTTTCCTAGTCAATAAAAAATAATAAAAATTACAAATTATTATTAGTACTATTATTAATATTATTACTGTTTATATAATTAATATTAATATTAATTAATTAATCAATTATATAATTAATAATCCAAGCAACATCTTCACCATTAAATGCATCACATCCAAGGGTCCAAATTCATCCCATAAAAACAAAAACACACTTTCATTTGATTGGCCCTTTAATATTCACATGGATTATCAACAAATCAATCTATACCATTAATCTCACTCAAATCCAATGGTCCTAATTCATCATTATATATATATATATATATATTTCTTTTAATATTATATACTCCTCACACACACTCACTTTCTCTTCCCAGTCACACACACACTCTCTCTCACACACACACACTTTCTCTCTCTACTCCATCTCTCCCTTTTTGTCTCCCTCCCTCAGAAAAATGCCGAAGTAAATCCATGAGATCAAAGACTTCCTTCTTACTGCAAGAAGGAAGGATGCACGTTCAGTGAAGATCAAGAGAAGCAAAGATGTTGTCAAGTTCAAGGTTCGCTGCTCCAAGTATCTCTACACCCTCTGTGTTTTTGATCAGGAAAAAGCCGACAAGTTGAAGCAATCCCTTCCCCCAGGTTTGAGCGTTCAGGACCTTTGAAAGAACGGTGTCACTATGAAGCCCTTCTCCGGAGAGATCTGTTAAACCCTAAAAAATTATTTCTGTTTTTCAGATTTGATTAGGAAAGGATTTCAGCTGCAAACCTTTTTTTTGGAACTTTAATTTGTTTGTACTCATTCCCCAGTAGTTTTTGAGCATTGTCCAACATACATCACTTTACCTAAAAAAAAAAAAAGGTTCTAAGAAAGGGAGTCTTGCTGCAGTCGCAGCCAATTGTTGTGAAGGCCAAGCTCATTTCTAAGACGGCCGAGGGGAAGACCAAAGAGGCCGGTGGAGTATTTTTGATTTTGATTTGTAGAAATTTCTTTTGATTTGTTCATATTACTCCCTCTACATCTCTCTCTCGATTTGTTCATATTTCGATTTCGATTTCGATATTGATTTGTTCATTTTAACGTATTTTGTGTTTTATTTCGATTTGTACAAACTTTTTTTTGATTTGTGTTGGTTGTGGATGGTGGTGGAGCAAAGTGAACTTTTGAAAAATGCAAGGATTGATTTGAATATAAAAAAAGTTTAGTGACTGTTTTGAGAATAAAAAACGTTAAGGGACTAATTTGAGAATAAAAAAAGTTGAGAGATTGATTTGAGAATAAATATATATATATATATTTTAAAATATATTAATATTAATATATATATATATGTGTATATATATATATATATATATATATAATTTTTTTTAATAAAAAATATCAAATTAGCGACGGAAATATCCGTCGGTAATTTGATATATCAAAAATAAAAAAATATTGAAAAAAGAAAATTTAAAAAAATTAATAAAATTGGGAAAATTTGGAATAAATTTTAGCGACGGAATGATCCGTCGATAATCCGTCACTAAATTGGTCCAAAAAATAAAACAACCATTTAAATAGCGACGGAATGATCTGTCAATAATCCGTCACTAAAATGGTCCAAAAAAATAAAATGACCATTTAAATAACGACGGAATAATCCGTCGATAATCCGTCACAAAAATGGTCCAAAAAATAAAACAACCGTTTAAATATGACAGAATTTTCCGTCACTAATCCGTCGGCTTAATGCTTTAAATTGGTCGTTTATTTTACCAAATTACCGACGGATTTTAAAACGTTAGTGACGGAAATTTCCGTCACTAAATTTGATTGAGAACCGTCAGTAATCCGTCGAAAAATTTAGTGACGCACGTTTTAACATCGGATTTTTTACGTCTAAAATCCGTCACTAAATTGATTTAGTGACGGATTTTTGGCATTTAGTGACGGATTTTTCCGTCGGTAACTGTCGTTTTTCTTGTAGTGTTGATTTGTTGTAAAATCGAGCGTTTGAATGACAAATGTCGGTTTTGAGTTTGAAAAAAGGGTTCGAATGACGAACTTAAATCTTTAGTTTGAATGAAAAACGTTGATTTTAATGAAAAGAGCGTTAGAATGTCAAACGTCGGGATTCGAGTAAAAAATGAGCGTTTGAATGTCAAACGTCGATTTTGAGTTGTTTTGAAAACGGAGTTCGAATGACGAACTTAAATCTTTAGTTTGAATGACAAACGTTGATTTTAGTAAAAAGAGCGTTTAAATGTCAAACGTCGATTTATGTTGTTTTGAAAAGAAGTTCGAATGAAGAACTCCGGTTTTGAACCGGGCATTACATTGTTACCAATTTTATGAAAAGAGGCAGTAAATGATATGCAATCAACGAGTCATTTTTGTGACTCGGACTTTTATAAGTAGATAATATCACAAGCCAAACGGCTCGGACATGTAAATGATAGTATTTAAAGTGCGGTATCAACGGAATCGAACGATTCAGACAATAAGGATACGATCGACAAGCCAAATGGCTCGGATTTTTAAAGTTGCATAAATTAAATAGCAGTATCAACGGATCAAATGATTCGGACTTTGTAAATGACGATCACGAACCAAACGGTTTGGACGGTAAAGAACGAATCAACGGATCGAACGATCCGGACTGTAAATGACAGAAACGTAAAACGGGACAAGAATGCCATTTTAATCCGAAATTACTTCTCTTACGGGAGAGAAGATGATTAGGGACTAAAACGTATCGAGCCCCATAGACGGCGTTACGTCTATATTTTGAGAGTTTTGACCGGATCAAAAATAGCATTTAACGCGTAAATCGAGGCGAAATGGAGTTTTAGAGAGAGAAAGAGAGAGAGAGAGAGAGTGTTACCTATGGCTAGGGATTGACTCTTTGGCTCGAAAAGACGTATACGGGATACAATTTGATGTTTGGGAGGTGTTTCAAAAGTGTTTGGCTCGTGTTTGGTCGGAAAATGGGATTTTCACGCAAATCTAGACGAAACGGGGCTCGGGAGGGGGTTGAATTGCCTAGAACCATGGGGTTTTGGGAGAGGAGTAATATTTTTTACTCTTTTTAACAAAATGACAGCCCTTGTATTTATAGGGGTAATTTTGTAAAATAGGCCGGACGACCTAAGATTCAATTTGGGGGGGGGGGGTTTGGGCATTTTGGAAATTGTAGGGACTTGATGAGAATTCTATTTTACATGTAAAACAGGCCGGACGACCTAACTATCCATTTCATGGGTATTTTGGTCTTTTCACCCCTGAATTTGATTGATGGGGATGAGGGAGGCCATGCATGCGTGCCATGTGTCCCTGTTAGTCATCGAAGCTAGGGTTTTTGTCCCGTTATTCCCGATTTTGACTATTTTCTAAATAACTGTCCGGAAAATGTGTGAAATGCCCCCGAAAAGTCCCGAAAAGTGCATTTTTTGGGGAAAGTGGTACTTTTACGTGTGATAACGTGTGTTGAGTACACTTTGGTGTCGGGATGCACGGGGCAGTCTGGGATGTTTCGTTGACTCGGGAATGGGGAGTTTAACGGGTTTCGGTTAACCTGGGAAGGGCCAGTTAACGAATTCCGATTAACTTTTAACGGATTTTGACAATCCAGATTTGGGTACTTACAGTAGCCCCTCAGCGATGTCACTTTCGAAGGAAGTGGGGTCGTTGAAAAAGATAAGGATCCAAATCGGGGGATGCCTTTCTTGGAGAGACCTGAGCAGCCGGATGGCTGGACCCTTAGCGAAAGGATTCCTACGTATCCTGAGCGGGAATCAAGCCGGACGTAGTTCGTAGGTGCGAGGGTTTTTCATAGGGGCCTCGACCCATGGGGGAATGATTAGGAGGAGTTCGTCCTGGTTGAGACTGATTTGAAGGTGTCTAGACCTGAGTGAGACTGTTCGGAGGCGTCTGAACCTAAGTGAGACTGTTCGGAGGCGTCTGAACCTAAGTGAGACTGTTCGGAGGTGTCTGAACCTAAGTGAGACTGTTCGGAGGTGTCTTAACCTAAGTGAGACTGTTCGGAGGCGTCTGAACCTAAGTGAGACTGTTCGGAGGCGTCTGAACCTAAGTGAGACTGTTCGGAGGCATCTTAACCTAAGTGAGACTGTTCGGAGGCATCTTAACCTAAGTGAGACTGTTCGGAGGTGTCTGAACCTAAGTGAGACTGTTCGGAGGCGTCTGAACCTAAGTGAGACTGTTCGGAGGCGTCTGAACCTAAGTGAGACTGTTCGGAGGCGTCTGAACCTAAGTGAGACTGTTCGGAGGCGTCTTAACCTACGGGAGACTATTTGGAGGTGTCTGAACCTAAGTGAGACTTTTCGGAGGTGTCTGAACCTAAGTGAGACTGTTCGGAGGTGTCTGAACCTAAGTGAGACTGTTCGGAGGCATTCGAACCTAAGTGAGATTGTTCGGAGGCGTCCGAACCTAAGGTAGACTGTTCGGAGGCGTCTGAACCTAAGTAAGATTGTTCGAAGGCGTCTGAACCTAAGGGAGACTGTTCAGAGGTATCTGAACCTAAGTGAGACTGTTCGGAGGCGTCTGAACCTAAGTGAGACTGTTCGGAGGCGTTCGTCCCTAAGTGAGACTGTTAGGAGGCGTCTTAACCTAAGTGAGACTGTTCGAGGCGTCTGAACCTACGTGGAAGGCGTTCGTGCCTTGGGGTTGAAATTTGTAAGGAGTTCATGCCTTGGGTGCTGGACTTATGATGACAGCCAGGGTTTGCCTGCTGGGTATACGGTGGATATGGTGGGATTGGTTGCATTAAACTGACTTTTTTAACATCACAGAAAGATTGACGTTCCAACAACGGGGTTAGGAACGGAATGTGATCTCGGGTGAGAATGACACATTGCTGGGGAAAAGAGTCCAGAGCTCTAACAAAGTTAGTTAGGAACTAAGGAGATTGATTGACGTTCCTTTAGAAGGAGTGTCTTAGGATCCTGCTGGGGATAAATGTTCGGGCTTACGACAGCAGCCGAAGAGGGATTGTTGTGTGGGCTTACATTGATTGCTGCTAAAATGGGATGGTCGGGCTTACGATTGACGGCCGGGGAAGTGATTGTTCACCTGCGGGGGAAAAAGATACTCGAGCTTACTATGGCGGCCGAAGAGGGATTGTTTTGTGGGCTTACATTGATTATCGCTGAAAGGGGATGGTCGGGCTTACGATTGACAGCCGGGGAAGTGATTGTTTATCGGCGGGGGAAAAGGATATTCAGGCTTACTATGGTGACCGAAGAGGGATTGTTGTGCGGGCTTACATTGATTTCCGCTGAAAGGGGATGGTCGGGCTTACGATTGATGGCTGGGGAAGTGATCTCGGGAGAGGGGCGTTAGAAATGTCTAACTGGGGAATTTTTTAACTTTTGAGGAAAAGTGTCAAATTAAGGAAAGATGAGGGGCTGAATTGGCATTCGGGCCAAAATGGCCCATCACATAAAAGGGGTCGGACGACCTATGTCTCAAATTGGCCAAATTATAAGCAGTCATCGGCCATTGAAGGAGAGAAAGAGAAAATTTTCATTTTCTGTCGAGAGGAAGAGAGAAAAGAGAGAAGATTTTGTCACTTTTCTTCGATCTTTGTTGAAATCTTCAAGAGATTATCGCTCTGGAAGCGGGATTGGGACGAAGGGGTCGACATAGGAGAACCGACAATGAGAGGAAGAGGCTCAAGAGGACGGTGTGAACGACCACTCTTCCCATGGATCCGATCGAGTTTTATCAAGCTCGGGATAGCCACAAATCCAAGGAGGGGATTGCGAGGAAGGTAAGTATCCTCTAAATTCCATCAAATTTTAGAATTTGCATTCTTGAAATTTAGGAATTTTGACTTGAATTGAGTTAGGGTTCTTGGTGCCCAATTTGGGGCTTTTGACCTCGCGATGCCTTTTTATCGAAATTGACTTTAGCTTAGTGCAATTGACGTTATGGGTAGACAACGTAGAAATTTTGGTAGAAAAATTCCATGTCTAGGGGCATTTTCCAAAATTAAAGTGAGTTTAATTCGGGACGGAGTAAATTTTAAAGTGTTTGAAAGTTCCGATTTGGACGGGTATTTTCAAAATGTTTTGAAAGTTCCGGGTTTGACGGAGTTTTCGAAATGTTTTGAAAGTTCCGGGTTTGACTGAGTTTTCGAAATGACTTGAAAGTTCCGGGTTTGACGGATTTTTTGAAATGTTTTGAAAGTTCCGGGTTTGACGGAGTTTTCGAAATTACTTGAAAGTTCTGGGTTTGACGGAGTTTTCGAAATATTTTGAAAGTTCCAAGTTTGACGGAGTTTTCGAAATGTTTTGAAAGTTCCGGGTTTGACGGAGTTTTCGAAATGTTTTGAAAGTTTCGGGTTTGACGGAGTTTTCTAAATGACTTGACCGTTTTTTTTTGGGATTTTGAACCGTTAATACTCCGACTGGGACGGAAATACTTTTTGGGAAAATGAACTATATCTTTGTGTTGATATATTTTTTTTGATTTTGATATGTGCATGTGCATTTTGTGTACGTTATCTCGTAGTAACATACTTTTGCCGTCTTCACCTGCAGGGGTGAGGGCCGATTGACGTGTCCACCGTAAAGAGTAGGGGAGACGTTGAGGCAGTCTGTGAGCTATGTGAAATGTTCCTGGATGTGGCTCGTGACGGGGAAAGGAGTCCACGACAGTTCGTGATTGACTCCAACATGGGCGGCTTTATCAGTGCGGTGACCGTGGTGGCTTCGACGCAGAGGGTGAAGGTGCTTCACGTTGCCTTGAGCGAGTATTGGTGGGATACGGCCCACACATTTCACTTTAGGTGGGGGGAGGCAACAGTGACTCCCACGGATTTCGCTACGATTACTGGGTTGTCATTCCGAGGCAACCCAATTGAGTGGTTTGATGGCTTCACCATGGAGCAGCTGTCGGGACTGCTTGGTTTTGACATTACAGATGCGAGGGGCCTGGATATTCTGTAAGGGCCAATGGAGGCACACTTGAGGAGGGGGGTAGAGGAGTATCTGGCTGGCTCCGAGAGGATGACAGTAGAGTGCTTGGCCAGGGGTTTTTTGTGGTTTGCTTTGTCAGCAACCTTGTTTCCCAATGCTAGGACGACATGTCAGTTTGATTTGCTTGGTTCCCTGACTAATCTGGAGGCCGTGAGAGGTTTTGCCTAGGGAGAAGCCGATCTGGCTGAGCTCTTCTTTGCCTTGGACAGGTGCTCCCGGGGGGAGGACAACTCGTTCTGCTGCTTTCAGTTTGCGTTAGATGTGAGTTTCCTTCTTTTTCTCTTCCTTATCTCACTTGTACTTGTATGTATCTGCTTTGTAGCTGATAGAACTTTCATGGCATTTGACAGGTGTGGTGCTTTGAGGTGTTTCACCCGCATAGGTGGACTACCAGGGAGGCATACACTCTCTTATTTCTTTCCATGCTGACTTGGCAGAAGATGGGGAGGAAGCCGGTGAAGTCAAGGGAGAGCACCCGTGTGACTTACAAGGAGGTGTCTTTGCCTCTAGACCGAGATTTCTCTTCTAGGATCAACTTGACTTGGTGGAGTCGGTTTGATTATTTTGTGGTGTAGGCTGCTAGGGAGGTGACATGTCAGCGGAAGCTGCTAGTGGGGCTTCATTGTGACATTCTGTACCTGGGCAAAAGGGTGTCTTGCCAGTACTCTCCGGGATCTGGTCCCTTGGTTCCGAGGGATCCCCCTCTTCATATGCAGTGTTCCATGGCCATAGTTGGGGAGGAGCTACAGCGGTACAGGCATCATGCCTCATGTCGAGAACATCATAGAGGATGCCGACTATGATATCTTTCGGAGGACGAGGCTGAGGAGCCCGCAGGTGATGGCTAGAGAGGGTGAGGACCCTGCACTTCCCAGAGATTATCCGCTCCCTCGCACTCGGTTGGCATTCGAGGACGTTGGTGGTTCTCATAGGCGGCTGATGATTCCTATTCTGGAGCAGGCGAGGCCTCAATATAGAGTTGAGCCCAGTGCTTCGGTGAGTGTTTTGTTTTGCTTTTATGTATTTGTAGTAGCATTCTACAAATGTTACATCTGTGTTGTACTGTCTGTCTTTTGACGGATTTCCTGGTTTGCAGGTTTCTGGCCGTACTTACGATCAGGCCGTAAGACGTCTGGATGGGATGACCAGCTACACTAGGAGGCTTGTGGACTTCCTTCGGTGTGGTTCTCGGAGGAGTGTGGCTGTTCATGAGCCGATGCCTTCCCGGTCGTCTGCTGCGAGAGAATCATCTGCTTCCACGGCTGGTGGCACAGATGCAGGGCGGGGCTTTAGCCAGTTCTCTGTTGAGACTGCTGGATTTGGAGCTCGCCACTCCTCGTATTCGGGATACGAGTAGGGAGAGTCCTCGGGAGCACAGGCACAGAGCCATCACTTTTCGTACTCTGGCCTTGACGAGTTTGCGGATTATTTGTCTACAGCGGATCCGGCTGCTACGGGGCAATATTTTGAGTGCTCGGATGACGAGCAGGACTCTGAGTAGTCCCATCGATTTCTTTTGTTAGATGATTGTATGCACATTCTGAACATTGTTTTGTACTTGAAAGGCCCCTGAGGCGAGCTTTTGTACATTTTGAGTATTTATTATGATTACTTTTACTTATTTTTGGCTAATAAGCAAGTAGGTTGATCAAAAATAAATAATAACATGACATGCACTAAATAATAAAATTTGAGCTGACAAAATTTATAACTATATGCACTGTTATTTATTAATTGCACTGTTGCACGAGCCCGGGGCGGATGTGATGTCGGCAATGAATGATTTGATCACGGGTAAATATGCTTTGGTCAAGGCTTGAACAGGAGGGCCTTTGGAAATGTCAAGAGACAATGGTGCAGCTGGCTGCAGAGTTGACTTGGTCAACTGGAAAAACAGGCCGACCTATGTCTCCATTTCAAATTGTTTAAATTGCAGTCCAGTTTCTGCAATTTGGAAATTTCACTCTTGTTTCTGAAGCTAAATTTGATTTCTCTCCTATATTCTTTGAAGTTTCCTTGTTTTCCATGGCCAGATTTCCAAGGTTGTCATCTCAGATGCAAGAACGATTTTTGGAGAGGTTCCAGACGTGGGTACGACACCACACGAGGCAAAGTAAGGGATTTTTTGAGGGTTGTTATAGGATGAGGGCGGTTTGGAATTTGAAGGAGCTTGTGCCGAATTGGGATCTTTTGAGAGCTGCGGCTCATTTCTGGGATGAAAGGAGGCATGTGTACAACTTCTCGTACAACAAGATCATGCCCACGTTTGAGGATTTTTGGGCTATCCTTGGAGGACCGGAGGCGGAGCAGATCCTTCTTCCTTTGACGGGCGGCCTGACCACTGTTGAGAAGTTGATGTCCTTGCTTGGCATTTCGGCTGAAGAAGCATACGGGATGCTGATACCAAATACGGATCACGTTGACATTTCGGGGCTGCCTGATAGATTTGCCAGTGTTGATGGGAGCGTTTCTGCGTGGGACACTTTTGATCTGTGTGCGATTGCCACTTTGTTTACATTTACTTCATTGGGGTGTGCCATCACAGTATTTTGGACCTGGTGAGGCAGTGCCGGAGCGGAGGAGACATCGTGCCTTTGATCTTGGGCGAGACATTCCTTGGTATAGGTCAGATGGCGACAGTTAGCTGATACATATGGGGAGGGAGTCCCGCTATGCTTACTTTGTGGTTGAGGGAGCGGTTGCAAATGATGCCCGAGGTACCAGCGACATGTGATCCCTGGTCTTTTTCTCGACGACCCTTGGTGATAGGAGGCAGTCAGGCTGACTTAGAGCTTTGGATGGCCAAACTCTGCACACATCATCTGCGATGGTGGGTTACTCACTGGAAGTTGCAGACTTGTCGGACCCTTCAGGAGGGTCTTCTCGTTGTCAGAGTTTCGGGGCTGTCCCAGTCTTCATTCTACATTCCATCTTTGGTGCTGCGGCAGTTCAGGCTGGAGCATGTGCCGTTGACGGGCTTGAGTGATGCTGCTACCTTTGAGGTGGGATCGCTTCAATTGGAAGATCCTTCGACGTCATTGCTTTTCATGCGGTTGTGGCAATATGCGTCTTTTCCTGCCAGAGTTCTCTTTTACTGGAGAGGGGGCACTATTCTGTCTACTCGATATTTGAACTGGTATGAGGAGTGTATAGGGGAGACACAAATGGCTATTCTGTGGAGACGAAGTGAGCTATTGGGCCTTGACCGCCGTGATAGCTCGACTTTGAGGAGGGCCGAAGCGGTGGCTAACCCTCAGGATTGTACCGGGGATGATATGGCTGACTATGAGGCCAATGCTAGTTGGATGGCTGAGCAGAGCATGGATATGACGACTCGAAGAGAGGCAGCTCGTGATAGAGCTAGGGAAAGGGCTACGTTGGCAGCCGCAGGTTTGATAGAGGCGTCGGGAAGGGTCCCAGAGCCTGGTAGAAGGACTACGGGGATATTCCCTGTGAAGGCAAAGAATACCCATCGTGAAAAAGGGAAGGGGAAGAAAGACGAAGGACCGAGTACGAGGGACTAGGTTGACCTTGCTGTTCGGAATATCCACCCACTGTCATTGCAAACACATTAAATTGATTAATGTTTTATTATTGTTTTGCTAGCGTGTAGCGAGTCAAGAGTAGACCGTGCTTGAACTCATCAAAGATTGTTTTAACCGTAATGAATCTGTAGGTTAAATTTAAGAGTTTTTCAAAATACAAGCAATTGGTGTTGTATTTGAAATTTTATTTGTTTTTGAGACCGAACCAATGATGGTTGCCTATGTTCCCCTTTTACAATTGGACTAAGGGGCTAAGGTCACCGTAGTTCGACACTTTTAGGTGAAATTTGAGAAAAATACAAAAGAAGTGCGACCCTGTTTTTTACCTAGATCATTTTCGGGAATGTATCTAGTTGGGTATCACTCTTTTAGAACTTTGATTTTACTGAGGGGTAGTGTATGGGGAAGGAGAGTTGACTCGTGTTCTTCCTCAAACAAAGTATCAGTGGAGCTTGCTTCCGTTTACGGGGTTAACGAAAGGGTTTCCGTCCAAATCTGCTAACTTCATGGCTCCTCCGGAGAAGATTCTTTGTACCACGAACGGGCCTATCCAGGTAGGTTCCCACTTTCCGAGGGGATTGGTCTGTGTAGGAGGCTTTTCCTTAAGCACCAAGTCGCCTTCATTGGTCTGTGTAGGAGGCTTTTCCTTAAGCACCAAGTCGCCTTCTCTGATGTCCCAGATCTTGACTTTCTTATCAAATGCTTGGGCCATTCTGCTTTGGTAGGCACGAGTGTGCTCCATGGCTTTCAATCTGCGCTCGTCGAGTAGAGCTAGTTCGTCGTGACGGCTTTGGAACCATTCGACTTCATTGATTCCATTTCCAAGAGGACTCGGAGGGATGTAATTTCCAATTCAACTGGTAACATCGCTTCCATTCCGTATGTGAGTGCAAAAGGAGTCTCCCCTGTGGCGGTTCTGACTGATGTTCTATATCCCCAAAGGGCTAGATGTAGCTTTTTGGGCCAATCCCGACCTCTGACGGCCATCTTTCTGATTACTCTTGCAAGAGTCTTGTTTGCTGCCTCTACTGCACCATTAGTCTGTGGTCTGTAGGGAGAAGACTTATGGCGTATAACTCTAAACTCAGTCAACAGTTGGTCAAAATATCCTTCAAAGTGGGTCCCATTGTCGGATATGATCTCGTTGGGTACCCCGTATCTGTACATGATGTTTTCTTTGATGAACTCGGCCACCTATTTAGAATTCAGTACTTTTACGATCTGCCTTCTATCCATTTGGTGAAGTAGTCGACTGCGACTAATATGAACTCGTGACCATTGCTCCCTGGCGGAGTAATTTTGCCGATGACATCGATTCCCCATGTGGCGAAAGGCCATGGTATAGTCATGCAGTAGAGCTCGTGAGGAGGAATGTGATTGAGGTTGGAGAACTGTTGACTTTTGTCGCAACTTCTGATGAACTGGATGCAGTCTATTTCCATTGATACCCAATAGTAACCCATGCGGAGGATGATCTGTGTCAATGCTCTGGCGTTCATGTGCAGACCCCAGGTTCCGTTGTGAACTTCGTTCATCAGCTCACTGGCTTTTTCCTTATTTACACACCGGAGGAGTGGTCCTTGGTGGCGCTTCTTGTATAACATACCCCCAAAATGACGAAATGGGATGCCAGGCATTTTAGGGCCATCATGTTTTTGGCTTTGATCCCTTCTTTGTATTTTCCATCTTCATTTTGAAGGAAGCTTCTCCATTTTGGAGGTACTGGTAAATTTGATTGTACCAGGGTTCGTCGATCTGTTCATGTTCAACTTTGATCTCACAGCAATAAGCGGGGGTTTCCCATCTGCCTATTCTGAGGGGTTTTACTTATTTCCCTTTCGGAATTTCGACAAGAGATGCTAGGGTGGCCAGGGCATCTGCGAAGCGGTTCCTGTCTCTTGGCAAGTAGTGGAAAGAGATGTCCTTGAACTGAGCAATGAGCTTCTCCATGTACGTGTGGTACTTCTGGAGGCCAGAATCTATTGTCTTCCATTTGTTGGATAGTTGATTGATGATCAATGCTGAGTCTCCATATACTTCCAGTTCTGTGATGTTGCGTTCAAGAGCGGCTTCTAGGCCGGCTGCGCAAGCTTCATATTCTGCTGCATTGTTGGTTGCTTCAAAATTCAGTTTGATGGCTATGGGAGTGTGCTCGTCTTTAGGATCGAACAGGAGCATTCCAATACCATTTCCCTTCTTGTTGGCTGCCCCATCGAAGAAGAGTTGCCAGTGGTTTGAGCTGTTGAGTGAGAAAATCCCATCGTTTGGAAACGGCAGATCAGGACCTTTAAGTTCACTGCTTAGGAAGTCTGCCAGCTGATCTGCCATTACTCGACCCTTTGTTGATTTTATGGTCATGTACTTGATTTCGAATTCAGCCAGGAAGAATGACCACTTGGCAATTCTCATTGATAGAGATGGCTTGTCGAAGAGATATCTGACGGGGTCCATCTTGGAGACCAGGAGCACTGAATGTGACTGCATGTAGTGTTTCAGTTTCCCGACTACCCATACCAAGGCGGTACAAGTTTTCTCTAATGCTGAGTAGTTGAGTTCACTTCCCTGAAGCTTTTGGCTCACGAAGTAGATTGCATGCTCAACTCTGGAATCCTTCTGTTCTTGCGCCAGCATAGCCCCAATTGACGTGTCTATTACTGTAAGGTACAGGAGGAGTGGCTTATCTTCATGTGGCGGGCACAAGATTGGGGGATTTACCAAGTATGTCTTGATTTTCTCGAAGGCTGTCTGGCATTCAGAGTCCCATCTGATGTCAGCATTTTTCTTCATTAGTTTGAACATTGGCTCGCAGAGAGATGTCAACTGGTTGATGAAGAGGCTGATGTATTAAAGTCTTCCCATGAAACTTTTCACTTCTGTCAGTGTCTGCGGAGGCTTCATGTCGATGATGGCCTTGATTTTCTTGGGATCTGCTTCGATGTCTCTTTCTGTAACCATGTACCCCAGTACTTTGCCTCGTTTGATGCCGAAGGTGCACTTTGCAGGGTTCAATCTCATGGAATGCTTTCTGAGTCTGTTGAAGAACTTTCTCAAATCTGTCATGTGTTGCATGTCTGATCCTTTGGAGTGGATGATCATGTCGTCGATATACACTTCGATTCTTTATGAATTATGTCATGGAAGAGAGCTGTTGCAGCCCGTTAATAAGTAGCCCCAGCATTCTTTAAACCAAACAGCATGACCGTGTAACAGTATGTCCTCCACGGAGTGGTGAAAGCAGTCTTGACCTGATCTTCTTCGGACATCTTGATCTGATTGTATCCAGAAAACCCATCCACAAAGGACTTTACTTTGAAATTCGCCATGGTATCGACCAGCATGTCGATGTTGGGCAGTGGGAAATCGTCTTTAGAGCTGGCCTTGTTGAGATCTCGAAAATCCATACAGCATCTGACCTTTCCATTGGCCTTGGTGACCGTCACAATGTTGAAGAGCCAGGTTGGGTATTCAATTACTCTGATGAAGCCGACGTGGAGCATCTTCTAAATTTCTTCTTTTACTTGCAGGGACCATTCTGGCTTAATCTTGCGTAGTTTCTGTTTGACAGGCTTGGATTCTTGATCCAGAGGGATTTTGTGCTCTACGATTGAGGGATCGAGTCCTGGCATGTCTTGGTATGACCAGGCGAACACGTCAACATATTCTTTGAGGATATCTGTCAGGGCTTCTTTTTCTGCACCGGCGAAGAAACTGCCCACTTGTGTCTCTTTAGGCTCTTGCACTGACCCCAGGTTCACTTTAGTCATAACCTCTTCGGCAGCTTGGGCCCGATTGTCCTCTTGGTCAACTACACGCTTGAGAACTTCTTTAATATATTGTTCGTTTAGTGTGTCTGCTTCTTTATCAAGTGAGTCATTATTAACTTCTTTTAAGTTGTTCGTTAACTTATCAGTTGTTAAAGTGGCAATGAGGGGATAATCCGAAAGGTCGAACTTTTCATTTAATACGAACGGGAATACATTGTTGGCTACATTATCATAGTCTTTCGGCGTGAGGCCGTCGGATGACTCAGAGGACTGGACTTTGACAATGACTGACTCAGAGGGTTTAAGACTACGTTTAGGGAGATATGGGTGCAAGCCCAGTTTGTCTTCCATTTCTGTCTAGTTTGCCCTTGGTCCGGTGAAAGTCACCCAGTTTTTTAGTGGCATTGCCGGATGCTTGATGAGGGTTTGGGGGTCGAGAGGCTTGGCATCTGCTATCCCCATCATGGCGATCATGTTGTTCTCGGAGCCCAGGTCAATCAGGTTTGGCACCTCCATGACTTCTTCGAAAAGGTTCTGTAGAGCGGGTCCACTGAGAGCATCTTCAATGAATTCTGGTTCCTTCTGCTTTGGAGTTACTGTTTCGAATGAGGCCTCAGAGGCTGACCCGAACAGTATGTTTCCCATGAGTAGTGTCTCTATCTGCTCTTCTATGTCTGGGATTCCTTTGAATGAGTACTTGATGGATGTGTTTTTACACATCTAAATTAGGTACTCTTACACTTATTTATTGTGAAATTCTTGAGTAAAAGGTTATCTTAATGTATTTTCTAGTGTTTTTGTGAGTACAGGTTAATTAGGTAACAAACTGTGGATTCAAGTGAAGAAAGGAACAAAAATGGAGTGGAGAGCTAATGAAAAGTGCAAAGGGACTTGCGAGGAATTTTAAGAAGTCAAGGAGTCATTCTGCTGAAGGATCAAAAGGGAATTATGGAAGGAAAAAGGAGCAAGGCTGGAATGCAGGGTGGGCGCACGCCTGGAAGGAGTGGGCGCACGCCCAAAACTCTCAGATTAACACCAGGCGTACACCCAGTGCCAGGGGGCGTGCGCCCAGTATGGCCGAACCAAGGAGGGCAGTTTCCTTATTTTGAAAGGATTTTGGAGATCCTTTGCAGATTTTGATGGATCTTCTTAATTCCTTTTCCTAGTCTTTGAAGGATTGTTTTAGGACTATATATATTCTCATTATTATTATTATTAGGTACTTTTGGATATTGTTTTTCTTGCCTAGGTTTTGAAGGATTGAAGGATTTCGGATTTTTAAGGTTTTTGCTATTTTTCCAGGTTTGATGTATTGTTATTATTCATACTTTGTGATTGTGATCATGAATATGAGTAGCTAAAATTCCTTTTCATGGATTGGATGTAGTAATTGTGGAACCTCTATACTAATTCAAGTTTGAATTCTTCCAAACTCTTTCATTCTTGTTTGATGAATTAATTATCACTATTTTATTCGTTTTAGACTGTTGCACTACCGTGGGCGGTTTATTTAAAGTACACTAATTCATCAATTAGGTTGGATTGTTGACCTACCGGAATTCAAGACAACCTAGACTCATATATTTCTTGTGAACTTAATGAATTTCTTGAATGTTATTTTGACCTACCGGAATTGATAACAAGATAGGAATATTGGGGTTGCAATCCGCACACCAAACGTCCCAACCCTTAACCAAGTGAAAGAGTCTTTGAATGAGATTGTTATTTTTCTTATCAAAATCATTAGCATAGAGGGGATACAATTATGAAATCCAATCCGTGAATTCCTTTGATCTGATTTGATCCTTGTTTCTTGCTTTCTTATTTTCTTCAATTAAACAGTTTAATTTCTTGCTTTATTACTTTAGTTAATAAATCCAAATCAAAAACCCCATTTTGTTACTTTTAGCATTAATTAAATTTACTTGTTAAATCACACAAGTCTCTGTGGTTCGACCCTTACTATTGTACATTGCTACTTCGGTGACTTGTACACTTGCAAGGTTTTTATTACACAGTGGAATTTTATCCATCAAGTTTTTGGCACCGTTGCCGGGGACTTGTTGTGATTTTTAACAAGTTTATTTAATCGGTGCATGTTTGGTCGCCGGTCATTGGATCCTAATTTGGTTCCTTTGAACGACGATATAGACAGAATTGAGAGAGGCATTCCCTCTACTCAAGTGAGCGAGACTGATTCGGAAACTTCTATCACCGAGACAGAGATAATTTTGAGTGAATTAGAAACTTCTTCCACCGAGGGAGAATAACTTGAAATTGATATGGCTTTGCAAGTGCCCACCATGGATGCCTTCTCTAGGCCGCGGGTGGACACATCTGTGTCATGCATTGTGTTGAATGAGGCAACAAAAAGTTATGAGGTAAAAGGCCATCTGTTTAACATGATCCCTCAATTTCACGGCCTCGCATCTGAAGATTCTTTGAATTTCTTGAGGGAATACATGATGATTGTGTCTAGTTTTCCATTGAGAGACGGTGTGACTGATGAGCATTTAAGACTAAAATGCTTTCCCTTTGCTTTGAGGGATAATGCTAAGTAGTGGCTCATGTTGCTCCCACCTAGGAGCATTAATACTTGGGATGAATTGCATGATAAATTTTTGAGAAAATACTTCCCACATGCCACGTTAGCCACCTTTAGACAGAAAATCATTGGGTTCACACAGGACTCATTTGAGGCATTTCATGAAGCATGGGACAGATTTAAGATGCTCTTGGTGCAATGTCCCCACCACAATTTCCCTTTGCCTCTATTGCATCAAACTTTCTATGGGGGGTTGACACAAGCCGATCAGGCTATGGTTGATAATGCAGCCGGAGGCTCTTTAGGAGCCAAAACTGCGGAAGAGACCCAAGATCTTTTTGAGAGATTATCATCTAATTCGCAACAAAAAGGGTCGAGGGGTAAAACCAATGGTGTGAATGGAGTAGGAATGAATGATGAGCTTGCTAAACAAATTGCACTCTTGAATCAAAGATTTGATACATTGGCCATGAATAATACTTCCAATTTTGCTTCCAATGTGTCATCTGTTGGTAATGCCATGCATGATAGTTGTGTAACTTGTGGATCTAACACCCATTCTTATGAAGTTTGCCCCACCACTAGTCCCCATTTGTATAATCATGAGCAGGTACAGGCGATGCAAGGATATATGCAGAGGTTCCCGCAGAACAATCCATTTTCGCAGACATACAATCCTGGATGGGGGAAGCACCCTAATTTTTCTTGGGGAGGTAATCAACAACTGAATAAACCTCTCCATCCCCAACCACCACCGCAGGGGCCTTATGAAAGGAAGAAAGAGCCTTGGGAAGAGGCAATGGATCGGATGAGAGCGGAGCAACTCCAAGCGAGGGGGCGAGAACAGCGACAAGCAAACAACGATCAGGCTCTGCTGATGAAAAAGTTGGAGACCCAAATGGGTCAATTGGCGAGGCATTACAGGGACGACAACCGGGTATGTTCCTAGCCAAGGGGGGAGCAAGCCAAGGCCATCTTCACCCTACGTGGTGGCAAACGGGTAGACAATCGGGTAGCTTCTCCTTCTTCTCCTCCTACACCCCCTCTTGTTGACTCCTGTTTGTGGAACCCCCTGTTGTGGAAAATGTTGTTATTGAGGATGTTGTGTCTAATGATGAGGGTACTAATGGATTGGGACAAAATGTGAATATAGAAAAGTCCAACCCCAAGCCATATGTGCCCCCTGTTCCTTTCCCGGGCAGATTCTTGAGGAACAAGCTTGATCACCAAATGAAAGAATTGATTGACATGTTTTCAAAAGTTAACATAAATTTGCCTTTGTTAAATGTGATCAAGAATGTTCCTGCGTATGCCAAATTCTTCAAGGAAATTAATTCCAAGAAAATTCAGTATGGGAAAGATGAGAAATTGTTTTTGGGTGAGAATGCGAGCGCAGTAGTAAAACATAGTCTTCCACCGAAAATGAAAGACCCCGGGAGTTTTCTAATTTCCATTACTTTGGGGGATTCTCACACGGTGAGAGCTATGCTTGATCTCGGGGCGATCATTAATTTGTTGCCATATTACATGTATCTTGAGTTGGGTTTGCCCGAGCTAAAACCCACTATGATGGCCCTACAACTCGCGATCGGTCCATTAAAAGACCATTGGGCATCGTAGAGGATGTTTTAGTTCAAGTTGGGTCATTGATCATTCCCGTTGATTTTGTGGTTTTAGAGATGCCTCGCGGTGAGGGTAGTCGCCGTGATTCACCCATTTTGCTTGGGAGACCATTCATGGCAAGGACCAACACCGTAATTAATGTTGCTAATGGCACTCTCTCCATGGCCGTCGCAAATGAAAAGATTGAAATAAATGTTTTTGAGGTAATGAAAAATGCGGTGCAGGTCGGGATGGAGTCTTGCATGCTTGTTGATGAGATGGATGAAGTTGATGATTGTGTGCAAGTAGAGATTTCATGGCATGTGTGAGTAGATTGTGAGGAGTTAGAGTCATTGATTTCAATGGGCGGTGAGAAAACTAGGTGATAATGCGGATGTCTCACTCGATGGGCAGTGCTGGATAGGGCCGAAGCGAGCACCATCCTAGTGATGGCCCGTTTCGCCTAGGCCACTTCAATGAGAAGTTGGCACCTTGCTATTGTGATTCCCCCAGTCCTTGAGTCTGAAAACTCTTCCTTCCTAATTTAAAATATGCATTTTCGGGAGAGAGAGAAACATTGCTGCGGCATAATTGCATACGGTTTGTCCAAAGACCAAGAGGCCCGATTAATTCTTTGTTTTGTGTGAATATAAAGAGGCCATTGGTTGGACATTAGAAGAACATAAAGGGAATTAGTCCCACAATGTGCATGCATAGAATTCATCTCTTGGATGGTGCCAAGCCGTCTAGAGAGAGAGACAAAGGAGGTTTGAATCCTCACATGGAGGAAGCCGTGAGAAAGGAGAGGTCCTAAAATTGCTAGATGCGGGTATCATTTACCCGGTGGCTGAAAGTGAGTGGGTAAGCCCGGTACAAGTTGTACCAAAAAGATCGGGCATTACTGTTGTCCAAAATGAGAAAGGTGAGGATGTGCCAACAAGAAGTGACTGGCCTTAGGATGTGTATTTGTAAGTACCCAAATCTGGCTCATGCCTTCCGGTTAAATTTCCCGACATTTCGGTAAATTTCCCGGTAATTCCCCGGACCTTCCTAGTGTTCCGGAAATGTCCTAGAGCAGTCCCAAATTAAAATAAGGGCTGTAAGGAGCCTTCCTAATTAAGAAAACACGTTTTTCTTAATTAGGGAGAAGCTTCTAGAATAATGCCACCTTGCATGGTTCTAGAATGCTGAGTCATAATGGATAAGACCGCACGGCCTCATTTGCGAAGGGCTGCGGCCGCACGGCTTCATTAGCCTTATCAGTTTGCCTATAAATAGAGCCCTCCTCTACCCATTTCAACACACACAATATATGAGAAAAATACTCAATACACTACGAAATACGTGAAGAAAGCTGCTTTGGGAATTCAAGAAGAAGAAGAAGGAAGGCCAAGAAGCTACATCCCTCCTCCTTGAAGACTCAAGATCGACCTCTCCTCCTAGCTCCGTCCCGAGAAGCAAAGGAAGTCATTGGTAACCTCGCACGCCCTAACCTTGCATTTTAATTGATATACTTGCTCATTGCATTCATATATCTTGCTTGGGACTTGGTAGCTTAAAGATCACATCTTTATCATCCCCTTCCCCCTTTGCATGCATTAAGACCTCATTTGTCATAAAAATGTAGTCTTTTTCATAAAGGTGCATCCTTTGCACCTAAAACCCCTATTTTCCAATAAAAATGTTATCTTTATGCATCATTTGCACATAAAAATCCAATCTTTTCAATAAAAATGCATCCTTTGCATCAAAACCCCCTTTTCTAATGCATCATTTGCATAAAAATGCTATCTTTATGCATCATTTGCATAAAGATCATTTCTTTCAATCAAAAAGCATCATTTGCTATAACCAAAATGTCATCTTTTCATTAAAGAGTCATTTTTATCATGCATTTCCCCTTTTCCCCTAACCTTGGAACGGACCGGTGTAAAAGTTCTCATCTTTGCATCGTTCCTTCCATTAAAGGTTCATGATTTCTTTAGGAAAAGGATAACCTTGAACCCTATATCTCCAATTATCGCTTAAGAATGAGTATGAAGACTCTATACGAGCTCGACCGTCTTAAAGCGTAGGATTGATGGGCTAAGGACATTCCTTCCTAAAGAACCTCATCTTTGACCCAAAGAGAGTCATTCTCTCGATCACGCAAGTCGAGGGTCCCGAGGTTTAAAATGCGATGATCATAAGTCATAAGATGAGGACGGGATCATAATCCCAAATACATAAATTCCAAGGAATCGGCGACAACCAACAAATGGTTTGTACGTCCGGAAGATAACTTGGGACATTCCCCCTTATTTTCAAACACATGCACCTGAAAAGAAAGCACGCAAGCAAACACGATTAATGAAATCTAGGGAGACTTGCTCCGGCAAGGCACTTTGGGTGAACGCCAAGCGTTCTTCCCGAGGGTAACTTAACCTCCGAACCCATAAAACCTTTTTCAAAGTTTTGAGGTAATCAAAATGGCGTGGCGACTCCGTTTTTCAAATAACTCGGATGTCTTCAAACTCGCGTGAATTCCAATAAACAAAAATTTTTGGGGCACACATTCACAGTTTGGCGACTCAGCTGGGGATCATCCCAAAGGAGAAAAGCTTTATTTTCAAAACAAAAGTCGATACTTGGTATATAGGTGGACCCCACTTACCCTTCTGTATCGCTCCTAACACGGGGCTTGGGATAACAAGGTGGTTTAACAATCCCACGTACCGGTATCCCTTTTCGAAAAACTTTTGAAAAAAATACAAAAAGCTTTTCCCTTTGAGCGGGTTAGACTCCCATCGCCGATTTCATTAATCGTGCTTGCTTTCTTTACCATGCATTGCATCATTTGCATCTTGGAATCTGTGCATACTTTGAAACGGGAAATAACCCGAAAAATAGCAAAAGGAGTGGAACTGGAAAATTGATCCATGCGGTCGTACGGCTAATCCTCATAGGATTCGACCATACGACCTCGGTGGCAATTCCACCGGGAAAAATCATGGTTAATCGCGAGTCCTAGCGGCTTGGGGCTATTCGGCTCCATGGCGGCAGGGCTCCCGAGAAAATTTACGTGCTTATGTGTTGCATTTTCCCCGTCCCGAAAATCATTCCTTTAAAACACATTTATGAAAATCTCTGTTTTAACTCAAAAGGAACATTTTTAGGAGACCGCACACTACGCGCACTTTGATATATCTGTACACTTTTGCACGCACGTCCTTGAGCAGAGGTGGTTCAGTGCCGATCACGGACGGCCTTACGATGCTCCGGGCGCGCACGGAATCATCCCAACCTCCCATGGCGGCCGGTGTCGACCAATGCACGGTCCGGTGTCACACGTTTCAAAAATCCGTGACTTTTGGTTGGTTTTTGGTCTAGTCCGGTGTCATATAGCCCGGTTGCATACCCACGTAAAGGTCAAGCCTTAGCTCATAACGGAAACCAAGATTTTCGCTCAAGCGAAATTACTGCCGAGAAATTCCGACAAGGAAAAATCGGTGGGATCTTGACTCAGACATTGACTATTGACCTTGACCCGCACGGAATGCGTAAGAGTCAAGACCAAGTCTTTGCCAAAATAAAAGATCTTTCGCTCAAGCGAAGCTCTGCAAAATTCCGACAAGGAAAAATTGGCAAGATCTTGGCCGGCATTGACTTCGATTAGGCTCGCGCCTTTGCGTATGCAACGAAGTTCAATGTGACCTTTGTGTCATCCGGCTTTTGCCGCCCGACCCATGCCTATTATATTCTCGGACATTACCGAAAGTCAAAAACCGTCATTCGCTCAAGCGAAACTCATCGAAGATCCGTCGAGGCGAGAGACGAGACTTTCCGGTATTGCCTTGACTATAATCCGCATCGCTCGTGCGTTGAAGGTCTATGACCCGCTAGACCCGATAGGAGCGTTCTTTACTCTCGGTCGGTGGGATCCGCGTGCCACTATAGGACCCTCGCCGAGCTGTCCACCACAGGAGGTCGAAATACGGGTGGAATACGAGGGCTTATAGACGTAGTGACGGAACCCGGCGATCCGGGATCTAGAGTAGTTGTGAAAAAGAAGGGCGAGAACCCCTTTTCCAACCAAATAGATATTAATAAAAGACATTGTTTTAAGTAAACTTGAAGATTCTAATTTGCATATTGCACAGGCCTTGGCTAAACACCTACCGAGTCTAAACCTTTCCTATCCCTTTCATGGCGAGAAAGAAGTGGGTGAGAACACCGGGTCGGCGACTTGTTAGCGCGAGAATCCTCGAGCAGGTTCGCGAGAATCCTCGGTTTCATCGGTTCGAGAGAGTCGAGAATGACCGATTTGACGACTTGATCTTGGTTTGGGTAACCGAGATGACTAGGGAAGAAGAGCTAACCTTAGCCACGGAAAACGATCGTAAGACCCATGAGGAACGGCAAGCCACGCTCATCGAAGCGCTTCGTCGTCATGGAGTTCAAATAGTGGTCGAGCCCAGCGGTTCCTTGGTGATGATAGAAGATGAGCCTCGAAGCGGCCATCTCGGCTCCATCCACCTATAACCAATGCCCTCCTCCATCCTCATACGATCCCTTATCCGGGATTACCCCTCTTGATCCTTTCCAACATCTCGAAGCCATCGGGATCCCAACACCCTCACCTCCTCAAGTGAGACCTAGCTTTGTCCCTACCAACGAAAGCAAACGCCTCGGCTATCCCGGTTACGCGGCCTCTGCATTACCCCGTGGGATTCACTCCCTCTCCTCGGTATGGGCCATCCCGGGCATTCCACTAGGCCTCGAAATCGGCTCGATGACCCTCTCGATTCATGTCACCGCCACGGCGGATCTTCCACCTCAACTTTGCCCACGGGACCCCGGGAGGTTCCGTATCCTTTTCCTACTTCGGAAATTATGAGCCTAATTCCTATGCCTCAGGCCCGATCTCACGGGAACACGGGACTGGTCAAGTTTACACTTACTTCCCCTCGAAGATCCCCGAGCCTTGGTACCGGCTACCCTTTGTGCCACCTTTGTCCTTCCACCCAAGTCGGATAAGCCTTCTCAGGAATCGAGCAATCCTAAACCATCCCCGACTACGACATGGCTTGGCTAAGGGAACAAGTTAGGTCCATGCAAGAGAAGTTTGGGAAATAGACACCAAGAGGACGGCATACCGGATCGATCCCAACCAAAGTTGTCCCTCTCCCTCCAAAATTCCGAATGCCGAGAAATTGAAAAGTTCAACGGCAGCGATTGTCCCCGGACTCACATTGAAAGCTACATTCTTGCCATGAGAGCCAAAGATTGTACACGGCAACAAATGGCCGATCATTTTCGGTTATCATTAAAAGGTTCGGCTCTTAGGTGGTTCTGCATGTGAAACCGAGAGGCCCGAGCTACTTGGGACCGAGATCGAAGAAGCGTTCCTAGAAAAGTATAAGGCCAATTTGAATTGGGAAACCAGTAGGAATGACCTACGGGGTACCCTACAACGTTCGAGATGAGCGATAAGTGAATTCTACAAGAGATGGAATTGGAAGCTCGGTGAAATGATGACCCCAGCTTAATGAAGAGGAACAGAGATGGAGATCTTCCAATCTTGCACGAAACCTCAACTAAGAGTTCAAATTGGCAATTACTACTATCGACCTTCGGGCAATGGTAAATGCCGGCACCAAGTTTGAGAATGCCTTGAATATGGCCAGGCCACGAGGCAGCCAGTTCTTATCGCTCAAAGCTAGGTGTCAAATGCCCCATTTGTCACCATAAAAGGAAAAGAAGTAATTGGCGGCTGTTAATTACATTCGAGAATGAGAAAGCGGGACGGAATGCGAGCCAAGGCTGGCTGCAAAGCCAAAGCTCCTTTCTATACCGGCGAAGATTTCGGAATGCCACTAGAAAAAGGTCTTCGACGGTTTGGTAGCCCAGGACTCATCGAGACCTTTGGAAAAGCGGAAACCCGAAACCCAGTATCGAGAATGGACGAGACCAAACACTTGTCGCTTTCACAATTATCATGGCCATAACACTAATGATTGCACCTACTGAAGCTCACGATCTCTCGCCTAGTTGAAGAAGGCAAGTTAGAACCACCTCGGGGTCCCAATGTGGTCAAGAATCCTCTTCACCTGCTAACAAGAGTCAACATGATCGAGTTCGGAGGAACAAATGGAAATGGTTTTGGAAATCCGGCGGTCATAGATATCCACGAAATTCAATGTTCCTTATCTTTGAATTACAAGGGAAATGGAAAGATCGATTAATGCCGCCGCCATGGAGGGACGGTTTGGACCCATAGTCGGAGCGATTTCGTTAATGTTGTCGAGCTCGGCCTCTTTTCTACGACATCGAACCGGTAACCATGGTCAAGATTACGGAAGAAAGGCTCACTTATGAAGGCTGCGAGTTTGAAGTAAAACAAGCCATGATAATGAAAGTCTCTCAGAACCCTTCATTACCCATGACGAGCATAATGTGTTTGTAATGGCTCTTACTACTCCCGAGGATCATTCCCGACCCCTGTTTGGGAAAAGGTAGAGAGAAGAGTGAACAAGCCGAGAAGACTTGTGGGATGAAGAGAGAGCTGTATCTCGGATCTTTGAAAGCACAACCGGTCCTCTTGCCCGGAAGTACAAATGGATGAAGTTAAGATCGAGAAGGAGATTACGCCGAGATCGGTAGAGTACTTCCTATGGAATTGGTGTCAACAAAGGCAATAATGATCCGCGAGTGCACAATCAAATGACAACGGCGCAAGGCTGCTACTTCCCGGGGCAACGGCAAGAAGGAGTGAGATCCGGTCCAACCCTTGTCAAGTCCCCCTCGAGTCAATAAGTAGTGTAGGGTCCGAGTCGGTGTTGTCTATTCGGTTAGTCGGGAATCTTCGAATTCCGAGTCCTCGAGTCATCCAGAAGGCCTCACGCTGAGGATTATGAAAATGTAATCGATGTCATCTTTCCCCTTATCTTGAATGAAATGACAAATCTTTACGATTATCCTCTTATTGCCAACTTAACAAATGATAAATTAACTCAAAACTTAACAACGAGTTAATAATGAATCATTTGAACAAGATGCAAACACACTAAACGAACAATACATTAAAGAAATCTTTAAGCGAGGTTTCGAGAAAAAGGAAAACCGGGCCCAGTGCCGAGGAGATTTTGATAAGTGTGAACTTGGGTACTATTGAGGAACCTAAAGAGACACGAGATTGGAAGCTTCTTCCGGGGGTTGAAAGGGACGGACTAATCGAGTTGCTCGAGAGAATACATCGACGTGTTTGCATGGTCATACAAAGATATCTTAGGGGCTAGACGGTTCGATAGTAGAGCACGAGAATCCCTCTAGCACCGGATGCTAAGCCGGTAAAGCGAGCGAGAAAGATCAAGCCGGAATGGTCTCTACGGGTCAAAGAAGAAATTGAGAAGCTCCGCGGGTAGGATTCATCGAGTTATTGAATACCCGACATGGTTGTCCAACATCGTGGCCAAGTAACCAAGGCCAATGGGAAGGTGCGGCTTCTTTGTGTGGATTTAGAGATGCGAACAAGGCCGGCCCCAAAGACGACTACCCTCGCCAAACATAGACATCTGGTGGACTCCACTTTGCCAACTACGAAGTCAAATCCTTCGTTGATGGTTTGCGAGGCTACAACCGAGATCAAGATGGCCGAGGAAGACCAAGAAAAGACGGCCTTCACCACACCGTGGGGAACCTCTTGTTATACGGTAATGCCATTCGGGCTCAAGAATCTTTGGGGCTACTTACCAAAGGCGGCTGACCGCACTTTTTCATGACATGATCCACAAGGAGATTGAGGTCTACGTAGACGACATGATAATCCACTCCAAAGGAGAAGGTGGGCAGACACTTTGTTGACCTACGAAAATTCTTTGAGAGGTGAGACGGCATTCCATGAGACTAAACCACGCCAAATGCACCTTCGGAGTGACAAGGGGAAAAGTGCTCGGGTACATGGTCACGGAGCGAGGTATAGAAGTTGACCCCAGAAAGATCAAAGCTATCATGGATATGAGGCCACCTCAAACCCAGGACGAAGTCAAAAGCTTCATGGGTAAATTGCGGTACATTAGCCGTTTCGTCAATCGGTTGACCACTATGTGCGAGCCCATCTTCAAGCTCATGAAGAAGAATGTGGACACGAGAATGGACCGAAGAATGCCAAGATGCCTTTGACCGAGATCAAGGCATACTTAGTACATCCCCGTACTATGCCCCCACATAGACGAAGCCTCTTACGCTACATCTCCTTTATCCTGAACACTGGCGGTTGGGGCTATGCTTGCTCAAGAGAAGAAAGACTCTCGGGTAGAAAATGCCATTTACTTTGTCGGTAGGAAGCTACGGGGAGTGAGCTCAATTACTCGGCGTGTGAAAAAGACTTGTGCGGGAGCCAGTGCAGGTAGTCGGCAAGTTGAAGCATTATATGCGAAGCCCGCCTGTGAACTTGGTCTCGAAAATGGACCCCATCAAGTACATCTTTGACAAGCCTTCCCTCTCGATGCGTTTAGCGAAGTGGTCCTTCTTCTTGGCGAGAATACGACATCAACTATGTGACCGAGAAAGGCCATCAAGGGTCAAGCATTGTCGAGATCACTGGCGAATTTCCCCGTAATGAAGACAAAGGGCACGAACCCCAATTTCCGAGATGAAGGGATCTTTGCGGTTGAGCACGAAAATAGATGGCAATTGTTCTTTGACGGAGCCGCTAACAAAAGAGGAAACGGTGTAGGAATGCTATTGGTCGATCCGAAAGATGAGCATACCCCCATAGCCCTCAAGTTGAACTTTCTGCCACGAACAATGCGCCTTAAGTATGAAGGCACTGCATTCTTTGGTTTGGAGGCTGCCTTAGAAAGAAATGTCAAGGAGCTCGAAGTTTACGGAGACTCGGCCACGATCATCAACCAAGTCTCCAACAAGTGGAAGGCTGTGGACCCTAATCTACAACGGTATCATGCCCGTATGGAGGAGTTGATTTGGGACGGTTCGGAGAAGTGACTTTCCACTACTTGCAGGGAAAGAGCAGTTCGCGAGATGCCCTAGCTACTCTAGCCTCATTGGTAGAGATCCCAGGGAAAAGCCATAAAGCCCTTGAGTGGGTAGAAGAGAAGCCCCGGCTACATTTGTGAAGTGGACACGGGACTGAGCCTATAAAGGAACCTTGGTACAATCAGTTACCAATTCCTCAAAGACGGAGAGTCGGCTTTCGGAGACGAAGAAGGTAGACCAAAAGAAGGTATCGGAGCCAAGAGCTTACAAGCCACGAAAAGGTTGGCTTCTCATTATGTCATTCTAGGAGGCAACCTATACAAGAAGCGGTATCGAGGACCACTCCTCTTATGTGTCACTCAAGAAAGAGCCGGAGAGTTGATGACCGAAGTCCACAATGGTCCCTGCGGTCCTCACATGAATGCCGAGCCACGATGCAAGTGATCCTCGAGAATGGGTTACTCTTGGATCTCCATGGAAACATTTGCGTTCAACACGTCCGAACTGCGACAAATGCCGGCGGTTTGCCAACCTCAACCATCTCCCACCTCATGACACATGCTTGCATGACGACTCCTTGGCCGTTTGCAACTTGGGGCATTGACGTGATAGGGAAAATATCCGGCGGGAAGCAATGGGCACGAGTTCGTGTTGGTAGCCATTGACTACTTCACAAAGTGGGTAGAGGCCAAGTCCTACAAGGTCCTCACTTCCGAGAAAAGTGGCCCGGTTCATCAAAGAAAACATAATGTGCGAGATATGGGGTGCCCAACGAGATCATTTAGATAATGGGTCACACTTCGAAGGAAGCTGCGATAGGCTGGCATCGGAATTCAGAGTTACTCGCCACAAGTCGTCCCCGTACGGACCTCGGACCAATGGAGCCGTGGAAGGCTGCTAATAAGACACTCGAGCGGATCATCAGGAAGATGGCCACCGTGGTCGTGATTGGCCCGAAAAGCTGCACCTAGCACTCTGGGGCTACGAACGTCTGTCGGAAACGACCACGGGAGAAACTCCTTTTGCCCTAACTTACGGGATGGAAGCGGTGTTACCGGTGGAGTTGGAAATCCCGTCATTAAGGGTCCTCTGGAAAACAGTGTCAATGAAGTGGAATGGTTGCGCGGCCGGCATGATGAGTTAGCCACCTTGACGAGAGAAGGCTAAAAGCCATGGAACACACCCGAGCCTACCGGAGGCGAATGGCGGGCGTTTGATAAAGGTCAAGGCCGAGAGATATCAAAGAGGGCGACTTAGTCTTTGAAAGTAAAGCCCCCTACGAGAGACAACCCCACAGGAAAATGGGAACCCGTGCGGATCGGCCCTTATGTGGTGCAGAAAATGCGTCGGGAGGAGCAATGAAGCTTGCAGACTTGGATGGCAATCCCTTTGTCCACCCGGTCAACGGTGATAAACTCAGAAGATACTATGTCGATAAAAAAAAAAAAAAAAAAGTGCAAAAAGAGTAATACCCGGCTAAGTGAAAACCCCAAAAGGGCGGTCTAGGCAAAAGACGGGGTTGCACATATATAAAAAAAAAAAAAAAAGAAAAAAAAGAAAGAAGAAATCTTAGTGCAAAAAAGAGTAATGCCCGGCTAAGTGAAAACCCCAAAAGGGGCGGTCTAGGCAAAAGACAGTGCACATAAAAAATTGGTTCACCGGAATGAACTACGAAGACCTGAGCCCCTTAGCCTTTCTTGTAAAGGGGAACGTGGCGACCATATATGGTTCGGTCTAAACAATAAAAAGGACGATTAAGTTTCCATGAAATGCGTCCTAAACAATAAAGGACGATTAAGTTTCCATGAAATGCGTCCTAAACAATAAAAAGGACGATTAAGTTTCCATGAAATGCGTCTAAACAATAAAAAGGACGATTAAGTTTCCATGAAATGTGTCCTAAACAATAAAAAAGGATGAAGTGCGTCCTAAATAGTAAAGGGCATTTCGGTTTTTCATAAAACGGGTCCCAAATCAATAAAGACATTTGAATTTCCATGAAATGTGTCTTGATTAATTTTTAAGATAAAATGCCTTGTTCATTACAAGTTAAAAACTTCTTGATGAGTTCAAGCACGGTCTACCTCTTAACTTCGCTAACCCGCTAAAAAGATCTAAAATACAACAAAATGCCTAAATAAACTAATGTGTTTGCAAATGGCAATAAGAGGATCTTGAGAAAAGACTTGTCGGTCGTCATTATTTGCCGAGTCTTCTTGATCTTCTTCCCTTTTCCTCGACCTCGTCGAGTCTTCTTTTTCCCTTTTCTTCTCAATAATGTCGGTATCCCTCATCCCGAGCCTGCGGTATCCTCAGCTGGAGCCTCTACCAACCCCGTGTCAATGAGTGCTCTCTCTATCCGAGCACGAGTCCGCACCTCCTCCCCTCGAGCCTCGGTCGAAGGAGCGACCTCGGACAATCTCTGTGTGCCGAGCCTCCATATCTACGACCAAGTCACACGATTGGTTATGGCAACTCGCCTTAGCCTCGGTCTCCTCGAGTCCTACTCGAGTCACGATCGGCTCCCAATAAAGCTCGACGTCTATCCTCCAAGATAGCCCCGAGTCGCTCCATCTCCCTCTCGTGCCCGGTCCCGAGTAGACGGTGGTCAAGATGGTGCTCTTCCTGCTCTGAAGATAGCCACAGGTGGGAAAGCGTATGTGTGTCCAAGCCCTCGAGAAGAAAGAGAAGGCGGGTGGATCACTCATGTCCAATGACACCACCTCCATGGTCCGGATGTCCTCCCAATCACTCAATGGCTCTCTGTAAAGCCCCAAACCTGCTGGATACCAAGCGGGGTATGTAGAAGGACGACCAGCGAGTCTGGAACCCTCACAGGCATAAGACCCCTGAAATATCCTCTGGTGCGCAACCTCCAGTGTGGTATCCACCAACGGATGTCAGAAGTGGATAGCCTAGCCATCATCGCCTCCGGCTACCTGTTCTGCTGCCTAGGTGCACCTCTCGAGAAATCACCCGAGGGGCACCGAGTCGGCAAAGCCCCGAGCAAAGCCCCGAGCCTCTCTGCGGCCGCGAGTCAACATAGCCGGACTCCCGGACCTCATGAAACGGTCTCCCGAGCCATCCTATCGATCCCATGAAATGTCTCTCCCAAAACCAGCGGGACAATATCCTTCCCGGCCACTGCGGAGTCTCGACCATGTCCAAGAGGCCACTATGACAGATCCCCGCGGACTCGGCGGTTGAACAAAACGAGAGAATACGCGAGAGAATGAAAGCATCCATAGCCACCGTGGTCGCAGCCATATCCGGAGACCCAAACTGCCCGGGATATCGAAAAGTCAATCCCTATCAGGGCTACCATCATCCTCTCGGCCCTCTCCCAAAGGAATCTGCGAAAAGATGCAAGCTTTACCGCCACCGGCACGTCTCCGATCAGCGGAATAGATATAGCCTCGGTCTCGGGACCCCCAAATCAAGGCTCACGAAGTCTTCGTGCGTTGGGACGATTTCGTTGTAAGAAAAGCAATAAACATGTCTCCGGACGTCCCAGAACTTTGCTGCGGCTCTCAACAGATCCCAATCGGGCGGGAGATCCCTCAAATGCCATAAAGACTTGATCTTGAAGGAAGAATCAAGCAGTCCCTTGTGATTTTGGAAGTTATGTCTCGCCCAAGATTGAAGACCGGATAGAAAATGGTCTCGCTTCCCCCTTTGCAATCTGACGGGCTTCTCCATCGCAAAGTGATCAAAGATGTTGCTTTTAGGTCTAAAATATGCTCTGGGAACAATTGGGACAGGTCTAGAGTGAAAATGAAATGAAATGGCCAAGCCTTGCTTTTATTCAGAAAATAACCAGCTCAGACAGAACTGTTAGCCGCACGGCTTCATTTGCCCTCAAGGCCATCAAGTCCTCCTGGTCGCTCACATCAGATAGATGGACATTATCGTGCCCGTACTCAGCCAGCTGCTCCAGAATGTCAGCGTTGGGTCCCCGCCCCCGAGGCATGGCACTGGAAGAGTACTCCGAGGCCGATGAGGTAGACGCTTGTGCCCCCAGACGTGCCGTCTCTTGCGCCCAGGGCTCCTGTGCATCCGCTGCCGCCTTTGAAGCGCGAGCCGGCTTCCTCGGAAGAGACCGGCACATGTCCTTCCATTCTATTACGCCCGACTGACCCTATCGTAGTGCGGCTGGAACCCGAAAAAAAAAGAAGAGAAAAATCTCAGAAAATCTCGAAAATTGCAAAAGCGAGAAAATCGAAAGCTAAAAGGGAATAAGACCCTAAAAGTACACTTACGGTGCTATCGGGCGGCAAGGTGTCTTGGGGCTCCTAGCATCGGACAGTATCCTCATCCTCCTCGGCACTCCATGGACCACATGGGACGGATGTGCGGGAGGGATCGGCGAGTCGGTAGGCTCATCCTCCCCATATCCCGAGTGACCGCCGGCTTCACTAGCACGTGGCGTCCTCAGGCGGCCGCTTCCACAAACACAGCGTAGGGGGTGTCCATGTATCGAAATCTCCTCCGCGGCCACGCACACTGGTACCTCGCTTATCTCATCCTGCAGCGATCCACAGGCTGCGGCATCCGTCTTTGGAGGATCTGAGGAGTAATGGCATCCAATGGAGGACATGGCCATCTTGCCTCGAGAAGCGGTCCCCAGTAGATGACATCACATGTCGGCCCCTGTGAACCACCTCCTCTGCCTCGTCACCTCGATGGCATCTCCCAGCAAAATCTCTGGATACCGCCCGAGGGTAGAAGTCCACTCCATCGTGCCCATCCACTGTTGATGACCGGCCTCACCATTTTGTAGTCGAAGGTAATCCGGGTCTTCCCGTGAATTTATCTCTCGCATCTCCCCTCCGGGCGAACCATAGCGGGGAAGATGGTGACATCACTCTGCTAGTTCCCGAGGAAGAACCCGATCACCTCGCAAAACCAGCTGCATGTTCAAACATCAAAAGGTCATTCTCTCTCTTATAAAAGTCTCAGAGACAGGAAAAGAAAAGAAAGAAAAAAAAAGGAGACTACCTCGAGGGCAAATGAGAAGCGATCCATGGAAGCGGCTTTGTTCCGACCGTACATGTCCAATGAGAAGTACAACTCCGCCAATCCGGCCTCTCCCCAAGAGACCGTCCCTATCCCATCCACATCCTCCAGGAGAATCGAGGAGGCAAGTCATAGCTAGTGTCCCGGAATTAGCAAAAATGGTGGTGATAGCATCAACCATATGAATGCTCTAGCCATTTTAGCGGTCACATCATTAGCAGCAAAGTTCTGCATGCAAGTCTGACGCCACCTCGGCGTTCCGCGTCTCCATCCCGGCCCCTTGGGAATCAGCTCAAACCCGACCAAAGCCCGAAACTCCTCGGCGGTAATATGGTCTCTCCAAGTCACGGGCCTCCGGTGAGCGTAGGCCGGTAATAGCCGTGAAATCGGCGAGTCATGTCGGCTCTCCCCTGACTCGGGTGAAAGCTATGTGTCTTGTCCCACGAGAACTCGAAAGGGCTGGACCAAGCCCTTGCTCTTAGAGGTGATGTGGACACCCCTGCCGATAGCCTCTACGAATGCATCCAGGCGGAGGTAGCCCTCGCATTGCTTGGGATTTGCCCCATTCTTCTCAAAATCCGGCATCCTCTGCCAAAGCTTGACCGCTATCTCCGACGGTCCTCTAGACTTGTTCTCCTGCAGACAAGCACATCAAAAAGAAGCGTCAGTCCTTCATATCATTTCAAAAGCATGCATATATTCAAAAGTGCACATATTTTCAAAAGAAAAGCATTCATAAAAGTTTTTCTAGCATTATTTGCATCAAAAAAAATGTGTCTTTCATCACTTGAAACGCGTCATTGCTTTCCTAAAGCACAAAATCACAATTCTTCGCACATAAGCACTATCTTTCAAAAAATGGCATGCATGAATCATTTTCATCTTCCAAAATCATGTTTTCTCATTGAAAATCAGAATTTTGACCTAGTTCTAGCACAAGGCAAGAACTCCGTCTCATATTTTGAAAAAAAATTCTCATTCTTACTTCATTTTGCGAGAAAAAAGTGAGTCATTCTCATATTTTTTCATCAAATAAAATTGCACATGCATATTCTTAGCCTCATCGGTTGTTCATGCATCTCAAAATCATTCAAAAATCCTAGGAAAATCCTAAAATTCGGGTCAAGCCCTAAATCATTCAAAAATCAAGCAAAATCCTCGGATTTGAGCAAAATGAGAATGCTTACCCCAACCGATCGTGGGTTCGTTGATTTGTGCTCCCTTCTCCCCGGGTAAAGCTCTGACGGAGGCGTAAGAAAGTCATACTTCCTCTCCGTCCGAACGAGCTCCTTCCTCCTCCTTCTCGCGGCCGCCGAGATGTTTCTTCTTGCTTGCCTCGGTATGGGATTGCCCTCCGGATCCATTCCAATTGATAGAAGCAAAAAAAAGGGTTGAAGAATTTCGAAATTCTCTCTCTCTTCTCTCTCTCTCGGCTGAAGTGGGCGGTAACAAGTGCCCAATGCCCGTTCAAAACCTGATTTTAAATAATCTGGAAAAAACAGGTCTCTAGCCGTACGGCTTCTTTTTCTCCATCTCATGCCGGGCGGCTTCATTCGCTACGAGCGAAATTACAATCCCGCCCTGGACCTTACACCTGGGCATGCAATTTCCGTTATCTTTTAACCAAGATAACATCTTTTCAGAAAATATCCCTTATCTCTTTAGCAATCAAGCTCTATTCCCAGTCGCCTCCGTTAATTCCGTTATAACGGGATAACACTAGGTGACAACCTCCGAATTGTCAGAACTCTAAACTTGTGCTACCTCTATCCGCGAATAGTGAAGTATGCCCAAGTCATTCCAACTTGTGCTACCTCTATCCGCGAATAGTGAAGTATGCCCAAGTCATTCCAACTTGTGCTACCTCTATCCGCGAATAGTGAAGTATGCCCAAGTCATTTCAAATTGTGCTACCTCTATCCGCGAATAGTGAAGTATGCCCAAGTCATTCCAACTTGTGCTACCTCTATCCGCGAATAGTGAAGTATGCCCAAGTCATTTCAAATTGTGCTACCTCTATCCGCGAATAGTGAAGTATGCCCAAGTCATTTCAAATTGTGCTACCACTATCCGCGAATAGTGACGTATGCCCAAATCATTTCAACTTGTGATACCACTATCCGCGAATAGTGACGTACGCTCAAGTTTCCCAACTTAAGTTACCTCTATCTCCGTCATAAAGAGATAGCGCCATAAGCTCTAGCTTCATCGGGTGGCTTGACCTCGAATTGTCAAAATCTCAAGGATCCTAGACATCGTTCCTAACTATCTAGTGATGCTTGAACTACGATCAAGGCTTGATTCCTCAGGGATACGTAGGTAGCCTTTTATAAAAGGTCCAGCCATTCGACCACTTTGGTCACCCTGTTTCTTTGTCACTCCTCAGTGATAAGCGCCCCCTCATAAAAGTTCAAATATTCGACCACAGGGTCACTCCTAGCATGTCCCCGGTAGGATCAATTGCTTGACCTCCTAGGTCATTTTCTCTTCTTTTCCCGACAAGAGACCGGTTTCTCTTCTTCCTTCCCAGGCGGATCCTAATCCCGAACTACGGCTGGCTTGATTCCTCAGGGATACGTAGGTAGCCTTCCAAAAGGTTCGGCCACTCGACCACCTTGGTCTCCCAATCCGTCTCGGCATTCGCCGAGATCGGATCCTTTTCTATCGACAACCCCACTCGCCTTGCAAGTGACGTTGCCGAGGGGCTTCTGTAAGTACCCAAATCTGGCTCATGCCTTCCGGTTAAATTTCCCGACATTTCGGTAAATTTCCCGGTAATTCCCCGGACCTTCCTAGTGTTCCGGAAATGTCCTAGAGCAGTCCCAAATTAAAATAAGGGCTGTAAGGAGCCTTCCTAATTAAGAAAACACGTTTTTCTTAATTAGGGAGAAGCTTCTAGAATAATGCCACCTTGCATGGTTCTAGAATCTTGAGTCATAATGGATAAGACCGCACGGCCTCATTTGCGAAGGGCTGCGGCCGCACGGCTTCATTAGCCTTATCCGGCTTGCCTATAAATAGAGCCCTCCTCTACCCATTTCAACACACACAATATATGAGAAAAATACACAATACACTCACGAAATACGTGAAGAAGCTGTTTGGGAATTCAAGAAGAAGAAGAAGGAAGGCCAAGAAGCTACATCCCTCCTCCTTGAAGACCAAAGATCGACCTCTCCTCCTAGCTCCGTCCCGAGAAGCAAAGGAAGTCATTGGTAACCTCGCACGCCCTATCCTCGCATCCTAATTGCTTTATAAATTGCTCATTGCATTGTCTTTATATTGCTTGGGACTTGGTAGCTTAAAGATCACATCTTTATCATCCCCTTCCCCTTTTTGCATGCATTAAGACCTCATTTGTCATAAAAATATAGTCTTTTTCATAAAGGTGCATCCTTTGCACCTAAAATCCCTATTTTCCAATAAAAATGTTATCTTTATGCATCATTTGCATATAAAGATCCAATCTTTTCAATAAAAATGCATCCTTTGCATCAAAACCCCCTTTTCTAATGCATCATTTGCATAAAATGCTATCTTTATGCATCATTTGCATAAAGATCATTTCTTTCAATCAAAAAGCATCATTTGCTATAACCAAAATGTCATCTTTTCATTAAAGAGTCATTTTTATCATGCATTTCCCCTTTCCCCTAACCTTGGAACGGACCGGTGTAAAAGTTCTCATCTTTGCATCGTTCCTTCCATTAAAGGTTCATGATTTCTTTAGGAAAAGGATAACCTTGAACCCTATATCTCCAATTATCGCTTAAGAATGAGTATGAAGCCTCTATACGAGCTCGACCGTCTTAAAGCGTAGGATTGATGGGCTAAGGACATTCCTTCCTAAAGAACCTCATCTTTGACCCAAAAGAGAGTCATTCTCTCGATCACGCAAGTCCCGAGGGTCCCGAGGTTTAAAATGCGATGATCACAAGTCACAAGATGAGGACGGGATCATAATCCCAAATACATAAATTCCAAGGAATCCCGAGCGACAACCAACAAATGGTTTGTACGTCCGGAAGATAACTTGGGACATTTCCCCCCTTTATTTTCAAACACATGCACACAAAGAAAGCACGCAAGCAAACACGATTAATGAAATCTAGGGAGACTTGCTCCGGCAAGGCACTTTGGGTGAATGCCAAACGTTCTTCCCAAGGGGTAACTTAACCTCCGAACCCATAAAACCTTTTTTTCAAAGTTTTGAGGTAATCAAAATGGCGTGGCGACTCCGTTTTTCAAATAACTCGGATGTCTTCAAACTCGCGTGAATTCCAATAAACAAAAATTTTGGGGCACACATGATTTGGGTACTTACAGTATTGACTTGAGAAAATTAAATGCTGCGACCAAGAAAGATCACTTTCCCTTGCCGTTTATTGATCAAATGCTAGAGAGATTGGCCGGTCATTCTTACTATTGTTTTCTTGATGGCTTTTCGGGGTATAATCAGATTGCCATAGCCCCTGAAGATCAGTCCAAAACCACTTTCACATGTCCATTCGGCACATATGCATTTAGGAGGATGCCTTTTGGGCTTTGCAATGCACCTGCGACATTTCAAAGGTGTATGACCTCCATTTTTTCGGATATGATTGAGAGGTGCGTTGAGGTTTTCATGGATGATTTTTCTGTTATAGGGGATAGTTTTGATGATTGTTTAAAGAATTTGGCATCTGTTTTGAAAAGGTGTTGTGAAACCAACTTGACTTTGAGTTGGGAAAAGTGTCATTTTCTTGTGAAGCATGGGATTGTTTTGGGTCATATTGTGTCAAGTAAGGGGATTGAGGTTGATAGAGCTAAAATTGATGTGATTGCAAAATTACCTCCCCGAATCGATCAAGGGTGTGCGAAGTTTCCTAGGGCATGCGGGTTTCTATAGGCGATTCATAAAAGACTTTTCAAAAATTTGTAAGCCTTTATGCAACTGCTTGCCAAGGATACGGAGTTCATCTTTGACCAAGTGTGTTGATGCTTTTGATTTGCTTAAGGAAAAATTGACATGTGCCCCCATTCTTTCTAGTCCCAATTGGTCTCACCCTTTTGAGATCATGTGCGATGCCTCGAGATTTTGCTATTGGGGCTGTTTTGGGACAAAGGGTTGACAAATTGCCTTGTTATCCATTATGCAAGTAGAACACTTAATGATGCACAAGCTGAATTATACCACAACCGAAAAAGAATTTCTAGGCTTGTTGTGTTTGCATTGGAAAAGTTTCGTTCTTACTTGCTTGGATCGAAGGTGATTATTTATTACGATCATGCCTTTGAAACATTTGTTAAATAAGAAAGATGCTAAGCCTCGTTTGTTGAGGTGGATGTTGTTGTTACAAGAGTTTGATGTAGAGATCCGGGATAAAAAGGGGTGAAAATGTGGTGGCGGATCATTTGTCGAGGCTTGAGGACTATTCGTATCTCAATGTTGAAGAAGGTTTGATTCGGTTAATGAGAATTTTCCGGATGAACAACTTCTTCTTTGTACATGTCCAAGAGCCTTGGTATGCCGATTTCGTTAATTACTTGGTGTCTAATATGTTCCCATCACAATTCACTCATGACCAAAAACGTAAGTTCAAGTCGGATGTGAAACATTACATTTGGGATGATCCTTATCTATGGAAAATTTGCTAGGACAAAATTGTTAGGAGATGTGTTAGGACCATGAGCGAGTAGCGTGTTGAGATTTTGTCATGAACTCCAATGTGGGGGTCATTTTAGTGGCCAAAATACCGCTAGGAAAGTGCTTTGCAATCGGGTCTTTATTGGCCTACTCTGTTTAAAGATGCTCAAGAGTTTTGCCTTAGATGTGATAGGTGTCAACGGTCAGGAACATAGGGAAAAGAGATGAGATGCCCTTACAAAGTAATCTTATTGTTGATATATTTGATGTGTGGGGCATTGATTTTATGGGACCCTTTCCCCGTCCCACGGTTATTTGTACATACTTGTTCTTTGTTGATTATGTTTCAAAGTGGGTGGAGGCAATTGCCACCCGAACTAATGATGCTAATGTCGTTTGCAAGTTTGTGTGTTAGAATATTTTCAACAGGTATGGTATGCCACGAGCAATTATCAGTGATCAAGGGACCCACTTCACCAACAAAAGGTTCCATGCAGTTTTGAAAAAATATGGGGTGGTGCATAAGCTCGCTCTGACATATCATCCCCAAACTTCGGGACAAGTGGAGGTAAGCAATCGGCAAATAAAGGGTGTTCTTGAGAAAACGGTGCGTCCCAACGGGAAAGATTGGGCATTAAAGTTGGGGGATGCATTGTGGGCATACGAAGACATACAAAACGCCCATTGGAATGAGTCCGTACCGGATAGTGTATGGGAAAGAATGTCACCTCCCGGTGGAGTTGGAACACAAGTCGTATTGGGCTGTGAGGGAATTAAACATGGATTTGAATGATGCGGGAGAAAAGAGACTGCTTGCACTTGATGAGATTGAGGAGCTCCGGCAAGATAGTTATGAGAGCGCAAAATTGTATAAGGAGAGGACCAAACGGTACCACGACAAAAATTTGAAGCCCAAGTTTATAAGACCGGGTATGAAAGTCCTTCTCTTCAACTCTAGGTTAAAGCTTTTTCCGGGTAAGTTGAGTTCTAGATGGTCGGGCCCGTATGATGTGGTGCGTGTGTATCCGCACGGAGCAGTTGAACTCAAGAATCCAAAGGATGGGAATGTGTTTAAGGTCAATGGTCATCGAGTGAAACCATATTACGAAGGGGTGTCAATTTTGGAAGACATAAATGAGATTGACGTGATTGAGTTGGTGGACTCGGAGGAGGACACCTAGTTCTGTGGAGGCATAATGTCGAGCTTAACGACTGTAACCAAAGCGCTGATTGGGAGGCAACCCAATGGAGGTAACATTTACTGTTTTCTGTATTTTCGTTTTAGCTTCTTCATCGTTGCATTTGAATTATCTTGTGTTTTTCGTGGTCTATGCCATGAGGACATAGCATGATTTAAGTGTGGGGGTGGTGAATTTTATAAAAAAAAAAATAAAAAAAAATTGTCTTCCGCTTTTTAAGTGTCTTTTATTTCGTAAACGTGTCGAACTACGGTGACCTGAGCCTATTCTTGTGGGTAGTCCGCCTACATTAATAGGGACGTAGGCAACGAAAGTGCGGTCAAAATGTGTGTCAATTTTGACATGCAAATTGTCTAGCCAAAGACATTAAAAAAGGGCGGCTTACCGGGAGACAACCCGGATTAGTAATTTGTATTGTATATTAAACTGGTGCTACTGAAGGGTATTTTCTTGTGTTCATTGATGTGCAGGAAAACGTGCATGGAGGTGTTAAAAATCCTGGGCCTTTAAAAAAAAAAAAAAAAAAAAAAAAAAAAAAATTTGAAAATTTGGCCCAGGCAGAGCACGACTCGTGCTCTGGAGCACGAGTGGAAGCACGAATGGTGGAGAGAGCCCCTTCTACTCAGAACGAATGGGGAACTTGGGGACGACTCGTGAGCACGAGTGAACATAAGGGGCACGACTCGTGCCAAATAGCACGACTCGTGCTAAATTCAGTTTCAAAACAGCAGTTTCCAAAAATTGTTTGTAGTCGTGCCCTATTCCTCTTTTCTACCACCGCCGCCCCTCTCTCTCCCTCTACCCTAATTCAAAATTTCTCTCCCTCTCTAAAAATTCCCTACCCAAAGCCCTAAAATCTTCACCCCTAACCCACAAAATCCTCTTCTCTACCCCATTACAACCCTCTAAACCGAAATTTAACCCCCCCAAATCCTTCCTTTTTGGTGATTTCTTTGAAGAAAAATTGGAGCTTTGAAGGTGTTGTGGGTTTGCGAATTACTTGGTGTGGTTGTCGATTGGAGCAAAATTCTTTGTGGGGTGAGTGCTACATTGGTCTTCTTCTTCTTCTCCGACCATCTTTGCAGTTTCGGTGAGATTCCGGCGACTTTTCCGACCAATTTTCCGGCGAACTCAAGTGTTCAAAGGTATTTTTTTCAAGTTTCTGCCGTTAATTATAAGCTGTGTTGATTGTTAGTTGGGGTATTGGAGGAAGTTGGGATTGTTTGACCATTACTAGTGTTTTGAATTATTCTGTGTTGTGTGAAGAAGGGTTGATATTGGTTGGGTATTGTTCTTGTTTGGCCAAGTTTTCTGAGTTGAGTGTTATTGTTGATTGTTATTGTGGATAATGGGTAGAACAAAAGACAAGGGTAAAGCAATTGAAACTCAGCCTAGGAAGAAAAGAAATATTGTGATTGAGGAAACCACCCGCACCCCCGATGATTTCATGGGCTTAACTAAATTGACGGATGCCCAAAAGAATAAATGGAGGAATTTGGCGAATGGAAGGGTTGTCCAAGTGACGAGATTCTTGTGTGAGGATACCTTAAGGAAATTGGGATTACATGGTTTGGTGTCGGGATTATTGAACAACATTGGATTGGGAGGTTTCTTGGGCAAAAGTGCGGGGGTATACAAGCGAGTGACGCTTGAATTTTTGGCGACTATAGAGAGACGCGAGGAGAATGGGATTTGGAGCGTGCGTTTTAATATTAATGATATTACGAGGGTTATGTCGTATGCTGCAGCTCGAGAGTATTTGGGCGTGAGTGAGCCCCGAGGAGAGTGGTCAGAGAGAGATAGGACCGTCGAGACGTTCTTTTACGAGTTGACAGGGAAGTTTATGCAGAAGCCTTATGTGGTCATGAAATCTCTCTCCCATCCCGCGTGGAAACTTCTTTATAGGGGTTTATCTATGACCTTCTACGCCAATGGGGAGCCGGCGCAGATGAATGCCCTACAGTTTGCGACCATGGAATGTGCTTTACAATCTAATCTTGTGATCCGGATTGGGTCGATCTGTTTTTCCGGAGGTGTGAGGCGTTGGGAGTCAACGGAAATGGGAACATCCCGGTGGGTGGTATGGTGACTTTGTTAGTAGAGAACTTTGTGCGTAATCATCCTAAATCGGTAGGCAAGATGGAGGGGCCTTTATTCTATGATCGGTTTTTCTTATACCGATATGACACTTTTGAGCGTATCTCTGGGCAGAATGAGGTATTGACTTTTACCTACGGTGGTGATAGGAGCTTTAGGTGTGCTCCGGGAGTGGTATTTCCTGCTGGCCCATATGCTAGAGATTGGAGGATGCCATTTGTGGCCGATATGACATTGAGGGACATGAGGAGAGATATGGGTGAGAGAGTGAGGGATGATGAGGAAGAGCGGCGGCAAGAGCGACGGGATGATGATCAGCAAGGTGGTGAGGACCATCGGATGAGAGAGCCATTTCAGTGGGGCTAGTGGAGGCTTTGCGGGCCACGGGCAGGGATCATCGAGGATGGGCTGGAGCCTTTGATTATTGGGGTGATATGAGAGCATACTTGGATGCTCAATACCGGAAGAGATGCGGAGGAGAGAGAGAGAGGAGATACGAGAGAGGAGTGCGAGGCTCGGGAGGCGCAAAATCGATGTGGCGCACCGGTTTGACTATGTGGATAGGCGGTGGGATGCTCGGGATGATAGACTAGAGGCGTTGGAGGATAGGGTAGAGACCACGCAGAGAATGGTCCATCGGCAGCGGCTTTGGATCTGACGGCTGAGCCTAGGCAGTTTGAGCCGGTCCGGGACGAGCATTTTTCGGGGAGGAGATGATACGGAGAGGCGAGAGGAGGAGCGGCGGGCGGCAGGAGGCCCGGTTTCCGAGATGGGGGCTTCGGCCCGCGATATTGATGGTACCGTTTCTTATACTCTTCCCTTTTACATTTAAACTGTCCTATTTTTATTTTTTGTGCACACATTGAGGACACTGTGAAGTTTAAGTGTGGGGGAAGGGCGGTGCTTTTGTACTATATGTATATATTTAAAAAAAAAAAAAAAAAAAAAAAAAAAAAAAAAAAAAAAAAAAAATAAAAAAAATAAAAAAATAAAAAATATAAAAAATAGAGTGGCTAAGTGAAAACCCGAAAGGGCACTTAGGCAAAAGGTGAGAATTAGAGCGAAAACATCCTTATTCACCGGCGTGGAGACATAAGGGGGGAGCTAGGAGTTCGGGTAGGAAAATTTTTTGGAGATGGAGGTTCGGGAATAGAGGCGTTAGGATAGAAATCCTCGTGCATCTTGGAGTAATAAGGGGGGTTGGAGAAAAGCATGAGGTAAGTTTTTGTTGAGCATCCCTTTTTCTTAACATTAACTTTTTATCGAGGGAGTACGTTATGTAGTGTGAGCAAGTGTGGGGGAAAGATTAGGACATTTTAGTTTCCCCCCACTAACATTGTGAGGGCCCTAGTTTGGACGATCATTTTTATCATGGAGTTTGATGTCAAGCTAGGGCCATTATTTTCTTTTGAGGAGTGTTATGGAGACGGAGTTTTGTACACTCCGGTATCATTGTATTTGATTAGTATTGGTGGTTAGAGGAGGCTAGGTATCATTTTCTCCCGCACATCTGTTTTAGACCAATTTTAGATTGGAGTTAGGATATTACTCAGGGACGAGTAATGGTCTAAGTGTGGGGGAATTTGATGTGTGGATTTTATACATATTATTTTACCTATGTTTCCGATTTATTTATAATGATTTTGGATGTATTTAGATTGATTTTGATGTATTTGAGTGACATTTTGTTATGTGAGGGTAAGTGAGAAAATTATGTACTTTGGGGTTATTTTTGGCTTTTTATTTGTATTTGGTTATAAAACTTCATGGAGCGTGCAAGTCCATTGTCAGTAGAAAAAGGGCAGTAAGTTGGTCAAGGTTCGAGCTCGGGGTCAAACATGGTCAAGGGACGAGGGCCAGGTCAAAGCTGAGTCAAAACGGGGCAATTTTGCATTTGGCACGAGTGGGGAACGACTGAAGAAGAGTGGAGCACGACTTGGGAACGAATGGAGTCAAGCCAATTTCAACCAGCTACTCAGCACGAATGGGGACCTTTGGAACGACTCGTTCTCACGAGTGGAGGCCATGGCTATTTCCAAGACAAACTGCTCGTAACGAGTGGAGGGGCCTGGCACGAGTCGTTCTCACGACTGGAACTGAAGGGCACGACTCGTGCTAATTATCACGACTCGTGCCAGGACGCGTTTTGTGATGTCAGCAAGGATTTTGAAGAAGATTTGGAGAGATTTGTTTATGTTATTTTCCTAATTAGCCTAGGACTGCATGGAGGAGTATATATACTCCCTTTATTATTTTGATTAGACACCTTTTATTTGAGTTTTCTTGCCTAGGTTTTCAAGAATTCAAGAGTTTATTTTCAAGGTTTTTGCAAGGATTTCAGGTTTGATGTTTTGTTGTTATTCATGTTTTGTGATGTTTATCCGGAACATGAGTAGCTAATTTCTTAGTAGTTCACGGATTGGTGTAGCCCGTATTTGAACTTTATGCTATATATTTAAATTTCATTTAATTGTGGAGTTAGTTCATTCTAATATTCTTAATTTTTATTTGGTACAAGTCCTGCACTTGCGTGGGGAATTGTGCATGAACACTATTAGAATGATTAGACTCGATTGACGATCTTGCGTGAATTGATTGAGTCTAGGCTTTATTAATTCTTTGATGCTTAATGAATTGAGTTGTTATCAATTTGATCTTGCGTGATAATTGATAATTACTCAATAGAAGAATTGCAATCCGGCAATCGAACCGTCCCAATTCTTACAAAAGCGAAGAAGCCTTAAACCCAATTAATATTTTATCATTCAAACGGCATAAAGGGATAATATGTGGTGAACCTAATCCGTGGGCTAGTTGTTAAATCCTTGAATTTCGTTTGCTAGCTTGATTACTTGTTACTTTAGTTGCTTAATTGTTAAATTTTCTTTCGTTGTGTAATTTTAATAAATCAAATCAAAACCCATCTTGTTACTTTTGGCATTAATTAAATCTACTTGTTAAATTCAACGAGTCTCTGTGGTTCGACCCCTGCTCGTGCATATTACTACACCGGTAGTGAGTCCACTTGCTCGGATTTTATTACTAGAGGAATTTTTCTCCATCACATTCCCTCGGCATCAAGCCCATGTAGAATGATTTGAAATTCATCTACTTGAGTTGTTACCGATTTGGAATCGACCATCATAAAGTCAAAATACTTACCGACGACAAATTTCTTTGACCCGACATCCTCGATCTTGTACTTCCTTTCCAAGGTGTCCCACAATGCCTTGGCTAACTCGACCGTACTATACACATTGTATAGTGCATCGTCAAGTCCATTCAAGATATAGTTTTTACAAAGAAAATTACCGTGAGCCCAAGCCTCCTTTGCCATTTGCCTTTGGGGGTCTGGATCACCTTTTTCTACCGCCGGAGGATCTTCCTTTAAGAAGCGGTGCAAGCTTAAGGTGGTCAAGTAGAAGAGCATCTTCTGTTGCCATCTCTTGAAATCCACACCAGTGAATTTCGCGGGTTTCTCACCATGACCGTGGTGATGAGTTGAAGGAGCAGGAGCAACATGGTTGAATGTAGTATCACCTTGCGAAGGAGGCGTCACATTCCCTTGACTAGATGAAGTGGTGTCTTTCTCGTTTGCCATCTTGATGATCTTGAAGAAGCGTAAATAACTCTTACGATTGTTGGACTTTTGTATGGCTTCTTTAAGACTTAACAGAAAAACTGACGAGAAAAGTAACGGAGATTGAAAGAATAAAAGAAATCAAGTCGAGTCTTGTATTTGATACAATCTCCGTAAGAGTTATTTGTCCCTTGCGGAGTGCTTACGGTTGAATGACAAAACTCTCGTAAGATAAAACGACTTTTTATTAGTTATAAGGAGCACTCCAATATAACTAATCTACGAACAACACAATGTTTTGAAACTTTGGACTTGAACGGATTGAATGCAACAATATGCAATGATTTGGGTATGATAATCTATCTTACTAGAGGGTAGGAAGGGTAGAAGTGCAGTATATATGAAATGAAATTCGGAGGGAAAGGTATAAATAGAGAGTCAAGGGGTTTTGTGTCTTTTCCCATGAAGAGACACAACTTTCTGTTTGAAATAGTGCCTATTCAGGATCTGCTCTGCCGAGTCAAGGAACTCGCGCGGCAGAGCACCGGCTGCACGGCTGAGTCGAGACTTGCACGGCCGTGCAAATCATCTTGCTCGGCGAGCATACTTGTGCCTCGCCCGAGCAAGCTAGTCCAGAGACTTTTGGCCTATTTCTGTGCTCTGCTCGGCCGAGTCAAGGACTCTGCTCGGCCGAGCACATCAAACAAAACTAAACACCCTTTAATTAACTCTCGTTAAGTTACAAAAGACCATTGTCATTAATTCTCATTCACCCTAAATGGTTTTGAGACATTAAATGAGTTTAATAATCTACAACAAATGTAGAATACATTTTGTAACTAGTTCCGTTAACACATAACGAACTTCCGTTAGAAATCTAGGTCAACGTTAAGTCAAACTTAACTTTCCGTTACCCATTTTCAACAACAATAAAATTGAATTTTTCTTCCAGAATTTGTGAATCACATGTGAATCAAATGTTATGTATCAAGTGACATTCAAATATGTAATAATTGAAATATCAATAATTGAATTTAATTTTTGAAATACTATTATCTTTCAATAAAAAATTCTTTTCCACACAAGGCAACAACGCTATTATCTTTCAAAAAAAAAAATTCTTTTCCACACAAGGCAACAAGGCAACACTTTTCAAGTTGTTAGCTTCAATTTTTTTTGACCAAATTGGAAATTCCAACTTTGACGTCAAAATCCTTATCCTATATCGAAAATATGTGTAAATTTAGTGTTACATATAAAACACTCATATAATACTACTTGAAATTATCAATGGCTTAGACAAGTGAGAAAAACTCACAAATGTTGTCAATAATATTGATAACACTAAAAACAACACTGTTCACACCAATTCAAAAAGAAAACAATTAAAATTTTTAAAGCAGCGAAAATAATAAAAAAGAACAAAAGAGAATAGATTTTCTCAAGTTATATATATATATATATATATATATATATATATATATATATATATATATATATATATATAACTTGAGTGATGTTCGGATGGCAAGACATTTCTTAATAATAAGTTTTTGATATAATGTTAAAAAGTTCCCTAATGATTTTCTATCGAGAGTATAGTGGAACAATTATTCTAGAACACACTTTTTACAAGAAATCACTATCTAACACTCAGAAACACTCTAGGAATGAAAGTTATTTGTGATAACTTAATAGTGTTGGACAGTGTATTGCCAACATATGGTACAACACTGAATAGTTGTGTTCTTGACTTGTGCAAATCTCAACTTCTGAATTGGGTTTACTGAAAATGTCGAATGCTTGCACTATTTATAGGCTCCTAAAACTTGGAGCCTACTCAAATTAACCTGAAAATCAGCCATGAGATAAATTCACCTTTTTAGCTCCACTTTCCTTGTTTGTTGAATACTAAGTCATCCTAGGCTTCATCATTTGTACCGCCAAGCTGTATCAGCCTTGTACGCCTTATTTTCAGCTCCCCCTGAGTAGATAACAATCTAACAACAATTACTTGGTCTCCACAATTACACATAAATAAATATTTTATGTGTAACTTTCTTTGCTCTCTCGTAAGTCACGCCTAGAGCCTTGTCTTTGACTTGTTCAACCATAAACCAAACAAACTAATAGCAGATATATAATAATTAGTTATCACTTTGTAATTTATGAATAATATATAGTAACTATCCTTATTTTAAATTGTCAACACAATGGCAACACATGAGGCAACACCACTGACAACACTAGTGTAGCAACACTAGAGACAACACCAATGACAACATTGGTGTAACACTAATACTACTAATAATCAAAACATCAATTGAACTTTTACATGCTGTGATTGACTGTGTTTAACCCAATTGAGGAGCTTCTTAGTGGGCGAGTGTGTAGTGCTTGCGTAGCGGGTCGGAATCCATGAATTGGACTTTTGGAAGTATGTGATGAACAGTGGTTAACACAATTGAAGAGATGCTTAGTAGGCTAGTGTGTGGTGCCTGCGTATTGAATCGAATTTTGGGTTCGAATTGTTACATATACCACCTAATTATCCAATTCTCCACTTTTTCATGTCATTGAACTACTTAACAATCTTGATGTTTGAGGATGAAAAATAATTTAAAATCTTATCGATCTCGATCTAGGATTATACGGATCATGTATCAATATTATATATTACATTGTGAATTACATGTGACTCAAAGGTTATAAATCAATGATAATGTCATGATGATTTCAGCCCTAATAAGTTATAACCGTTTAATAAACTGTGGTAAATAAAAGTGATACTCGTCTCGTATGATATCGCGTAAATGTCTATATCAGGTGACATTCGAATATGTAATAATTGAAATATCAATAATTGAATTGAATTTAATTTTTGAAATACTATTATCTTTCAAAAAAAAATATTTTCCACGCAAGGCAACAACACTTTACACTCCAGCATTGACAGAAAAATTATTTTCCACACAAGGCAACAACAGTTTACACTCGAGCATTGACAGAAAAATTTAAAGAAAAAAACAGGTGGAACCCACTTTTCAAGTTGATAGCTTCAAAATTTTGGACCAAATTGGAAATTCCCAATTTGACGTCAAGAATCATTATCCTAACGAACAGTATCTTCTTTGTACTAATTCATATTCCAATTGTGGAAAAAAATAAACAAATGGAAATAGTAACTAAAAATAGATAAACTTTACTTTTATTTATTTATTTATTTATTATTCTGGAGCCACCAACTACAATTATTTATACACACTATCGATATATAATATATGCAATATAATAGTCAATTCAATTAAGGAAAAAGAATGATTACCCACAGATATACTCTCTCTATCTCACTATAAATTATACATTTATTATTTATACATAATTTAAGAAAAAATATTAATAAAATAAGTGTTGTGAGTATAAAAATAAATTATAAAAGAAAAAATGTGACAGAGAATAATAATTGAATTGTTATTATAAATATAACACGTAAATCATATTAATATAAAAATAATTAAATATTTTATTTTAAAAAGTATGCAATTAATAGTGGGACACACTATTACTTTTGAACGGAGAATTGAGAATGGTGGGTTTGATTAAGTAATGGAAAGTTAATTATCCACTCAATTGAGTTTCAAAAGCTAAAATTGTTCAAAATTAGACCACTTTTATAGCTTTAAAAATTGAATAGCGCTTAACGGGTAGATATGCTACCTTTATTATTTTTCTTTTATACCATTACTTTTTCTTGACACAAAATTGTCCGTATAATTTCTGTTTTTTTTTTTCAGTGATACAATGGCTATAAGTTATAAACAATATCATAATGAGGTTACTATCAATAGCTAATAGTAGTCACTGAATCGCCAGTAGTATACAGAAATTGTACTCTCTCCGTCTTAAAATGTTTGTCTCATTTGACTTTTTTGTTGAACTTTGACCACAAATTCATGAGAGATTAATCATGTTCATGAAATTCTAAAAGTTGTTGTTGATAATATTATTAATGGTGAATCAATAGAAATTTTTAGAATTTCATGAACATAATTAAATTGGCATATATTTGTGATCAAAGTTCAACAAAAAAGTCAAATGGGACAAATATTTTGGGACGGAGGAAGTATATGCGAGTTCGTCTTTTTTTTTTTTTACTCATTTTTCGTTCTAAAAAAAAATATTCACATTAACTTTTATAGTTTTAATTTTGATTAATAATATACTCCCTCCGTCCCAAAAAGATTGTCCTGTTGTACATTTTGTAATTATTAAGGAAGAGCTTCACCTTCTTGTATCTTAGTAGATTTGCACTAACATTCATGTCTAAGTTTAGAAATGGAACATACTTTTTGGGACAAGTCAAAATAGCAAATGGGATAATTTTTCAGGGACGGAGGGAGTAAAAAATATCATTTTTATCATAAAATTTATAAATTGTTATTGGTGTTTCATGAAAAAATGTTATAAATAATAACACTCCCGTTTTAAAATGAATGTCAAAATATTTTAAATTTATTATTTTTTATTTTTTTGAACTTTCATTTTGGTAGGATAGAGTAGAGTTAAACCCGTGGAAAAGATATGTACTGGAAAAGGAACAAATTAGAATAATTACCGAGGAAGGTATCGTATTTAAGGTCCATTTTCAAATAAGGTAACGTACTAATTAGTTACTAACTTAGGTATCGTACTTTCAAAAGTAATTTCAAATAAGGTATCCCATCAAATTTTTAACTAACGTCGTTAAAAAATCTAACGGACTTGTCAACCTCGTTACTACCCCCCACCCACCCCCGCCCTACCCCCTACCCGCCCCGCCCTGCCACCCCACCCCGCCCCGCCCACCCCCACCCCCCAACCACCCCACCCCCTACCCCCCCCTGTCACGCCCGCCCACCCCCACCCCCCACCCCCCCACCCACCCACCCACCCCGCCCTGCCCCCCCACCCACCCACCCACCCGCCCTGCCACCCCACCCCGCCCCGCCACCCCCAGCCCGCCACTCCCTACCCCCCAGCCCAGGCCCCACCCCTACCCCCACCCCACCCCCCCCACCCCCGCCCACCCCCCCCTCCCCCACCCACCCCCACCCCACCCCTAAACGAGGTTGACAAGTCCGTTAGATTTTTTAACGACGTTAGTTAAAATTTTGGTCCAATACCTTATTTGAAATTAATTTTGAAAGTACGATACCTAAATAAGTAACTAGTTTGTACGTTACCTTATTTGAAAAAAAAGTGAAAGTACGGTACCTTAGTAGGTTGATTGCCCGGAAGAAATTCACAAGAAGATAGGAGTAGAGATCACCTATATCACTTTCGTGTGTAACATGTAATTCAACGGTTATTCATCAACTAGTGTAGCATCCGTGCATTAAACGCACGGATAAAAAATTGTGACAACAAATTTATATAAATAAGGAAAGTGCAAAATATAATTTTTTTTTACAATGAATATAATTTTTTTCCCAGAAAACAATTACTTAAATTGAAGTGGCTGAATAAAATTAAAGAAAAAATATCATTTTATGTGATTCAGAGGGGTAATTAGTAGCATTATTGTAGTATAAGTAGTGTCTCTTTTTTTTTTTAATAAAGAAAATATAAAAAAGTTGGTCTAAATAATTCGATAAATCAATAGCTATTGTTATTTCTCCTTAGGAATTAAGAATTTATCATGAAGAAATATTCAAAATTGATTGTTTGTAGGTGAAAACAGTTTTATGAATGTGATATTGGAGAGGAGGATAAAAAAGGTGCAAGAGTGTGAAATTGGGTGAAGGTGATCTTTAAAAAGAGAGAAATGAGTAATTAAGAAAATTTGAGAAAGCATTAATCATTAATTAAATTATTGGCTACTTGAAGGAAGCAATTAAAGATCTTCTACATTACTTTGAAATTGGTGCACTTGAAATAGCTAAATTCTAGAATCATCTTTGTTTTGGAGGAAAAATGAGTGCTCTTATGCACTTCCCTTTTTATATAATTATAGATTATAGATAATGATATTATATGATGTCAACCCTAATAACTAATAACCGTTGAATTATCTGTATTATATAATATGCTACACAAAAGTGATGCAGATGATCTCGTCTCATCGGAATCGTCAATATCTTTAACAATTAGTTTTTATAGTTCTATGAATGATAATTAAATTTGTATAATTAATGATCAAAATTCAATTAAATTGATTATCAAAATTAAAATAAAATAAAATACTTTTTTTTTTCAGATAAAGAGAGTATTTTCTATGCCTATTACATGAATTATGTAAACTTTCCAATCACCATCACACTAAAGCAATTCACATCCACAAATTATAATGGACGGACAAAAGAGTGCTTAATGGATAATATTATACTCGTATGAAGGAAAACTATTAAATTATACTCCCTCCGACCCTAAATGTTTGTCTCATTTTCCCTTTTTCTTTGTCCCAAAAAGTTAGTCTCATTTCCAAAATTAAAGATTCCAAACACTAAATTTTCAAAACTTGTAACATTTAGGGACGGAGTATTACATAACGGCGGTGTATATTATCAATAATTTTCAAAGCATTCATAAAAATAATCAAAATTAAAGCTTCAAAATCACTAAATTAAAATGTTTGAAAAGTCAAATGGGACAAACATTTAGGGACGGAGGGAGTACTATTGTGGATTCAACTTTAATGTTTGTTAATTTATTAATTTTTTGCATAAAGAGTGAAGACAATCTTTTAATCATTCTTGACAAATTATTTTGTGATTTTATATTTAAAGGTTGAGATTTTACCTTAAAACTAATTGGTGATAGAGGGAATGACTCAGGATCCTTATAAGTTATAGACAAGATTTGTCAATTTTCAATTTGAAATAATATCTATAACACCCTTCACGCATAACTGAACTTTGCCAAAGACTTATAATATGGACTTATTAGTCGGGTGGCGCAGAACAATATGGTGGATCGTTGAATTTGCACGTGTAACAGACCTTTTCTAATATCATTTAAAGTCTTAAATTACACCTTAAAATTAATTGATGATAAGGGGAGTGACCAATGATCATTATATATTATAGGTAAGATTTATTAATTCTCGATATAAAATAATATCTCTAACATATATATTGCACAAGTATGGAAGAGAAAAAAAAAGTGAGCTTAAAAAAAGATAAAACAAATGCTGTCTTTAAATATTAAGGGTAAACTATTATACATACATGTCCTTTATAGAAACATAAGTGAAACTTGAAAAGAATAATATAGGGAAATACAATATTTTTGCACATAGATATGCCTCTCAAATTCATTTCACGCATATCTTTCCACGTATGAACATTTAATTAGGAAAAATATGATCAAAACTAACTTTGTGTCAAATTTTTAACAGAATTGTCGAATAGGATGATTTTATGATAATTTCACGCGCACACGTGAATTAAATTTGCCAAATAAGCATGATGGCTACACATTTAACACATATATTATTTTTACTTTCTTAAAAGATAATTTCACTTTAATTTATAATAGTCAATTTAATTAATTTATAAACATTTAACTATCTTGATAAAATTCTAAAATTGTTATTAATAGTATTTTAGTAATGCATCATAACAAATTAATAAATTTTATGAAGATGATTAAATTTTTATATGATAATGTTAATAAAAATCATTAATTCAATATTTATAAATCAATTAAATTTATAAATAATATCCTCCCAATTAATTTGTCTATTATAAATTAATATGATTATCTTTTTAACTAAAAATAATAATATATGTGTGAAATGTGTAGTCAACATGCTTATTTGGCAAAATTAATCCACGTTTACATGTGAAATTATCATAAAATCATTATAGTCAACAATTATGTTAAAAAATCGACATAAATGTTCATATGAGTGAATATGATGATTTTATGATAATTTCACGCGCACACGTGAATTAAATTTGCCAAATAAGCATGTTGACTACACATTTAACACATATATTATTTTTACATTCTTAAAAGATAATTTCACTTTAATTTATAATAGTCAATTTAATTAATTTATAAACATTTAACTATCTTAATAAAATTCTAAAATTGTTATTAATAGTATTTTAGGAATGCATCATAACAAATTTATAAAATTTTATGAAGATGATTAAATTTTTATATGATGATATTGATAAAAATCATTAATTCAATGTTTATAAATCAATTAAATTTATAAATAACCTCCTCCCAATTAATTTGTCTATTATAAATTAATATGATTATATTTTTAACTAAAAATAATAATATATGTGTGAAATGTGTAATCAACATGCTTATTTGGAAAAATTAATCCACATTTACATGTGAAATTATCATAAAATCATTATAGTCAACAATTATGTTAAAAAATCGACATAAATGTTCATATGAGTGAATAGGATGATTTTATGATAATTTCACGCGCACACGTGAATTAAATTTGCCAAATAAGCATAACACATATATTATTTTTACATTCTTAAAAGATAATTTCATTTTAATTTATAATAGTCAATTTGATTAATTTATAAACATTTAACTATCTTAATAAAATTCTAAAATTGTTATTAATAGTATTTTAGGAATGCATCATAACAAATTTATAAAATTTTATGAAGATGATTAAATTTTTATATGATGATGTTGATAAAAATCATTAATTCAATATTTATAAATCAATTAAATTTATAAACATTCTCCTCCCAATTAATTTGTCTATTATAAATAATATGATTATCTTTTTAACTAAAAATAATAATATATGTGTGAAATGTGTAGTCAACATGCTTATTTGGAAAAATTAATCCAATTTTACATGTGAAATTATCATAAAATCATTATAGTCAACAATTATGTTAAAAAAATCGACATAAATGTTCATATGAGTGAATAGGATGATTTTATGATAATTTCACGCGCACACGTGAATTAAATTTGCCAAATAAGCATGCTGACTACACATTTAACACATATATTATTTTTACTTTCTTAAAAGATAATTTTACTTTAATTTATGATAGTCAATTTAATTAATTTATAAACATTTAATTATCTTAATAAAATTATCTTAATAAAATTCTAAAATTGTTATTAATAGTATTTTAGTAATGCATCATAACAAATTTGTAAAATTTTATGAAGATGATTAAATTTTTATATGACGATGTTGATAAAAATCATTAATTCAATATTTATAAATCAATTAAATTTATAAATAACCTCCTCCCAATTAATTTGTCCATTATAAATTAATATGATTATCTTTTTAACTAAAAATAATAATATATGTGTGAAATGTGTAGTCAACATGCTTATTTGGCAAAATTAATCCACGTTTACATGTGAAATTATCATAAAATCATTATAGTCAACAATTATGTTAAAAAATTGACATAAAGTTAGCTTTGTTCACATTTCTCCTAATTAAATGTTCATACCAGGACATATGTTTGTAAAATGGAGTTAAAGAGCAATCTACATCCAATCCCTAAGTAATGGGGCAAAAATATTATATTTCCCAAATAATATATTACTGTCTAGTTTGAGTTCAAATATTTTACTTGAGAGATAATTGCAAAATAAACCTCATACAAGTTTATTTATTCCAATTTAAACATTTTACAAGTAATAATTTCATAAAAAACCTTGTACATAGAATTTTGATGCACTTTAACCTTCATCCAGTCGTTCGTTTAATAAGTTATAAAAGTGTAATTACACCCACTAAATTAATCTAATTTGTAACGTTCCTTCAAAAATCACTCCGCTCGTCCCTAATTGAATATTCATTTTTAATAAATTTTTGTTCAAAAAGTAAATTTATTTTTCTTTTTTAAAAAGGCTTTGTATCTTTAAGGTTTTTACCAAAAAATTTGCTATTCATTTTATACTTTATATAGTTTAAATAGTAGATATATTCATTTTATACTTTAGATAGTACATACTCCCTCCGTCCCATAATAACATACAAAATACCTATTTTGTTCGTATCAAAGTAATCAGCAAAGTTTTAAAAAGAAAATAACATCCACTTTTCATATATATATATATATATATTTGAATTTAAATTATATAAAAAGTAAATGATTCCAAAATGTCACCTAAATGAAATGTAAACATTCATTTAAGAATGAATGGAGTAATTTTATTAAATTTTTTATCTTTAAAAAATTGAAAAAATAATTAAAATGAGTCAACCCATTCATAAAGTTTAATAATTTTAAGTGACTATATCAGCTGTCACCATATTATTGGTCACTTTATTTGGTATTATTCTACATTTCCATATACACTAATTAGTTTGTAGCATTATTCATTTTATACTTTAGATAGTGAATACATTCATTTTATGATTTTGAATGAACTAGACTAGAAAAGTTTATAAGATTTTATATATAAATTGTTGTTGATGCATCAATTAACTATGAATCAAATAAAAGTGACGGGCTAGGCCCAACTATCAAAGCCCTGTTATTTGAGTATTATTGTCACTACATCTTTAGTGGGTCGGCCCAAGTATTATAAGGCCCAAGGCCCATCAGTCAAGATCAGTCGACCTAGCTCATTGTCCGACCTTTACGGTCCCGACCTAGCTCTGTCCGACATACGATCCATCTCTTATATGGCTATTACCCGGCTATGTCATTCAGTCAGGACGACCAAGATCCATGCAGGCGACCTCGACCTACAAACGTACGTCGACCTACAGAGTCTAGGCGTATTTACAACTCTTTCTATAACAGACTCCCTACAATTCAGGAGTTATTTATGGACACGATCTCCTATACAAATCTGATCCATGATTCTAGGGATTATATACAATCCTACTACAATTATACCTCTTATCAGGGCCTATAAATATTACACATCTTCAACGATTTAGAGGTAATTTGCTATTTTTTTTATTCTGAATACATTGTTCATTATAATATTATCAGCTCTCGTATTACCATACTTACTCTCACGCCCGAGGGTCTTCATCGGAGACCATTCCGGCTAATCGTGGGTTCTGTTTTCAGGTCAAAAGCTAGGTGATCAGCCTTGCAGCTGGACGGAGATTAATTCAGCATGATTCTTGCAGCATCAGTTTGGTTCCATTGTCGGGAATCGAAGTTTTTGAACTCGAAATTTAATCAACCGTAATCATGGTTTCTGACGGACACACAGCCACATCCTCCACTGACTGAGAGTGGGCAAGTAAACGTCGGGGGAAACGCGGACGCCGGTGCTGGAAATCGTAATGCTAACCTGCCTCCTCCTCCTCCACAACGCCAAGCCAGGAGGTCGACACGTTCAAACAACGTTGCTGATGGGAGAGGCTTGCCCGATAGCAAAAGGGAAAAGAGGCATATGGCCGAGCCAGAAGCACAACCTCCTCCAAAATGTCTACTGGTAGGCCGAACTGCTGCAGGTGACAATCCAGGTCCCTCAACCAATCACCTCACTTGGAAGGAGATGTTGCTGGAGCGGGATAGAATTTTGCAGGAATTGCTTGATATGCCAGAATCTCTTGATCAGGATGATAGGAGATTGCAAAGAGCAGCTCCTTCCCAGGTCTCTCACAGGCAACCTAATGGGAGTGCTAGGCAGAATGGCGAGCAACTCATGATCGAACAACCCATCCGTACCCACATACCTGTTCCAAGTGACGATCTGAGAAGTCATCTCAACCAGAATAGAGAACAGGAGGCAGAATCAGAATTGAGGCGATGGAGGGAGGCCGAGAGAGATAGCCGCAGGTCGCCTGCCCAGACAGAGAGGTCGCATTCCCACCGAGATAGAAATGGGCGCAGGTCGCCACCAATAAGAGATAGGCGCAGGTCGCCTGTCAGGTCAGTAAGGTTGCACTCCCAAAGGCACATAAGGGGTAGAGAAGTAACTCCACCCAGAAGTGAAAAGCAGAGGGCCTACTCTAGAAGGGAGCCTCACCAGGAGGAGAGGCAGAGATCCAATAATGTCTCCTATCAGAGGGACGATAACCCAGATGCAAGGGAGCTGTTAAATTTGAGAAGGAGACTGGAGAAAATGGAGAATGAAAGGAAGTAGGATGATGGAAAGGGCGAATAAAACTACAATACTCTTCGTCCCTTGTCCAAAAAATTGCTCGAGCTACGACCTCCCGTGGGTTTCAAGCTACCTTCTCCCGAAAAGTATTCAGGTGCAACCAACGTCCTGAACCATATGCAACACTTTGAGGCCACCATGTGTTTGGTTTCCTCCGAGGATAATTGTAACGATGTGTACCCTTCGCGGAAAAAATTCGATTTTTCGTTTCTTTGAAAACCAAATAAAACCGGAAAAAGGAGTCGCCACACCATTTTTGTTTTAAGGGCCAAAACTTTGAAAAATGCCCGAAATGAGAGATTTGGGTTCGGAGGTCACGTTACACGCCGGGAAGAACGTTAGTGTTCACCCGGAATGCCTCGTGAAATGAGTCTTCCAAGCATAAAAACCATTTGTGTGTGTGTGTGTGTTTTGGCCAAAATAAGTTGAAACTGAAAAGTATAAAATTGAGAACTCTTTATTTATTAGACTTTGAACAAATACCATGATTTTTGGTATGATTTTTGGGTTGAGTTTTGGGACTCAAAGGATTTTTTGAAGTTGAAAAACATTTCTGCCAGAATGAAAAAGGCAGTGGACACTTTATTTTGAAATGGACTTAAGGGCTTCAAAACTCCAGAATCTGGGGAAACTCAGAGAATGAAAGTTGTTCAAAACACCTTAAATAAGGTTTCTATAAAATAACTTTCCCATTTGGAGTTGATTTGGTGGACCAAAACCTTCTGGAAATTTCAGATATGAAATCTGGACTTCCAGAGACTGATGAACTGACCTTTGAAAGAAAAATTTGAAAAAGGGAGTTTTAATCACGCAAAAAATAAAGTAAAAATATGTCTGGAAATCTATGGATGTTGGCTACAAAAAGTGTTTAGTAGTCAACACCAAATTCCAAGTTTCTGTATGTCCAAAAAATTAGACCATGGACAGAGGTCTTAGAAAATTGCTACTGGACAGCAACTTTCTTAAGAAGAAAAACATGATTTTAAAGGGGATTTGGCATCCATGCTTGTCCCCATTTCCTTAGGCTTTGATTAGTGATCACTTGACATTTTAGTGGTGAATCAACTATATCAAGCCATCCTTAGGGTACATTAGGACTAAGCACTTCATTTGCTTGGGAAGGGGAATTTTATCATTTGAAAATGAAGATTCGATGTATGAAAATGGTTTTTAGGGTTTTGAAAACATGTTTGCAAGTAAGTAAGAACACTTTGAAGAGAATGTTGATCCTTGTAGAAGATCAACCAAGAAGATGAACAAACTACATTTTGGAGTTTGAAAATGCATGCATGGATGAGAGAGATTTAGGGTAAGGAGAGGGAGGTTATACCTATCTTCCTTGTGTTTGTGTATGAGGGTTGAATATGTGAGTGTTTGAATTTGAGAGTGAGTGGGGTTTGGGAAAATAATTAAGAGAAAAAGGTGACAATTCTAGAGAATTCTCACTGTTTTCTCCCTATTTTCGCCAAGGTGCAGTTGTGAAATGTGTTGTTGTAACGACCCTAACCCTAGGCACTAATTTTTAAATATCATAAAATGTGTTTTAATATTTATGATTAACTTATGTGTCTATTTTATGTCTTTACATTCTTATGTCAATATTAATTGGGTGGAAAATAATTTAGGACCCTTAGAATTTCTAAAGAAATAAAATAAAGCATTGAGGAAGTATAATAATAGGAAATGAATAAATTGTAGAATAAATAATTTAGTAGGAAGATATTTATTTAAAATGCTTTGAAAATATTTAAAGGAAATTGATGAAAGCTTTGGAAGGATGGTTAGGGAGGGGGGACCATCCTCCCTAAATTACTCTCTATTCCCCTCCCAAGTCAAAGCAAGCCATACTCTCCCCATGCTTTCTTTTTCCCCTTCCCATACTTCCCCTAGTCATCCCTTCCTCCTCCTCATTTTATTCTTTCATTTTCCTCCATGGAAAGAGCTTAGAGAAAGCCTTCATCTCTCAAACTCATACCAAGTGAAATTCTTGTCCAACTTCAAATCCAAGTGTCCTTTTGTGAGTAGTTCATCCAAGGGAATTGATCAAGCCTAGAAAATCATCATTTTATCTTGTATTGGCTCAAGTGAGTTATTATGAACCTTCCCTTCTTTAAATGTTCATGAAGATTTAATGTTGTTATTGTTGTTCTAATGACTATTTGATGCTTGGGAAAACCTTCTTGGATTGAGGAATTTGTTAGTTTATAGAAAATGTGGTGTTATTGTTCAAGGAAGTGATAAAGAGTAAAATGATATGGTTTAAGTAGAGATAAGAATGTTAAAAATGAAATGTAGTAGTGTAATGGGTAGAATAACTAAGTTGTAAGTGGGTTAAATCCATCTTACTTGGATTAGAATGGTTTAGAATGAGTTTTGGTGAAGTTAGCAACCCCCTTTTTATGCCTTTGTTCGCCCATACCAGGTGTGCGCCCACTAGGACCGGGTGCGCGCCCGCTTTCATTCCTCGGTCACTTCCGGGCGCGCGCCCACGGGACCGGGTGTGCGCCCACTAGGACCAGCGCGCGCCCACCAGACCGGGTGCGCACCCACTCTGTTTTCAAAGCATTTACCCATTTTTCTTCCGTAATTCCCATTAGGTCCTCCAATAAATTGAACCTTTGATTTCTTAAAATACCGCACAAGTCCTTTTTACTCTCGAAAGGTCTCCGCTCCATTCCATTCCACTTTTGCTTCCTTTCTTCACTATAATCTACCATTTTTCCACCTAATTAACCTGTAGTCATAAAGACACTAGAAAATGCTTGGTAGCCTTGGTTGGAAACGTAACCAATGTGACTCCAACTTGGTAAATTGAGCTTGAACCTTCATAGAGGCCTTGTATTATTGTATAATGACCTTGTAGGATGGATTTATGATACTTCCTTGCCTTACCTTGAGTTCATATACATTGTTTATATTATGCATAGTGTGTTGATCAAATGTGGCACTATGATATTGGTTGGACATGATTATAATTTACCATGTTGCTATATTGTTATCCCTTTTTGTGGATTTTATTCAAGTATCTATTATGTGCTTGATAATGTGTTAATCGGTGACATTGGGGTATAACATAATACGATCAATTATGGAAGTGTGACCTAATGTGATCGGATTATGTTATATACGTGGCCGTCCCCTCCTGTGGCCACGGGATGGGGTATAGCATCTGTATTGAGCCAAAAGCCTTACAGAGTTGCTCTTGTCTTATTTGGTTCCCCGAAAAACGGGTCTTATAAGACGTGAGTATTGCTTAAGCGGCTCACTGTAAGATTGGAGTATGATTATACCCAATGTTGTACGACTCTTCGAGACGGGAAAAGGTAAACCAAGGTAATGGAATGTGTTTATAGCTTTCCCAAGGTGTTATGTGCGACTTGTTATATGTTGCATTTATTTGGCATATTTCTGCATTCATAATAGCTTGCTGAGATTTATTCTCACCCCTCTCCCTTTAATGTTTTTAGATCCCGAGACAGGAGGACCGGCCAAGTAAGGACGGAAAGGAGTTTGGAAGTGAGCTTTTGGGGATTGTCGGGGTATGTTAGGTTGGCGTAGAAAATATTTTGTCATAATTCCTTTTGGGAGTTTGTAATTATAAACTTTATTTTTCTACGTTAAAACCAATATCTTTTGTAACTAAACAGGTGAATGTTTCAAAGTTGGTTAACTCCTCCTTCCAAGTGGAGAGGAGTGGAGTTATTTTGAAATGAACATGTTAATGATGTTTTTAGTTGGAAGTTTAATTAAAAGTTTTAAAAGTTTAGTGATATTTGGGTTAGTTTGAGGACGCTCCAACTCGGGACACGTGTAGGTTCCGGGTCGGGGTCCTCACAGTTGGTATCAGAGCTCGGTTAGAGTTCTCGGGTAGAGTCTAGCTGAGTGAGAGTGTGTGATAACTGACGTCGAGTGTTTAATGCAGGAGTTTGTACTAATGGCGGGTAATGATGGAGATCAAGATCGGGCTTTGGGTAATGTTGGTAATCCGAATGCAGAGATGATGGATATGTTCCGAGTATTTCTTCAGAATATGGCAGCTCAGAATAATGGTAGGGGACAACAACAACCTGAAGGTAGGCAAGGACACCATGGGTTAGAGAAGTTTGTGAAGATGTCTCCTCCTAGCTTCAACGGAGATCCGGATCCGGTGAAGGCGGAAAGATGGCTTGAAGCGATGAACAAGATTTTCTTAGCTATGGAGAGTTCGGATGCGGAAAAGGTGAGATGTGCCGTATTCAAGTTAGAGGGACCCGCGGAGCACTGGTGGCAGGTGGTAAAGGATGGTTGGGACCGGGATTTGACACCGCAAACTTGGGAGAATTTCACACGTAAGTTCCGGGATCATTTCGTGCCGATGGTTACTAGAGACAAGAAGGAAGTTGAGTTTCTGAAACTGGAGCAAGGTACCATGACTATAGCGCAGTATTCAGCAAAGTTTACGGAGTTGGCCCGATATTGTCCTCACTTGGTACCGGATGAAGAGAGGCGTATCTACAGGTTTGTGAAGGGTTTAAGGGTGGAGTTCCGGAAGCAGCTTTTGACTCATGACTTCGCCAACTTCCAAGCGGCGGTGAACATGGCGTATCGGATTGAGAATGACATAGAGGAGCATCGTGGTAAAAATGAAGGTGGGAACAGAAACAGATTCCAAGGTCAAGGTTCGGGACAGAACAGAGGGCAACCAAGGACTTTCACTCCGGGAGCGAATCGAGGAGGAAACGTAGCGGCTCCGGCAAATCGTTCGACTTCCGGTCAGTTTGGGGCAACGTGTGGTTATTGCAAGAGGCAAGGGCATTCGGAGGATAAGTGTTGGAGCAAGCAAGGCAAGTGTTTAGAGTGTGGTTCGACAAGTCATTTCCGGAGGAATTGTCCTAAGTGGCAGAGTAAGCAAGCTTCGGGTAGTGGTCAAGGGGGACAAGGTAGTGGTGTGAAAAGGGATGTTGACGGGAAACCCAAGGATAGAGTCCAAGGTCGAGTGTTTGCTTTGGGTCGAGGAGAGGTCGATCCTAATGCCGTCATTAGAGGTATAGTTCCTGTCTCAGGAGTTAAGGCCCGCATTCTTATAGATCCCGGGTCTTCCCATTCATTTGTGGCATCTCATTTTGCATTCTCATTGCACATTTTGCCTGAATCTATGCCTTATGTGTTGGAGGTCTCTACTCCTATGGGAGAGTGCCTTGCATCTTCTTTGATATATCGTGGTTGTGATGTGACTATATGTGGGCATGTATTGCCGGTGGATTTGGTCGAGTTACCAATCCGTGATTTTGATGTGATCCTTGGGATGGATTGGTTGAGTCGGTGCCATGCTTTGGTAGGCGTCGTAGGAAGCGAGTCTCAATTGCTATGCCTGATGTGCCTACTTTTATATTTGATGCCGATAAATCTATGTTCGGTTTACATGTTATTTCTGCCTTAAAAGCTAGAAAGATGCTATCTAAGGGGTGTGCGGGTTACTTAGCTTATGTGGTAGATTCCAATAAGAAGTCTCCCGAGTTAGCTCATGTTCCGGTTGTGAATGAGTTTAGTGATGTGTTTTCTAGTGAGTACTCTATGCCTCCGGATCGTGAGGTAGAGTTTTGTATTGACTTAGTGCCGGTACCACCCCTATCTCTAAAGCACCCTATAGAATGGCTCCGGCCGAGTTAAAAGAGTTGAAGGTCCAATTGCAAGAATTGTTAGACCGAGGTTTTATTCGTCCTAGTGTGTCTCCGTGGGGAGCACCGGTCTTGTTTGTTAGGAAGAAGGATGGTACCTTACGATTGTGTATTGACTATCGTTTGTTGAACCAAGCCACCATTAAGAATAAATATCCTCTTCCGCATATAGATGATTTGTTTGACCAACTCCAAGGTTCCGTTATCTACTCAAAGCTTGATTTGAGAAGCGGATACCATCAGTTGAAGATTAGGCCGGATGATATTGCTAAGACAAATTTTTCCGAACTAGATATGGTCACTATGAGTTTATTGTGATGCCTTTTGGGTTGACTAATGCTCCAGCCGTGTTTATGGATATGATGAACCGTGTTTTCAAGCCTTATCTCGATAGTTTCGTGGTGGTATTCATTGATGATATCCTTGTGTATTCTAAGTCCCGGGAAGAACACGAAAATCACTTGTGGATTGTTTTGTCAGTTCTTCGTGAGGCGGTTGTACGCCAAGTTTAGCAAGTGTGAGTTTTGGCTTGAGCGGGTTTCTTTCTTTGGGGCATGTTGTGTCGAGTTCGGGATTTCCGTGGATCCATCAAAGATTGAAGCCGTGGTTAATTGGAAGCAACCTTCGATCGTAGAATCGAGGTTCGTAGTTTCCTTGGTTTAGCGGGTTATTATCGGAGGTTCATTGAGGGTTTTCTCGGATTGCTACTCCGTTGACGAGGTTGACTCGAAAAGATGTTTCGTTTGTATGGGATTCCAAGTGTGAGGAAAGTTTCAATGAATTGAAGAAGAGGTTGACGACGGCTCTGTTCTTACACTTTCGGATGGTTGTGAGAATTTTGTGATCTATAGTGATGCCTCGAAGGCGGGTTTGGGTTGTGTCCTCATGCAGAATGGGAAGGTTATCGCGTATGCCTCTAGGAAGTTATCACCGGCGGAACAGAATTATCCTACTCATGATATGGAATTGGCGGCGATTGTTTTTGCGTTGCATAAGTGGAAGCACTACCTTTATGGGGCGAAGTTTGAGATTTTCACCGATCATAAGAGTTTGAAGTATCTATTTACTCAAAAGGAGTTGAACAACCGACAAAGGAGATGGCTTGAGTTCTTGAAGGATTTTGATTGTGTCATTTCCTATCACCCGGGGAAGGCCAATGTAGTGGCGGATGCGATTAGCCGAAAGGCGTATGTGACAGCTCTGAGTTCCCGTGAATTGAAGAGTGAGGTAATCATTGCGAATGTTCGAGCCATTCCTACATTGTATGGAGATTTGAAGGAAGCTCAACAAAGTGATCCGGAGTTGAAGAAAATTTTCGATCAAATGCAAGATGGGAAAGTCGGGGAATTTGCGTTGAATAGAGATGGAATTTTAACCTTTCAAGGGAGAATTTGCGTTCCTTCATCATCAGAAATCAAGAGGCGTGTCTTAGAGGATGGCCATAAGTCCAAGTTTGCGATTCATCCGGGTAGTACCAAAATGTATCAAGACTTGAAGCGTGGGTATTGGTGGAATGGTATGAAGAGGGAAATAGCGGATTATGTATCTAAGTGTTTGACTTGTCAACAGATTAAGGCAGAACATCAAAGACCGGCGGGACTACTTCAACCATTAGATATCCCGGAATGGAAATGGGAAGGAATTTCGATGGATTTTGTTTCGGGTTTGCCTCTCACCGCGAAGAAGATGGATGCTATTTGGGTTATTGTGGATCGGTTGACAAAGTCGGCTCATTTTCTTCCGGTATCAACCAAGTTTTCATTAGAAAAGTTAGCTCAGTTGTACATGAAGGAGATTGTAAGACTTCACGGGGTTCCGGTTAGTATTGTGTCTGACAGGGATCCGAGGTTTACATCTAGATTTTGGAGAGCATTGCATGAAGCCTTGGGCTCTAAATTGTGTTTCAGTACGGCGTTTCATCCTCAAACCGACGGTCAGTCCGAGAGAACTATTCAGATACTTGAGGATATGTTACGGGCTTGTGTGATGGATTTCCAATTGTCATGGGAGGATCATCTACCTTTAGTGGAGTTTGCACTACAACAACGGTTATCGATCTAGTATTGAGATGGCTCCGTATGAAGCGTTGTATGGTAGGAAGTGTCGATCTCCGATGTGTTGGGACGAGGTTGGTGAAGCGAGACTTTGGGGCCCGGATTTGGTTCGAGATTCTACGGAGAAGATCAAGGTGATTCGGGATAGATTGAAGACGGCTCGAGTAGACGGAAAAGCTACGCCGACAATAGAAGACGAGATTTATCTTTTCGGGTTGGTGACTTTGTGTTCTTGAAGGTCTCTCAGGAGACGGGAATCAAGAGGTTTGGTAACAAGGGTAAATTGGCTCAGAGGTTCGTTGGCCCGTTTGAGATCTTAGAGAAGATTGGGGATTTGGCTTATCGTTTGGCTTTACCTCCGTCTCTTTCCTTACTCCATGATGTTTTCCATGTCTCGATGTTGAGGAAGTATTGTCATGATCCTTCCCACGTCTTGAGTTCTCCGATGATGTCCAAGCGGACATGTCTTATGTTGAGGAACCCTTGAGAGTCCTAGAGTTCCAAGTTAAGGAGTTAAGGTCTAAGAGTATTCCTATAGTGAAGGTCCTTTGGAAGAACCACACCGTAGAGGAAGCGACGTGGGAGCTAGAGTCGGAGATGAGCAAAATACCCGTGGTTGTTTGAAAATCCAAGTAAGTTTTCTTTAAAATTCGGGAACGAATTTTCTTTAAGAGTGAGTGTAACGACCCTAACCCTAGGCACTAATTTTTAAATATCATAAAATGTGTTTTAATATTTATGATTAACTTATGTGTGTCTATTTTATGTCTTTACATTCTTATGTCAATATTAATTGGGTGGAAAATAATTTAGGACCCTTAGAATTTCTAAAGAAATAAAATAAGGCATTGAGGAAGTATAATAATAGGAAATGAATAAATTGTAGAATAAATAATTTAGTAGGAGGATATTTATTTAAAATGCTTTGAAAATATTTAAAGGAAATTGATGAAAGCTTTGGAAGGATGGTTAGGGAGGACCATCCTCCCTAAATTACTCTCTATTCCCTCCCAAGTCAAAGCAAGCCATACTCTCCCACTTTCTTTTTCCCCTTCCCATACTTCCCCTAGTCATCCCTTCCTCCTCCTCATTTCATTCTTTCATTTTCCTCCATGGAAAGAGCTTAGAAAGCCTTCATCTCTCAAACTCATACCAAGTGAAATTCTTGTCCAACTTCAAATCCAAGTGTCCTTTTGTGAGTAGTTCATCCAAGGGAATTGATCAAGCCTAGAAAATCATCATTTTTATCTTGTATTGGCTCAAGTGAGTTATTATGAACCTTCCCTTCTTTAAATGTTCATGAAGATTTAATGTTGTTATTGTTGTTCTAATGACTATTTGATGCTTGGGAAAACCTTCTTGGATTGAGGAATTTGTTAGTTTATAGAAAATGTGGTGTTATTGTTCAAGGAAGTGATAAAGAGTAAAATGATATGGTTTAAGTAGAGATAAGAATGTTAAAAATGAAATGTAGTAGAGTAATGGGTAGAATAACTAAGTTGTAAGTGGGTTAAATCCATCTTACTTGGATTAGAATGGTTTAGAATGAGTTTTGGTGAAGTTAGCAACCCCCTTTTTATGCCTTTGTTCGCCCATACCAGTGTGCGCCCAGCTAGGACCGGGTGCGCGCCCGCTTTCATTCTAGTCACTTCGGCGCGCGCCACGGACCGGGTGTGTGCGCCCACTAGGACCAGGCGCGCGCCCACGGGACCGGGTGCGCACCCACTCTGTTTTCAGGCATTTACCCATTTTTCTTAGTAATTCCCATTAGGTCCTCGAATAAATTGAACCTTTGATTTCTTAAAATACCGCACAAGTCCTTTTTACTCTCAAAAGGTCTCCGCTCCATTCCATTCCACTTTTGCTTCCTTTCTTCACTATAATCTACCATTTTTTCCACCTAATTAATTTGTAGTCATAAAGACACTAGAAAATGCTTGGTAGCCTTGGTTGGCAACGTAACCAATGTGACTCCAACTTGGTAAATTGAGCTTGAACCTTCATAGAGGCCTTGTATTATTGTATAATGACCTTGTAGGATGGATGGATGATACTTCCTTGCCTTACCTTGAGTTCATATACATTGTTTATATTATGCATAGTGTGTTGATCAAATGTGGCACTATGATATTGGTTGGACATGAGTATAATTTACCATGTTGCTATATTGTTATCCCTTTTTGTGGATTTTATTCAAGTATCTATTATGTGCTTGATAATGTGTTAATCAGCTGACATTGGGGGTATAACATAATACGATCAATTATGGAAGTGTGACCTAATGTGATCGGATTATGTTATATCTGTGGCCGTCCCTCCCGCTGGCCACATGATGGGGTATAGCATCTGTATTGAGCCAAAAGCCTTACGAGTTGCTACTTTGTCTTATTTGGTTCCCTGAAAAACGGGTCTTATAAGACGTGAGTATTGCTTAAGCGGCTGTTTGTAAGATTGGAGTATGATTATACCCAATGTTGTACGACTACTGTTCAGACGGGAAAAGGTAAACCAAGGTAATGGAATGTGTTTATAGCTTTCCCAAGGTGTTATGTGCGACTTGTTATATGTTGCATTTATTTGGCATATTGCTGCATTCATAATAGCTTGCTGAGATTTATTCTCACCCCTCTCCCTTTAATGTTTTTAGATCCCGAGACAGGAGGACCGACCAAGTAAGGACGGAAAGGAGTTTGGAAGTGAGCTTTTGGGGATTGTCGGGGTATGTTAGGTTGGCGTAGAAAATATTTTGTCATAATTCCTTTTGGGAGTTTGTAATTATAAACTTTATTTTTCTACGTTAAAACCAATATCTTTTGTAACTAAACAGGTGAATGTTTCAAAGTTGGTTAACTCCTCCTTCCAAGTGGAGAGGAGTGGAGTTATTTTGAAATGAACATGTTAATGATGTTTTTAGTTGGAAGTTTAATTAAAAGTTTTAAAAGTTTAGTGATATTTGGGTTAGTTTGAGGACGCTCCAACTCGGGACACGTGTAGGTTCCGGGTCGGGGTCCTCACAGTTGTGGCTCTTTTATTTCTGTGACTGAAGGGCTTAATTTATAGGCCTCTGAAAATGCCATATATGTCCGCGCGGATCAAACTGGAAGCGTGCACTGTTCATTAAATGCAGCTCCAGGCTTTGGACACAAGGAATATTTTTTTTTAAAATTCAAATTAGGCAGCCAGTTTTTGTTCCAGCAGCTTCTATTTTTGGTTTTTGACCATTTCTTTTGCTTTTTTGATTCTTTTCCTTGGTTTATCTTTAAATGGCAATCCCTAATCTACCCTTGCTTGGTTAGAAATGTTAGGAATTGTTAGAAATGTTAGAAATGTTAAAACTTTCGTTAATTTTCTAACGAAAATACTAACAACTCAAATTGGAGCACTTACAGTAGCCCCTCGGCGACGGTGCTTTCGAAGGAAGCGGGGTCGTCGATAAGAGTAAGGCTCCATATTTGACAGGATGATCAAGTGATCGAGTGGCTGGACCTAGCGATAGGCTACCTACGTATCCCGAACGGGAATCAAGCCGGCCGTAGTTCGGGTCTTTGACCCTGGAGATGATGGCGTTTTAGGTGCCTCGAACCTTGATGAGCGAGTTCTGCAGTCGATTGCTGAGAGAAACTCTGCTGGGGATAAGAATGACCATTTTGGTCTGATGGCTGAGATTGTATATCCGCTCTGCTGGGGATAGGAATGACCATTTTGGTCTGGTGGCTGAACCTAATGATAGGCTACCTACGTATCCTTAAGAGGAATCAAGCCAGTCGTAGTTCGGGTCTTTGACCCTGGAATGACTATTTTGAGGCGTCAACCTGGTGATGAGGGCGTTTTAGGTGCCTCGGACCTTGAAGATGGCATTTTAGGTGCCATCAGACCTTTAGAGATGATGGCTTTTTAGGTGCCTCGGACCTTGATGATGGCGTCTTAGGTGCCTCGAACCTTGAAGATGATGGCGTTTTAGGTGCCTCGAACCTTGAAGATGATGGCATTTTAGGTGCCTCAAACCTTGGAGATGGCATTTTAGGTGCCTCGAACCTTGGAGATGATGGCGTTTTAGGTGTCTCGAACCTTTGGAGATGATGGCGTTTTAGGTGCCTCGGACCTTTGGAGATGATGGCAGTTTTAGGTGCCTCGGACCTTGAAGATGATGGCTTTTTAGGTGCCTCGGACCTTGATTTGAAATGTTTTCCCTTAATGGTTTGGGATGGATGGTCCTTCGGTGGACTTCATTCGTCTGCTGCCGAAGGAGAGGGTGACCATTTTGGTCGGGTGGCTGGACCTAATAATAGGCTACCTACGTATCCTTAAGAGGAATCAAGCCAATCGTAGTTCGGAACGCTGCTGGGGGTTTCGTTGGAGAAAAATCGGGCTTACGTTTTACGGCCGTTGATGATAATGAGGCAAGAAACGGGATTCCGTTAACTTCGCTAGGGATTTTGTTAGCTTTTGCTGGGGAAATCGGACTTACGTTTTACTGCCGTTTGATGATTTTGATGAAAGAAACGGGATTCCGTTATCTTTCTCGGGGAAATCGGACTTACGTTTGACTGTCGTTTGACGATTTTGATGAAAGAGACGGGATTCCGTTATCTTTCTCGGAGAAGTCGGACTTACGTTTTACTGCCGTTGATGATTTTGATGAAAGAAACAGGATTCCGTTATCTTTCTAGGAGAAATTGGACTTAGGTTTGACTGCCGTTGATGATTTTGATGAAAGAAGCGGGATTCCGTTATCTTTCTCGGAGAAATCGGACTTACGTTTGACTGCCGTTGATGATTTTGATGAAAGAAACGGGATTAGTTATCTTTCTCGGAGAAATCGAACTTACGTTTCTGCGTTGATGATGATTTTGATGAAAGAAACGGGATTCCGTTATCTTTCTCGGAGAAATCGGACTTACGTTTGACTGCCGTTGATGATTTTGATGAAAGAAACGGGATTCCGTTATCTTTCTCGGAGAAATCGGACTTACGTTTTACTGTCGTTTGATGATTTTGATGAAAGAAACGAGATTCTGTTATCTTTCTCGGAAAAATTGGACTTACGTTTGACTGCCGTTTGACGATTTTGATGAAAGAGACGGGATTCCGTTATCTTTCTCGGAGAAGTCGGACTTACGTTTGACTGCCGTTGATGATTTTGATGAAAGAAACGGGATTCCGTTATCTTTCTCGGAGAAATCGGACTTACGTTTGACTGCCGTTTGATGATTTTGATGAAAGAAACGGGATTCCGTTATCTTTTTTGGAGAAATCGGACTTACGTTTGACTGCCGTTTGATGATTTTGATGAAAGAAACGGGATTCCGTTATCTTTCTCGGAGAAATCGGACTTACGTTTGACTGCCGTTGATGATTTTGATGAAAGAAACGGGATTCCGTTATCTTTCTCGGAGAAATCGGACTTACGTTTGACTGCCGTTGATGATTTGCATGTTGTAATGAGTATATGGGTAACACAAATGTGCACTTTGTTTGGAAAAAGAATGGGCATTTTGCCATATTTTTTTTTGAAATATGAGATGATGAAAATTTGCCCGAATCCGGGACGGACTTTTTGTCGCATGTAGAATTCTTGCAATGTGATGTGAATGATATGAATGATATGAATGCGTTTTTTTTTTGAGAATGTGATTTTCTGTGAAAATGGGACGGATTTTTCGTTCCCTTGATTGAATGTATGAATGGTGAAAAAATTATTTATGTATGCTATTTCATGAAAAATGGGACGGAATTTTTTTTCTTCCGTTGACTCAATGTTATTGAGATGTTTTTTTTTTTTTTTTTTTATGTATGAATGAATGAATGGTTGTTGAAAATCTTTTCTTTTGTGTAAGAAAAATGGGGCTGAGTCCATTGTATGCCGTTATACTGCCCGATTTTTTTTTTTCAAAATTTTATGTCTATGATGCATGTGTATGCTTTTTTTTTTTTTAATGCAATTTTTTTTTTTGAATGCAATTTTTTTTTGAATGCAATAATTTTTTTTTTTGACTCTTTCCCCCTTTTTTTTTTCAATTGCAGGGTGGAGATCGCTTTCAGGACGCAAAGTGAACAAAATGAAGACTCGAGGATCGGTGAGTCTCGTGGTAGACCCGTGGGACCGGCTTTTAGTCTTGGGCCGAGGAGCTTTGATGAGTCAAAGAGACAGGATCCGTCACTGGGACCGGGGCCGTATGAGTTTATCGAGTGCACGAGGGGTTGGTCAAGTTCTCCAAGAGTAAGGGTTTGATCTTTGCTTTGGCACACGGCCTTGGTGGGACGCGACCCACACATTTCATTTTTTCTGGGGCGAGGCCACGGTTACACCCTCCGATTATGCTGCGATTACTGGCCTGTCCTTTAAAGGACGGAGCATTGAGTGGAGAGACGACTACAGTGATCGGGACCTGCAGGAGCTTCTGGGTTTTACCCCCATTCCCAAAAAGGGGATGGGGATGGAGTATGCCGTGGTCTACGGGAAGATCGTGGAGACCATCGGTAATTACGAGTGCCGGGACGAGAGAGTGGGTGCGGTGCGGTGCCAGGGGGCTTTCTTGTGGTTTGCCTTTTCGAGCACACTTTTTGGACACGCCGAGGGGATGGCGATATTTGCTTTTCTGAGGAGTTTGGAGGATGTGGAGATGGTCAGGAGGTCTCTTGGGGAGAGGCGTGTGAGCTCTATTTTGCCTTGGATCGATAGCGGAAGAGGCTGTCGGCCTCTTTGACATGCTTCGAGTTTCTCACGGAGGTACAAGCTTTCTTTTGCTTTCTTTCTTTTCTTTGAGCACGTATTCCTCATTTTTTTTGCACCGGATTGATGGGATTTTCCCTTTCAGGTATGGGCTGCAGCAGTTCTTTCACGTCACGATGTGGCGGCAGCCGGCGGAGTACATCGGGGCATACCCGGCCATGCTCTCCTGGAGCAAGCATGCTCGCGAGAAGATAGGTTCTAAGGGGCGCACGACCCTTAAGTACAGGGAGTGCTTGCCTTTGACGAGGGCTGAGACGGATGAGGGGATGGTATTTTATCCCTGGAACCGCTTCGATGTGGAGCAGCTGAAGGGTGCCGAGATATGGACCGTGCAGCGGAGGATTTTGAGGGGCTTGACTTGCGATGTGTATTATCTGGGGGAGAGAGTGACGCGCCAGCATGGCGTGAACTCGCCTTTGATGGCTCCAGTGGAGACTCCCGCCGACATGATGCATCCGAGTGAGAGGTCGGAGACCTGGGGCGATTATCGAGGTGGCCAGCACTTCTCGGCATTCGTGGCGATTGAGCAGTATCCGGTATTTATCTTGAGGAGATTGAGGATGCCCTAGGTCCTTGAGAGAGAGGGGGTAGGGATCGTACGGTACCCGCTGTGAATGTGTGCCCCAAATTTTGTGTATTGGAAATTCACGCGAGTTTGAAGACATCCGGTTTAATTTGAAAAACGGAGTCGCCACGCCATTTTGATTACCTCAAAACTTTGAAAAAAAGGTTTTATGGGTTCGGAGGTTAAGTTACCCCTTGGGAAGAACGGATCGTCGTTCACCCAAGGTGCCTTGCCGGAGCAAGTCTCCCAAGATTTCATTAATCGTGCTTGCTTGCGTGCTTTCTTGTGTGCATGTGTTTGAAAATAAGGGGGGGGGAATGTCCCAAGTTATCTTCCGGACGTACAAACCATTTATTGGTTGTCGCTCGGGATTTCTTAGAATTTTATGTATTCGGGATTATGATCCCGTCCTCATTTTGGACTTGTGATCATTGCATTTTTAACCTCGGGACTTTGCATGATCGAGAGAATGACTCCCTTTTATAGTCACAAAATGAGGTTCTTTAGGAAGGAATGTCCTTAGCCCATCAATCCTACACTTTAAGACGGTCGAGCTCATATAGATGCTTCATACTCGTCTTAAGTGATAATCGGAGATATAGGGTTCAAGGTTGTCCCTTTCTAAAGAAATTATGAAACCTTTAATGGAAGGAACGATGTAAAGATAGGATCTTTTACACCGGTCCGTTCCAAGGTTGCTAATGGGAACATGGGGGAATGCATGTAAAAATGACATTTTTAGTGAAAAGATGACATTTTTGGGTTGCAAAGGATGCATTTGATTTAAAGAAATGATCTTTATTTGCAAAGGATGCATAAAGACATGATTTTTATGCAAATGATGCATTTTTATGAAGAAATTGGGATTCAAATATGCAAGAGATGCATAAAGATTGCATTTTTAAGAAGCAAGGGATGCTAATTTAGGATAAAGATATGATCTTTAATGCAAAGGATGCTTGAAAAAGGATTTCATGTGCAAAAGATGCATTTTTATCATAAAGATTGGATTTTTATATGCAAAGGATGCATGAAGGTGACATTTTTGTGTAAAAATAGGATTTTTAGGTGCAAAGGATGCACCTTTGATTCAAAAGATTACATCTTTAATGGCAAGGGATGCCTAATGCATGCAAAGGGGGAAAGGGGGTATAAAGATATGATCTTTAACTATGAATGCCAAATCCCAAGCAAAGATAATAACAAGATATGAAATGCAATGAGCAATTAAAGCAATTAGGATGCAAGTTTAGGGAGTGAGAGGTTACCAATGGTGGCCTCTTCTTCTTTGGGTGGAGCTAGGTGGAAGGACCAACTTCTAGATCTTCAAGGAGGAGGGAGGAGGCTTCTTGGCACCCTTCTTGGCTTCCTAACTTCGCAGCATTCGCTTGAGTATAGTGTATTGTGTAGTGGTTGATGATCTTGTTGTTGTTGTTGTTGTTAAAAATGGGTAGAGGAGGGCTCTATTTATAGGCAGTCTGAAAATAGCTAATGAAGCCGTGCGGCCAGAGACCCTTGGCTAATGCAGCCGTGCGGCATTATCCCTTGTGACTCAGCATGTTTCTAGAATCATGCAAGGTGGCAAATTCTAGAACATTTCCTAATTAAGAAAAACGTGTTTCTTAATTAGGAAGCTTCCCCTTCAGCCCTTAATTGTTTTGGAACAATTCCGAAATATTTCCGGAACACTAGGAAGGTCCGGGGAATTATCGGAAAACTTACCGAAATTGTCGGGAAATTTAACCGGAAGGCATGAGCCAGATTTAGGTACTTACAGAAGCCCCTCGTCAACGTCACTTGCAGGGCGAGTGGGGTTGTCGATAGAAAAGGATCCGATCTGGCGAATGCCGAGACGGATTGAGAGACCGAGGTGGTCGAGTGGCTGAACCTCTGGAAGGCTACCTACGTATCCCGAGTGGGAATCAAGCCAGGCCGTAGTTCAGAAAAGATCCGCTGGGGAATGGGGAAGAGAAAACTGGTCTCTTGCTGGGAAAATAGAAGAGGAAATCACCTAGGAGGTCAGGCAATTGATCCTACTGGGGATATGCTAGAAATGACCTAGGTGGTCAGATAACAAAGTCTCTATAAGGGACTACTTCATCACTGAGGAGTAACGAAGAAACAGGGTGACCAAAGTGGTCGGATGGCTGGACCTTTTATGAAAGGCTACCTACGTATCCCGGAGGAATCAAGCCTTGATCGTAGTTCAAGCATCACTAGATAGGTTAGGAACGATGTCTAGGATCCTTGAAGGTTTTGACAATTAATGGAGGTTGTCACCCGATTGACGATTAATGGAGGTTGTCACCTGATTGACAATTAATGGAGGTTGTCACCTGATTGACAATTAATGGAGGTTGTCACCTGAAGAAACTAGAGCTTACGTCATTATCGAGGAGATAGAGGTAGCTAAAGTTTGGAAAACTTAGCATATTTCACTATTCGTGATAGAGGTAGCTTAAGTTTAGAAGAACTTGAGCGTACGTCACTATCTGTGATAGAGGTAGCTTAAGTTTAGAGAACTTAGCATACTTCACTATTCGTGATAGAGGTACTTAAGTTTAGAGAACTTAGCATACTTCACTATTCGTGATAGAGGTAGCTTAAGTTTAGAGAACTTAGCATACTTCACTATTCGTGATAGAGGTAGCTAAAGTTTAGAAGAACTTGAGCGTACGTCACTATCTGTGATAAAGGTAGCTTAAGTTAGAAGACTTGAGCGTACGTCACTATCTGTGATAGAGGTAGCAAAAGTTTAGAAGAACTTGAGCGTACGTCACTATCTGTGATAAAGGTAGCTTAAGTTAGAAGACTTAGCATACTTCACTATTCGTGATAGAGGTAGCTTAAGTTTAGAGAACTTAGCATACTTCACTATTCGTGATAGAGGTAGCTTAAGTTTAGAAGAACTTGAGCGTACGTCACTATCTGTGATAGAGGTAGCAAAAGTTCGGATTTCGACAATTCGGAGGTTGTCACCTAGCGTTATCCCGTTATAACGGAATTAACGGAGGCGACTGGGAAGAAAGCTTAATTGCTTAGGAGATAAGGGATATCTTCTGAAAAGGGTGTTATCTTAGTTAAAGGATAACGGGAATTGTAGGCCCAAGTTGAAAGTTCAGGGGCAAAATTGTAATTTCTGCTCAGAGCGAATGAGGCCGCCCGGCATGAGAGGGAGGAAAAAGAAGTCGTACGGCTGGAAGATTAATTTTTCCATATTATTTAAAATTTGATTTGAACGGGCATTTGGCATTGTTGCCGCAGAACTGAGAGAGAGAGAGAGGAGAGAAAATTCGAAAATCCTTCAATTCCCTTGCTTCCTTAAGTCAAGAATGGATCCGGAGGGTAATCCTATGCCGAGACAAGCTATAAGAAACATCTCCGCGGCCGCTCAAAGGAGGAGGAAGGAGATTGTTCGAACGGAGAGAAAGTATGACTTTCTTACGCCTCCATCGGAGCTCTATCCGGGGAGAAGGGAGCACAAATCGACGAACCCGCGATCGGTTGGGGTAAGCATTCTTATTTGGCTCGATTCCGTCGATTTTGATTGAGTATTGATTGATTTAGGGCTTGACCCGAGCTTTAAGAATTTTCTAGAATTTTCCTAGGATTTTTGAATGATTTTGAGACATTGATGAATAACCTATGAGACCAAGAACATGCATGTGCAATTTATTTGACAAAAATAATGAGAATGACCCATTTTTTTCTTGAAAATAAAGTAAGAATGATAATTGTCTAAAAGTGAGACGGAGTTCTTGCATGTGCTAGAACTAGGTCAAAATTTTGATTATCAATGAGAAAACAAGATTTTGGGCAATGAAAAGGATTCATGCATGCCATTTTTTTTTTTGAAAGAATAATGCTTATGTGCTAAGAATTGTGAAAATTGTGATTTTGTGCTTTAGAAAAGCAATGGGGCTTGACATGACGTGTTTCAAGTGATGAAAAACGCTTTTTTGATGCAAAGGATGCTAGAAAAACTTTATGAATGCTTTTCTTTTGAAAACATGTGCACTTTTGAAGATATGCATGCTTTTGAAATGAGATGAAAGACTGACGCATTTCTTTGTTGTGCTTGTCTACAGGAGAACAAATCCAGGGGTCATGAGATCGAGTCGGGCTTTGGCGAGAGGATGCAGATTTCGAGAAGAATGGGGCGGAGCAGCAGGCTGGTGCGGGCTGCCGGCCTAGATTTATTCGTGAGGCGATCGGCGGGGGATCCATATCACTTCTAAGAGCAAGGGCTTGGTCCAGGCCCTTTCAGAGTTTTGGTGGGACACCACTCATAGCTTCCATCTAAGCTGGGGAGAGCTGACAGTGACTCCCGCTGATTTCATAGCTATCACTGGCCTACAGTTCACTGGGAGGCCTGTGACTTGGAGGGACCATATCACGGCTGAGGAGTTTCAGAATCTGGTTGGGTTTGAGTTGATTCCCAAGGGGCTAGGGATGGAGACGCGGAACGTCGAGGTGGCAGTCCAGAACTGCATACGGGACTTTGCCGTTAGTGAGGTGACTACCCACCAGCTTGCTAGAGCTTTTGTGTGGTTGATGCTGTCGGTCACCATCTTTGCAAATTCTGGGACTCTGGCTATGACTTGCCTCCTCGACTCTCTGGAGGATGTAGATGGGATTGGGACGGTCTCGTGGGGCGAGGCCGGATTGGCAGAGCTCTACTTCTCTCTGGACATGTACAGCCGGAACAAAGCTGCTTCTATGTATTGCTTTTCATTTGCCCTTGAGGTAGTCCCTCTTTCTTTTCTCTTTCTTTTCTTGTCTTGAGACTTTTATGAGAGAGAAATGACCCTTTTGATGTTTTGAACATGCGGTGCAGTTACGTGAGGTGATCAGGTTCTTTCCGTGGAACCAACAGAGTGATATCACCATCTTCCCTGCTATGGTTCGCTGGAGGGGAGATGCGAGGAATAAGTTCACGGGGAAGACCCAGACCACCTTTGATTACAAGATGGTGAGGCCGGTCATCAACAGAGATGGACATGATGGGGTGGACTTCTACCCGTGGGGCAGGTATCCAGAGATTTTGCTAGGAGAGGCCATTGAGGCGACGAGGCAGAGGAGATGGCCGACAGGGCTGACATGTGATGTCATCTATCTGGGGGTCCGATTTTCTAGGCAGCATGGCCATGTCCCTCCATTGGACGCCATTACTCCCCATGATCCTCCGGCCACGGATGCTACGGCCCGAGGGATTGGCGAGCGAGATGAGATAGCTAGAGTACCGAGGAGGTATAAGCCGCGAGGAGTATTTTGACATGGATACCCCTACGATGTGTTTGTGGAGCGGCGCTGGCGAGGCGCCGCGAAGGCGTGAAGGCGCGGTAGCTCGAGGGGATATGGGGAGGACGAAATTTGACCCGCCGATCCCTCTGCGCACATTTCATACGTGGTCCACGGAGTTCAAGGAGGATGAGGATTCCTGTCCCAGCACTAGGGAGCCCCAGTATACTTTGCCGCCGACAAACCTTTGTAAGTATACTTTTAGGATCTTTTTCCCTTTTCTTTTAGATTTCTTTGCTTTTTGCAATTCTAAGATTTTACGAGATTTTTCTCCTCTTTTTCTCGGGTTCCGGCTCGCACCTATGACAGATTGGTTAGGCGAACGAGGGTGGAAAGACATGTGTCGGTCCCTTCGAGGAAGGCGCTGCACTTTGGAGCGGCGCGGACGCACGGGAGCCGGGCGCAAGAGAAGGCATGTCGGGGGCACGGCGTCTACCTCATCGGCTTCGGAGTACTCTTCCGGTGCCATGCCTCGGGGACGGGGACCCAATGCGACATTACAGGCAGTTTGGCGAGTACGGGCATGATAATGTCCATCTGTCTGATGTGAGCGACCCGAAGGACTTGATGAGGGAGGCTAGCGTCTACGAGCTGAGCAGCGATGAAGAAGAAGAAGAATCGGAGGCCTAGGAGGTCTCTAGAGTGGATTTAGGAACAAAACAAACAATGGACAAATTTGATGCACACTTTGTTTATTTTTTGCTTTATTTGGGCGCCGATGGGGCGAAGACATTGTATTACTGTTTTATTTGCTTTTCTATTTATGCTTTTATTAATTTGCATATTACTTGAGCCTCGGGGCAGTTTTTTGCTTGAAATTGGGGCTGAAACGGGGCCAAAATGATTTATAATGATATATAAATGCTTGGGTGACCTTTGGACATGTTTTTGTACAGGTCTTGGTTGAGAAAGTGGGGTGAAAACTCCTTTGGGCAGCAACTTTGGTTGCTGCAGATTTTTTTCTGCAGATGGCAAATGTAGCCGTGCGGTTTTGGTCTGAGGGCAAATGAAAGCCGTGCGGCTCACGGTTCACATGCAGGACTGGTTATTTTACGAATAAAAGCAAGGCTTGGCCATTGCATTTCATTTTCCACTTAAACTTGTCCCAATTGTGCCTAGAGCACATATTGGACGGAAAGACACCATCTTTGGTCATTTTGCAATGGAGAAGCCCGTCAGATTGCAAAGGGAAGCGAGAGCCGTTTTACAGTCCGATCTTCAATCTTGGGTGAAGCACAACTTCCAATTTCATAAGGGGCTGCTTGATTCTTCTTTCAAGATCAAGTCTTTATGGCATTTGAGGGATCTCCCTCCCGATTGGGACCTTTTGAGAGCGACGGCAAAGGTTTTGGGACGTCCGGAGACACGTTTACTGCTTTTCTTACAACGAGATTGTCCCAACGTATGAAGACTTCCGAGCCTTGATTGGGGGTCCCGAAATTGAGGCTATATCGATTCCGTTAATCGAAGACATGCCGGTGGCGGCAAAGCTTGCATCTTTTGCGATTTCTGGGAGAACCGCTGAGGGATGATGATAGCCCCGGACATGATTGACCTTTCGATATCCGGGCAGGTTTGGGTCTCCGGCTATGGCTGCGACCGCGGTAGCTATGGATGCCTTTATTCTCTGCATATTTTACGCTCTGTTACATTTCTTGAGTCCAGTGGGGATGCATCATGGTGGTCTCTTGGACATGGTCGAGAGCTGAGGCTGGGAAGGACATCGTCGCGGTTTTGGGAGAGACATTGCATGGCATTGACGGGATGGCTAGGGAGACCATTTCTGAGTGCAGGAGTCCAGTGTGCGACTTTATGGGCTGCGGGAGAGGCTCGGGGCTTTGCTAGGGGCTTTGGGCTCGGTGCCCTTGGGTGATTTCTCGGAGGGTGCACCAAGGCAACGGGACCGGGGAGTAGGCTGGGAGGCGATGATGGCTAGGCTATCCACCCGGACATCCGTTGGTGGATACCTCGCTGGAGGTTTAAGCAGACCCGGAGGATATTTCGGGAGTCTATCTTTGTGAGGGTTCCAGGGTTTTCTTGGTCATCACTTTTATATACCACCTTGGTATCAGCAGTTCGCGGGGCTTTACGGGGCCGTTGCGAGCGATTGGGAAGGACATTCCGGACCATGGAGAGTGATGCCATTGGATGCATGAGGGGATCTAGCCGGACTTCTCATTCTTCTCGAGGCTTGGACATGGCCACACTGCTTTCCCACCCGGGGCTATCTTCGGGAAGCGGGGAAAGAGCACCGTCTTGACCACTTGTCTGCACACTTGGAGTGAGTACGAGAGGGGAAATGGGAGCTTGACTGAGGTCATTTTGGGGAGAAGGCGTCGGAGGCTTTATTGGGGGTGGCTGCACGACTCGAGTAGGACTACGAGGGAGGCGAAGGCTAAGGCGAGTCGCCCATAGCCCGGTCGGAGTGACACGATCGGAAGATATGGAGGCTCGATACAAGAGGAATGTCCGAGGTCAAACTCCTTTGAGCCCGAGGCTCGAGAGGGAGGGAAGTGCGGACTCGTGCTCGTGTAGAAAGGACACATATTATTGACACACGGAGTTTGGTAGAGAGCTCCGGTGAGGATCTTTTGGAGATCGGAATGATCTGGATCACCGACATTATAGAGAAGAAGAAAGAAAAGAAAACTCGAGCGGGGTCGAGAGTAAAGGGAAGAAGACCAAAGGCAAAGACTCGGCGAATGGCACATTTAAGAGCGACGAGATCTTTTCTTAGAGATTCCTATTGCCATTTTGCAAACACATTAGTTTTATTTAGGCATTTTTTTTATTTTAGATCTTATGTACAGCGAGGAGTTAAGCGAGAGTCAAGAGTAGACCGTGCTTGAACTCATCGTGAGAAGTTTTTAACTTGTAATGAACAAGAAATATTATCTTAGAAATTAATCAAGAAACATTTCATGGAAATTCAAATGTCTTATTGCTTGGGACCCGTTTTATGAAAAGCTGAAATGCCCTTTATTTTGGCCTGTTTATTGTTTAGGACAGCACTTCATGGAAGCTTGATTGCCCTTTTTTATTGTTTAGAGCCGAACCATATACTTAGGTACGCCTACGTTCCCACTTTTACAAAAAGAAAGACTAAGGAGACTCGAGGTCTTCGTAGTTCATTCACTTGGTGAACTATGTTTTTTATATTATATTTTTTATGTGCGGCCACTTTTGTTTTTTGCCTAGACCGCCCTTTTTAGGGTTTTTTGGACCCTAGCTGGGCATTCACTCTTTTGCGCTATAGATTTTTTCTTCTTCTTTTTTCTTCTTTTCTTCTTTTTTTTTTATGTGTGCAACCACTTTGTCTTTTGCCTAGACACCGCCCTTTTTGGGGTTTCGGCCTAGTTTGGGCATTACTCTTTTTGCACTACAGATTTTTATTTTATTTTTATTTTTAGACATAGTATCTTACGAGCTTATCACCGATATTGGCGGGTGGACGAAAGGGATTGCCCGTCAGAAATCTGCAAAGCTTAAACTAGCTCCCTCCAGATAGTATC